>CANJKZ010001028.1:1232500-1700000 GCA_947471745.1 Closterium sp. Naga37s-1
ACGGCGGTGCACGAGTCAGCGGCAACAATGGCACGAAGCAGAGAGGAGTGATCAAGGTCGACGGTGGCGTCGACAGGAGTCAGACGCGAGTGCAGCAGTCGACGACAGCTGCAGGTAGCTCGCAGGCCGACGTCGATGGTCGACGTTTCTCTCCCCTACGAAACGGTGGAGGGCTCTCGGCGATGACGCATGTGACAACGGGCGGGATTGCACCGACCTATGGCTACTTCAAGTTCTCGCCGGATCGGATCACCGTCGCACCGTTGCAAGGTCGAAGAGACCTCATCACCTGGAGGGATTCGATAGAACCTCAGCTGGAGGTCGCCGGGCTGAAGGGCTTCGCCAATGGCACAGTGCCAATTCCGCCCGTGGACGATGTCGGGCTACGCGGGGAGTTTCGTGCAGCTCACTTGCTCACCTTCATGGTCATCTCGAGGTGCTGATCGCCTGTGGTGCAGCTAGCGCTCAGGAGCTTTCGAGAGCGACTAGATGCCGGTCACCAGGCTTGGCACTTCATCCTGTCGACGTACTAGGTCAGGGACGACCTGTACATCGCACAGCTGGAGGAGAAGATGACTCACATACGGATGGGCGAGCAGGAGTCGGCGACAGACTACTGCAACCGTGCTCGACGGATCCTCGCTGAGATGCGGATGGCGGGTGCCGAATACTCGACGGCGTCCTACATCTCCCATATTGTCAAGGGCCTGCCGCGCGGCTACAACCTCATGAAGAGGATGATGATGGTACCCGGCACGCGTGAGTCCCTCGACGAGGACTCCATCACCAGCTACATCCTTCGAGACGAGGCGATGCAGGAGGCCGAACAACCCACAGAGCTCCTTCCACAGGCAAACTACGCTGCACCGACGAAGCTGAATCAGCAGCAAGGGCAGCGCAGGAAGCCGAGCGGAGGTGGGCGGTCGATGGAGGATGTCGACGAGAAGAGGTCGACGCGGGGCAAGAGCCGTGGAGGTGGTGGTCGACGACGGGAGTGCTGGATCTGTCACGACCCCGACCATCTTTCCTACGAGTGTCCAGACCGCGATGACAGCGACGAGGACGACACTAAGGGAGGCCGTGGCCACTCGACCAGCAGTCGCCCTTGTCAAAATGAGATGCCGCGCAGGGAGAAGCAGACGTCGAAGAAGACGTCATCGACGAAGGACGTCGACAGCTCCAGCGGCAAGAGCCGAGGCGACGGGGAGGCGTCGTGCTCGATGGTCGGCGTAGTGGAGCCGTCGGTCTCGCTGGCGCCGGAGGCTGGCGAGGACTTCCAGGCAATGGTGGCAGCTGTGCAAGCAAACCCGATGGCGGTGCTGCTCGACAGCGGCTGCTCCCACCACCTGATGGGGACGAAGGCGGTCTTCGTCGACATGGCGCCGAGCGGCGGCGTGAAGCACGTGCGTGGATTCAAAGGGGCGCTGCAGCCTGTCGAGGGTCGCGGAACCATTGCCCTGCAAGGGGAGGCCGGAAAGCGGGTTCTCATCCCCGACGTGCTCTACGTTCCAGGCGTATAGGCGAACCTGCTATCTGCTGGCCAACTAAAGGAGAGCGGAGTGCAGCTGAAGGGCGACGGCGACGAGATGATGATCGTCGCCGTGACCGGGAAGGTGCTCGATCAAGCACGCTACACCGGACGAGACCTCTGCACCGACCTTCGCCCCTGCTCAATGCGGTCACAATCGACCGAGGTAGTGGCACTGCGGTCGATCGTCTCGGCGACGGAATCGACCCCTGACCGGTTGCATGCGAGGCTCGCACACGTCAGCGTCGACACGATCAAGAGCTCGGCAAGACATGGCGTTGCTACTGGGCTCGACATCACTCCGTCGACCGGAGCAGACCCGCCGTGTGTCTCGTGCGTCGGAGGAAAGCTGGCGCGGCACACCTTTCCCGACAAAGGCTCGGACGCCGAGGAGACGTTGGCTGTCGTGCACATTGACTTGTGCGGGCCATTTCGAGTCGCTGCCAAGGATGGCAGCCTGTACTTCCTGCTGCTGAAGGATCGCCACACTCGATTTGTGTGGGTGATGCTGATCGCTAAGAAGAGCGACGTGCTGCAGGAGTTCCAGAGGTGGCTGGTGCTGGTGGAACGGCAGACGAAGAAGTCGGTGCTGAAGCTCCGCTCAGACCGGGGAGGGGAGTTCCTCGGGAAGGAGTTCACCGACTTCGTCGACGGCAAGGGGATCGTCCACGACCTGACGTGCCCTTACACTCCACAGCAGAATGGCATGGCTGAGCGGGAGATGCGCACGGCCGTCGAGTCCGTGAGGACGATGCTGCTGCACATGGGCGTGCAGCACCACTGGTGGCACCTTGCTCTACGACAAGCTATCTGGGTGCGCAACTGCTTGGAGTGGTCGACGACGCCGCCGGGGACGACTCCGTACCAGCTACTGACCGGGAAGAAGCCCGACCTCACGCTAGCGTGGGTGTGGGGCTGCATGGTGCAGTTCATGGTTCCTGAGCAGCAGCGCGGTGGGAAGTTGGCGCCGAAAGCTCGCTGGGGGCTTCACCTGGGCGTGTCGCCGGAGAGTAAGGGCTGGGAGGTGCTCGACCTCACCGACAACAAGGTTGTCACGTTGGTCGAGGTGATTTTCTACGAGACGATGTCGCTGGAGGTGTGGAAGGCGAAGTTTGGGCCGGCGTCGGGGCAGAAGATGGCACACCCGCCGACGGACACCTCGTCGGCGACGGTTCTCTTGCTCGCCGACGTCGATGAGCCTGCTGATGATGATGTTGTGGAGGTTCTTCCACTTTCCCCGAATATTGCTCCTCCCTTCCCCGTCGTAGATCGAACTGCGTCGACACCAGTGTCGGCCACCGGCAATGAGGGGAGCCTTGAGGCGCCGCCTGTGGCGCCGGCCAGTAGCATCGCCGGTGGTCGACAAGGCGCCAAGCTCGTCGACCAGGATGAGAAGCGGTTAACAACAGGGGAGCAGCAGACAGGGGAGCCGTCAAAGTCAGCAAAAGACCTGGGTGTCAACGAAGAAGGGGAGCTGTCGGCAGGAGAAGAGTCCACCGACAGCGACGTGGTGGAGGTGCCGATTACGAAGCCTGAGCTGCGACGCACAGGTCGAGCTCGACGGCCGCCGGAGCGGTTGAGCTTCCACGTCTGCCTACCGCCAGCTGCCTTCACTGCTGTGTACGACGAGGTCGACGATGACCTGTTGTACGACGACGCCGAGAAGGATGAACAACTGCCGGAGCTCGACCTCGACATGCACGCAGACCCTGAACACCGTTGGGACATTGCCACGATGACGGTAAAGGAGGCGCTGGCGAGCTGGAAGGGGAATGCGGTGAAGGCCGCCATGGAAGAAGAGATCCAGAGCCTCGTTGGCATGGGCACTTGGGAGCTGGTCGAACGCCCACGCGGGGTGAACATCATGAAGAACCGGTGGGTGTTGACGACCAAATACCACCTCGACGACACCGTCAAGTGAGAGAAGGCGAGGCTGGTCGTGAAGGGCTTCACGCAGGTGTACGGTGCCGACTACGACGAGACGTACTCACCGGTGAGCAGCTACGTCACGCTGAGGATTTTCCTCAGCATCGTCGCCGTCCTCGACCTCAACCTGATGCAGCTCGACATGAAGAACGCTTTCCTGCAGAGCAAGCTCGATAGGGTGCTCTACATGTACCAGCCAGACTACTTCGACGATGGGACTGGCCGGGTGTGTAAGCTGCTGAAGAGCCTTTACGGGCTGAAGAAGTCGCCGCTGCTGTGGTACAGGGCACTCAACGGAGTGCTGCTGGGCGCCGGCTGGAAGAAGAGCCAGGTCGACGAGGCGCTCTACTTCAAGGCCAGCGACGACGGAGTGACCTGCTGGGTGCTGGTCTATGTTGACGATCTGCTCGCTGCCAGCAGCAGCCCCGCGATGCTGATGGAGCTAAAGGAGCTGCTGGAGGCTGCCTTCGAGCTACGTGAGATTTCGCCGGTTGTCAAGTACCTCGGGCTGGAGATCGTGCGCGACAGGCCAGCGAAGAAGCTGTGGCTTCACCAGTAGGGCTACGCCGACAAGCTGCGCAGGCGCTTCGTCGACGACGAGCAAGGCGGTCGAGTCCCGAAGATGCCGGTCTCGGTCGATGCCTACGCCGAGCTGACATTCGATGACGAGGAGGCGCAGGAGCACGGGGAGGAGGAGTACCGGCAGAAGGTTGGCTCGCTGCAGTTCGCGGCGACGACGATGAGGCCGGACATCGCGTTCGCCTGCAGCAAGTTGAGGAGCGGCCTCACGGTGAGGAGCGACCAGCATTGGCGCGAGGTCGACTGCTGCCTCGCCTACCTCGCTGACACCCGCGACACTGCCCTGGAATTCGGCGGTGGACCAGAGTCGCTGGAGCTGATCATCTACGTAGACGCCGACGACGCGGGCGACAAGCAGAACCGGACGAGCACGGGAGGCTACGTGTTCGTCTACGGAGGGGCCGCCGTCTCCTGGTCGAGCTCGCGCATCAAGTGCGTGACATTGTCATCGACAGAGTCGGAGTACGTGGCGGCCACGGATGCAAGCAAGGAGGGACGCCGACTTCGTTTTCTTCTTGCGGAATTCAAGCTACTCGATGCTGGGAAGCCGACCATCCTCCACGTCGACAACAAGTCGGCAATCACAGTCGCTGAAGGCTTGGGGCTGACAGGCAACCTCAAGCACATGGAGCGATGCTATGCCTGGCTGCAGGACATGGTGAGGCGCGGGAAATTCGTACTAAAGTACATCCCGACCACCGAGCAGCCAGCAGACTTCCTGACGAAGGCGCTGCATTTTCCGGCTTTCAACCGGTGTTCTGTCGCCATCGGCCAAGTTCGCCTGGATGACGTCGGCGACGGCGACAATGATGTGCAGCAGTAGGTGCCATGCCCTTTTGCACGGCTGGTGCGGTGACGGCGTGCTGTGTGAAGGGTGCACGCCGAGAACGGGTTTTCTCCGTAGTGAGCTGCCGTGTGGGCTGGGGGCCCAAGCGTGAGCGCGGCAGGGGAGTATTAACGGAAGTGAAGTGTTGGCCCCGCCCTCGCTTGGGCAACGCCGACGACTTGGTCGGATATACGGGAGTAGCAGCCGACCATCCACAGTGGGAGAGTTGCTCAACAGGCTTCGTCGAGCTGCAGGGGACCGCTGTGGTACTGCTGTCAATAAAGGAGCTTGACAGCTGCAACTGACTGGTCTGGGTGACGGGTGAGCCGTCAACTAGGAGGGGCTGTTCGACCGGGAGGTCGACGAAACAGTCCGTCGACCTGAGAAGTGAGCAACGGTCGACGAGGGGAGCTCGTCGACAACAGCTGACAGTTCTGGTTGACGAAAGGGGTCCATCGACTAGGGGGTAGCTCGACGGGAGCTGTGATCGACCAGAGGGACCCGGTGGTCGACCAGAGGCCCTTGGGGTTGTCCAGGTCGACCGGGTAACCTGCTCGACGAGTTCTTCGAAGGCACACGAACGTCGTCGAGGTCGCGATGGCAAAGGCGACTTCGGGTTGGTATCCCGAAGTCGATGTGGCACGTCAGGCACAGACAACGGCCGACTGATGCACAACGGTGAAAGCCGGGCCAATCGTCTGCGCGCATCTGCGAGCGTGCGCACTGCTGTCTTCTACGGGGCAACGCTGGACAACCGCTCTGCTGCAACGTTGGCACACTGTCGACCTGCTGTATTGGCAGGTCGCCTCTCTGTAGTGCTGGCGCAGCTCCTCTACGCAACGCTGGCAGGCTGTCGACCATGCTGTGCTGTCGGTCGACCAGGCTAGCTGCAGGATTGCTAGGTGCCTGATGTAGTCATTTCTTGTTCTTGCCTTGTACAACAATTCAGTAACTCCAACTTTGCTAGTGGAAACTCTTGCTTCGGGTCCTTGCGTTTGATCATGAGGGTAGACCATTTCAGTGTGACACGTGGCTTGACGACCTGCAGCTGTACCTACTGAGCGATTCTAAGGACAGTGTCTCGCTGTTTGACCTAGCGTCAGGAGCTGCTACTACCCCTCCCGCCACAGCAGACAGTTCGACTCGCTCACAGTGGCTTACTCGCGACGCTGCTGCCCGCTTAGCCATTCGCAACCACCTGCCATTAGCTGAATGCGCTTAGTTCCTCTCTCTTGACCCAACCTCCCTCACTGTTGACCTCCTTGAGCAGCATCTCCTCACAGCTGAGACTAGTGCATTTGCTGTAGGTGCTGCTCGTGGCACTCCGCGCCTGCCCTTCTTTGAGGGGTGTTCCCCCTCCCCCCTTGCTCCCTCCTACGCCTCTGCTGCTACTGCAGACGTCTCTGTTCCTGAGGACGTCGGGGCTGCTTCTGCTAGTGCGAAGCGCCGCAGCAGCAAGGGCAAGGGTGGCCGAGGTGGTGGTGGTGGCAGCGGCAGTGGTGGAGGTGGCAGCGGGAGTGGTGGTGGGGGCAGCAGTGGAGGTGGTGGCGTCGGTGGGACTGTTGGTGGGAGTGGGGGCTCTGGTGGCGGTGGTGGAGGCAGCGGTGGGAGTGGCAACAGTGGAGGCAGTGGGACTGGTGGCAGTGGGACTGGAGCTCGGCGCGTCGGTTCTGGGGGTGGCCAGCGTCAGCAGCAGCAGCGTCGCAGCGAGACCCCGTCTCCCCAGCAGCTTCGTGAGTGGTTTTTGCGTGGGGCGTCTGGGGGTAGTTGCCTTAGTGTCATTCGCACGGGTGACCGTGCTGGTCAGACTTGCGGGTGGCTCCACTCTCAGCACCGCTGCTTCTCCCGCCTCGACGACGCTTGGCGTGCTGAGTTTGGTGACGACGTCGAGCTCCCTCGCTGGGCAGATCTGCTTAAGTCTAGGATTGCTATCTTTGACCTAGACTTTGATGCTATTCTCTCTGCTATGTATGCTTTGCCTGTTAGTGCTGAGGGTGACTGTTACCACTGTCTGCCGCCTGACCCAGGTAAAGCCGCTGCTAGTGAGTCTGGTACTCTCCCTGGTACTGCGCCTGCTGAGGCCTTGCACACCTTCACGTTGGAATCAGGCGCCTCGCACTGTTTCTTTCGTGATAGCACCACCCTCACTCCTCTTCCAACACCTGTCGCGGTCAGACTGGCTGACCCCTCCAGGGGACCGGTCGTGGCCCGTTCCTCCACTGTCCTCCCGTGTCCGGCGGTTCCGTCCGGCTCACTGTCAGGTCTTCACCTCCCCTCGTTCTCTACGAACTTGGTGAGTACCGCTGCCCTCCAGGATGCGATGGTCACTACCACCACTCCTGGGGGTCAGCGTGTGTCGATCTCCACGTGCACACGGACGGGCCATCACCTGGCCACATTCATTCGTCGGCCAGGGTCGAGTCTGTACACACTGGCTACCGAGCCTCCGCAGGTAGCTGCGTCTGCTCAGGTGTCCGCGCCAGGTCAGGTAGCCGCCTCTTGCTCGTGTCGCCTCCTATCGCACCAAACCTTTCCGTGGCACCCTTGCCAGGGTCACCCCTCCTTGCCTCGCCTTCATGGCATGCACTCTCGTCTTCTTTTCTCTGGTCTCCCCAGGTCTCTGCCTCCCCTGCCGCCCTTGCCTGCCCCGCCCTGCCTCCCTTGCGTCGAGGGGCGGCAGCGCGCCGCTCCTTACTCCTCCTCGTTTCCCCCGACGACTGCTCCCCTGCAGACTCTCCACATGGACGTGTGGGGCCCAGCCCGCGTCAGTGGACAAGGCTGCGTGCGCTACTTTCTGCTGGTAGTTGATGACTACACGCGGTACACTACGGTCTTCCCCTTCCGCAGCAAGGGTCAGGTCGTTAATGTCTTGATCCCTTGGATCCGCACAGTCCGTCTCCAGCTCCGCGAGCGGTTCGGCCAGGACCTTCCTGTCCTGCGTCTGCACTCTGACTGAGATGGTGAGTTCTCCTCCAACCTCTTGCGGGAATTTTTTCGTGGGGAGGGCATTCTCCAGTCGTTCACGGTTCCGGACTCCCCTCAGTAAAATGGGATTGCTGAGCGTCGCGTTGGCTTAGTCATGGAGGTCGCTCGTACCTCCATGATCCATGCGGCTGCTCCCCATTTTCTGTGGCCGTTTGCGGTCCAGTACGCTGCGCATCAACTCAACCTCTGGCCCCGTGTCTCCTTGTCGGAGACCACGCCCACACTGCGTTGGACGGGGGAGGTTGGCGATGCGTCGGTGTTCCGGGTCTGGGGATCTCGTGCCTTTGTTCACGATACGTCAGCGGACAAGCTCTCCCCCCGTGCTATCCCCTTCGTCTTCCTTAACTTTGTCCCCGACGCGCCTGGTAGGCAGTTTTACCACCCCACCTTGTGCCGTGTCTTCCCTTCTCAGGACGTCACGTTTGACAAGTCGGTTCCCTTTTACCACCTCTTCCCCTACCGCTCTGCCCCTCCCCCGCCCCGCCGCTCTTCCTTGCTCCCGGTCCCCCTCCGGTAGACCCCCTCCTGCCCCAGGGTCCTGCTCCCTCAGGTTTGTCTCAGGTAGACCCTCTCCCTAGTCCTGCACCTGTTCAGGTAGCTGCCGGCTCAGGTGCTGCTCGAGGTACTGCGTCTGGGGGTGCTGAGCCTGGGGGTGCGGAGTCTGAGGGTGTTGAGACTGGGGGTGCTGAGCCTGGGGGTGTTGCGACTGGGGGTGGTGAGCCTGGGGGTGCTGCGACTAGGGGTGGTGAGCCTGGGGGTGCTAAGCTTGAGGTTGTTGAGCCTGGGGGTGCTGCGTCGGAAGGTGTGGAGTCTGAAGGTGCGGATCCTCAGGGTGCTGCTTCGTCTGGAGGTTCTCCTGGTGCTTCGTCGCGATTGTCTCTGCAGCAGTTGCGTGAGTGGTTTGTTCGGCGTACGCGCCTTCGGAGTGGAGCTTCTGGAGCTGGAGGTGCTGGCGCTGCTGGAGCTAGAGGTACTGGAGTTGCTGCTGGAGCTGGTGTTACTGGAGGTACTGCGACCACTGGTCCTGGAGGTGCTCATACCCGGGGTACTGGAGCTGCCGGGGCTGGTGGTGTTGAGGGTGCTGGAGCTGGAGACCTTATGGAGTCTGGTACTACTGGCGCTGGTGGCGCTAGAGCTGGAGGAGCTGGAGTTGGTGGCCCTGGCGCAGGAGGCGCTGGAGTTGGAGGCCCCGGTGTTGGAGGTGCTGGAGCTGGAGGAGCTGGAGCTGTTGACCCTGGTGGCACTGTGCGGCCAGGACCTTCCTGTAGTGCGTCTGCACTCTGACAGAGGTGGTGAGTTCTCCTCCAACCTCTTGCGGGACTTTTGTCGTGGGAAGGGCATTCTCCAGTCGTACACGCTTCCGGACTCCCCTCGGCAAAATGGGATTGCTGAGCGCTGCATTGGCTTAGTCATGGAGGTCGCTCGTACCTCCATGATCCATGCGGCTGCTCCCCATTTTCTGTGGCCGTTTGCGTTCCAGTACGCTGTGCATCAGCTCAACCTCTGGCCCCGTGTCTCCTTGCCGGAGACCTCGCCCACACTGCGTTGGACGGGGAAAGTTGGCGATGCGTCGGTGTTTCGGATCTGGGGATCTCGTGCCTTTGTTCGCGATACGTCCGCGGACAAGCTCTCCCCCCGTGCTATCCCCTGCGTCTTCCTTGGCTTTGTCCCCGACGTGCCTGGCTGGCAGTTTTACCACCCCACCTCGCGCCGTGTCTTCCCTTCTGAGGACGTCATGTTTGACGAGTCGGTTCCCTTTTACCGTCTCTTCCCCTACCGCTCTGCCCCTCCCCCGCCCCCGCCGCTCTTCCTTGCTCCCGGTCCCCCTCGGGTAGACCCCCTCCCGCCCCAGGGTCCTGCTCCCTCAAGTGTGTCTCAGGTAGACCCTCTCCTTGGTCCTACGCCTATTCAGGTAGCTGTGGACTCAGGTGATGCTTGAGGTGCTGCGTCTAGGGGTGCTGCGTCGGGGGGTGCGGAGCCTGGGGGTGCGGAGTCTGAGGGTGCTGAGACTGGGGGTGCTGAGCATGGGGTTGTTGAGACTAGGGGTGCTGAGCCTGGGGGTGTTGTGACTAGGGTTGGTGAGCCTGGGGGTGCTGAGCCTTAGGGTGTTGAGCCTGGGGGTGCTGCGTCGGAGGGTGCAGAGTTTGGAGGTGCGGAGCCTCAGGGTGCTGCTTGGTCTGGAGGTTCTGCTGGTGCTTCGCCGAGCCTGTCTTTGCAGAAGCTGCATGAGTGGTTTGTTCGGCGTGCGCGCCTTTGGAGTGGAACTTCTGGAGCTGGAGGTGCTGGCCCTGATGGAGCTGGAGGTCCTGGAGTTGTTGCTGGAGCTGGTGTTACTGGAGGTACTGCGACCACTGGTCCTGGAGGTGCTCGTACCCAGGGTACTGGAGCTGCCGGGACTGGTGGTGTTGAGGGTACTGGAGCTGGAGACCTTACGGAGTCTGGTACTCCTAGCGCAGGAGGCGCTGGAGTTGGAGGCCTTGGTGTTGGAGGTGCTGGAGCTGGAGGAGCTGGAGCTGTTGACCCTCGTGGCGCTATGCGGCCGCGACCGTACTTCGTTCCCCTGCTCCAGCAGGTTCTTGGTACCCCGCCTTTTGCTGCCCTTACTCCTCCCCTCCTGTGTCCCCCGCCTGACTAGTCGCAGCCACCGTTACAGCCGGCCTCTCCTCTGCCTGCTCCTTCTCCTTACACTGAGCAGTCCGGTGGTCTTACCGAGCGTCGTGAGCCTGCGTCTCGTCCTGTCTCGCCTGTTCGCACTGCTCGTCGAGTTCCTCGTTCGCGTCCTCCTCCTGTCCCTGGCACGCACGCTATGACTCTTCGTCCTTCCTCTGTTCCTCTACGTATTCCTCTGCCTGCTCCTCCTGAGTCCTCTCTTCCTGAGGTCCCTGACCCTGAGTCTGACCGCGCTCGAGCTGCGAGTCCCACTGTCTCTCGTCTCCTCGCCATTCCTGTCACTGACCCTTCCTTTGAGTCTGCTGCTGCGTCTGCTCTCGTTGCTGAGCTGCTTGACTTTGCTGCTACTTGCCGTCTAGACTACGCCACTACTCTTGTTGCTGAGTCTGCATCTGCCAGTCCTCCGTCCGTCAGGGGTGAGTGTGCTCTTGGCACAGACGTCCTTGAGGACAGGTAGGAGGACTTTGAGTGTCTTGCAGTTGCTGTACCTTGTTTCGCTTCCATGCTGCTTGCCCCTGAGGGAGACCCGGATGCTCCAGACATTCCGACACTGCGCTCTTACGCAGAGGCGATTACGGGTCCTTACTCCTCTCAATGGTAGGCAGCCATGGATGCCGAGATGGCATCCTGGAAGTCCAGAGGCACCTACGTCGACGAGGTTCCCCCACCTGGGGCGAACATAGTCGATGGCATGTGGATCTTCAAGGCACGTTACGTTGCTAGAGGCTTCAGTCAGCGACAGGGAGTTGACTACTTGCAATTCTCCCCCACCCCGAAGATGACTACTCTTCGGATGTTTCTACACGTCACTACTCAGCGTGACTACGAGTTGCACTCTCTGGACTTCAGCACAGCTTTCCTGCAGGGCCACTCCCACTGCCACCTCCACCACCACCGCTGCCTCCTCCACTACCCCGGCCACCCTTGCCCTTGCTGTTGCGGCGCTTCGGACTAGTCGAAGCAGCACCGACGTCCTCAGGAACAGAGACGTCTGCAGCAGCAGCAGAGGCGAAGGAGGAGGAAAGGGGGGAGGGGGAGCACCCCTCAAAGAAGGGTGAGCGCGGAGTGCCACGAGCAGCACCTACAGAAACTGCACTAGTCTCAGCTGCGAGGAGATGCTGCTCGAGGAGGTCAACAGTGAGGGAAGTGGGGTCGAGGGTGAGAAAGTGGTCCCTGACAGAGCGAAGGGAGTCAGGGAGGCGAGTGACTATGAAGTAGAGGGTGATGAACATGGGGGGCTGGTTCGTGGGAAGGAACTCAGCAGGGACGGTAGCGCGGTAGCGAGCGTCGCTAGTGCGCAGGTGGGAAACCAGGTCCGCTACTGTGGCAAAAGCCGACAGCTCAGGGAACAGGTAGGGCAGTAGCAGCCTGCCAATAGCAGCAGTGGCAGGGGAGGAGTAGCGAGCAACGACAGCGTCGTACAAGGCCTGTGTTGTCCTGTGCTCGCCAAAGTGAGCACATTCGGTTGCGGGCAGGTGGTTGCGAATGGCCAAGCGGGCAGTAGCGTCACGAGACAGCCACTGGGAACGAGTCGAAACGTCAGCTTTGGCGGGAGGGGCTGGAGCGGCACCGGACACATGGTCAAACAGTGAGACACTGTCCCGACTATCGCTCAGTAGGTACAGTTGCAGATCGTCGTGCCACGTGTCAAATGCTACAGGTCTGCCTTCCAGGTCGAACGGGAGAACTCGAAGCGACGACATAGGGGCCAAGGGGCCAAACAGGGGGGCGTGCGCAAGGCTCTGAGGTGGGGCCGAGGGGCCTAGGGGCCGCGGGGCCAAACAAGGGACCGGGGGGGCCTAGGGGGGCCGAGGGGCCTAGGGGGCCGAGGGGCCAAACAAGGGGCCGGGGGGGGGCCGGGTGCCGGGCTCTGAGGTGGGGCCGAGGGACCTAGGGGCTGCGGGGCCAAACAAGGGGCTCGGGGGGCCTAGGGGGGGCCGAGGGGCCTAGGGGGCCAAGGGGCCAAACAAGGGGCCGGGGGGCCGGGCGCCGGGCTCTGAGGTGGGGCCGAGGGGCCTAGGGGCCGCGGGGCCAAACAAGGGGCCGGGGGGGGGCCTAGGGGGGCCGAGGGGCCTAGGGGGCCGAGGTGCCAAACAAGGGGCCGGGCGCTGGCTAGGGTCGGGGCCGTGCGCTGGGCTAGGTACGGGCCGGGCGCGGGGCTAGGTACGAGCCGAGCGCGGGCGAGAGACGGGGCCGGGCGCGGGCAGGGTACGGGCCAGTCGCGAGGCTAGGTACGGGCCGGGCGCGGGGCTAGGAACGGGGCCGAGCGCGAGGCTAGGTACAGTTTGGTCGCGGGCGTCGACGGGGCGCGAGCTAGGTACGGGGCCGGGCGCGGGTGTCGACGTGGCGATCGCGGGCTAGGTACGGGCCGGGCATGGGCCAAGGGGCCAAACACAGGGGCCGCCGAGCGCGGGCTAGGTATGGGGCCAGGCGCTGGCGACAGACGGGGCCGGGCGCGGGCTAGGGTACGGAGCCGGGCGCTGGCTAGGGTCGGGGCCGTGCGCTGGGCTAGGTACGGGCCGGGCGCGGGGCTAGGTACGAGCCGAGCGCGGGCGAGAGACGGGGCCGGGCGCGGGCAGGGTACGGGCCAGTCGCGAGGCTAGGTACGGGCCGGGCGCGGGGCTAGGAACGGGGCCGAGCGCGAGGCTAGGTATGGGCCGGTCGCGGGCGTCGACGGGGCGTGGGCTAGGTACGGGGCCGGGCGCGGGTGTCGACGTGGCGATCGCGGGCTAGGTACGGGCCGGGCACGGGCGTGAGAAGGCACGGGCCGAGGGGCCAAACACAGGGGCCGCCGAGCGCGAGCTAGGTACGGGCCAGGCGCGGGCTAGGTACGGGCCTATCGCGGGCGCGGTACGGGCGGGGCGCGGGGCTAGGAACGAAATAGTAGGTGGTGGGCCCAAGAGTAGCCTACTCTAATACCATGTTAGAATACTAGCGAGAATGACGAGAATGGTGGACTAGGAAAGGGGGGAGGGGTACAAGTAGAATGTCGAGAGAAATTGTGTACCCCCTAAGGCTAAACCCACTATAGCCTAGACAACTGTAAACACATAAACTAAGCCTAGATACAACTACGCATATATGTTAGACTATTAGTACTTGTACCCAACTTTTGCTCAATGCATTCATTCCCGTTCATTCTCTTGACATTTGCCCGTACGTGATCAATAAGTGTATTATTTACTGTAATTGGCTCGATAACGGACTGAGTGAACCCATGGCGTTTGAAAAAATCATCATATCTACGTTGTGGATTTGTATTGAAATCGATGTTGAAATCACCAATTAATATCATGTTATCATGAGCATGTTTAATGATAATCGACAAAATCATATTAAACTATCAAAATGTTATACAGCTTACTGTGTGTAGGCTATAGTGGGGTAGCCCATAATTGGTACAACCCAATTAGGGTTAGTACTTGTACCCAACTTCTGCGTAGGTGTTGACGATGGTTGGGTGCTCGACGTGTCAAAGTTGACAGTGTCGACATTTGACAGCGAGGCGCTCGAGATGTCAACAATGGTCTTGTGGATGCGCCCCCCCTCAAGACCAAAGTGAACATGAAGGGGGAAAGAGTATAAATGATTATAAAAATACTATATTCATCAAAATTGCCTAAATCTAAAGAAATTAGCATCATACCTTTACGAGCCAACGACCTCGAAGAGCATCCTCTAGATGCTGGCGCTCATCCGAGGGCAAGGAGAGAAATGTAGACATTTGGAGATGCGGGATTATTTTTGTCAAGATGCTTGGTTGAACCACCAAGCCATGGGCTTGGTTCTTGAATGACACTGAAATTTTGAACAAAACAAAACAATACTTAATGGTTTAACAAAATGTCTAACACTGTATTAAAATACATACAAGTACGGTACTTACCGCTCTCGTGTACGACAAGTGTCACAGTGGTGTTATCGATCCGAGTGATCGATGCGGATCCATGCTTCGAGCACGAATGCTCGCGTGTGGCACAGGATCTGAATACTGTTATAGTCACAATAGGCTTGAATGTGCCTAAAACGAAAGATAGAGAGCACAGACGGATTTCTGCACAGCGGCTTCAAACGTTGATAGCGTTCTGCTCACAGCTGCAAATGACTTGATTCAAATTGGATCTGGAGCGTCTTCACGTCGTCTACAATTATCAATTTAGATTGCACGATTTGATAAAGAATTGACGACACAGCGTCGGTTTGAACGAACGGTACTATGGCAGCCACTATAGTCTTAGAACACAAGATAGGAAGAGTTACGAGTTGGGAATGACTCCCAGCTCCTACAAACCCCAAGAGCCGAGGTACAGTGATGTGGAACAGTGCCACACTGTCCCCAACCACGAAGGGTCTCGAAACTACCCTTCACTAGGGCCTACACCAAGTGAAATATTACACTACACAAGGTAATGTAACTATCTTCAATATCTTGAGGTGTACCCTTTTGGCAAGCTTCGAAATCACTTGAGGCTTGACACCAAGGCTCGGGCTCTTCATCACAAACTCATCCTTGAGTTCTTGATGGGTCTGCTGCACACACCTGCAACACGCCGAACGTTCGACACAGGACAAAATAGAAACCGCGCACGACAAAATAGAAACCGCGCGCGAGACACAAACGACCGCGTAACACGCGTCTAGCGATAACTCGCTATTGACTCGACACACACACTCGACATCATGACTCAACATTCACACACAATTATAAGCATGAAATATATATTATCCCATGCCCTCATACCATTCCATACACACACACATTCACGCACACGGACAACAAGCCGAGTGCAAACCGTAGGGTTGCACCAACAAACTCCCCCTCGGATTGTTGGCCTTAGGATATGTTGCTCTCTCAGTTCAGAGCCATCCCAGCCAGCTTGCAACACTTCCAATGCTGCTGCTCCACCAGCCTCTTGGTCATCATGTCAGCCAGCTGCCCCGTGGTCTTCACGTAGCGCAACTCAACTTCACCCGCGGTTACCATGCTCCTCGTCCAATGCCACTTCACCCTCATGTGCTTCGTGAGTCCATGCAACACAGGGTTCTTAGCAAGAGCAATGGCACCCTGGCTGTCACAGTACAGTGGGGTAGGTCCTTGCTGCTCCTCCCCCAATTCAGCCAACAAACGCCGCTGCCACACAATCTCCCGTACGGCACGGAAGAGTGCCATGTACTCGGACTCCACCGAGCTCAAAGCTTGGTCAACCTGCTTCTTGCTCTCCCAAGCAGTTGGGCCTCCACCAACACAGCATATGAAGCCTCCCACACTTGTCATGTCCTCTGGTTCCGATGCATATGAAGCATCCGAGTAGGCGGTGAGGAACAAACGCCCGGGTTCAACACCATCCGCGCCCTTTTGGCGCCTTTGTGCCGCCGCCGAGTATTGCAGCCCAACGGTCAGTGTTTGGCCAAGATACTTGGCCACCCTCATTCCAGCTGCTACCTGCTCCTCATTAGGGCATTTCACAACCCTAGCCAGCTGCCCGGTAGCAAACGCGACGTCCGGTCGGGTGTTTACCGCCGCATACATGAGGCTGCCCACCAACGAGTGAAATCGGCGCCTCTCCTCTTCACCAACGCTCTCCTCCTCTGGTCCCTTCACACACTTGAACCCAGAGGGAAAGGGTGTAGCCACATGGCCTTCCCTCTGCCCAAAGTTGGCAGCCAATGCCTCCAGGTACTTTCGTTGATGCACCCGCATGCACCGCTTCTCCACATCTCGTTCGATGTGGAGCCCAAGGTAGAAGCTCACGTCACCGAGGGCCTTGCACTTGAACTTGTCTTGAAGCTTCAGCATCACCTCCTTCACAAGGTCAGAAGAGGGTGAGAAAATGAGGATGTCATCCACATAAACCACCATGAAACTCCTCTGCTCCCCCTCGCCAAGCATGAACAAGGAGTGATCGGCCGTTGAGGGAGTGAAGCCGATCCCCTCCAACACTTCGCGCAGCTTCATGTACCATTGCCTAGGGGCCTGCTTCAGCCCATAGAGGGCCTTCTTCAGCTTCCACACTCTGCCACTACCATCATCAAACCCCTCTGGCTGCGCCATAAAAATCTCCTCCTCAAGGATGCCGTTAAGGAATGCCGTTACGATGTCCACTTGCTTTACTACCCATCCTTTGATGGCGGCTCCCGCGAATAGGGTTCGCAGCGTCATCGGCTTCACCACAGGGGCAAACAGCTCCTTGAAGTCCACCTTCTCCTTCTGCTGGTACCCCTTGGCTACAAGCCTAGACTTGTAGCGCTCGATCTTGCCGTCGGCATCCGACTTGATTTTGAAGAGCCACTTGGACGTTATCGCCGTACGCCCCTCCGGTAGCTCCACCAATTCAAACGTGTCATTCTCCTCGATGCTCTTCAGCTCACTCTCCATGGCCTTCTTCCATTCCTCAGCATCACTACTCTCCAAAGCCTCCTTGAGAGTTGCTGGTTCTCCCGGCATCTCCACCGGAGAGAAGAACGCGAAGGCACACTCCTCGTAGTCACTCTCCTCGTCGTCTCCGACCATCATTGCCGCTCCGGCCAGGGCTGTCTTGCCCTGCTTTCCCGGCGCATCATAGGTCAGCCTATTAGGGGGTTGAACTCTCCTCTTCCCCCTTCCTTCCTCCTCAGCTGCAGGGACTTGAAGGCCTTGGCGTTGCTGCGGTGTGGCTCGAATCCGTGGAGCACTCGTAGTACGGGAAGGGAGTGACGGTGCACGCTCGCTCACTTGCTGCACCTCCTCCTCTTCTTCCTCTGCATCATTGGCCTCCTCTCCCCCATTCACAAGGGAGGATTGCCTTGTGGTTGTGCTGCCGCTGCTCAGCTCCAAAGGCAGCTCCACATGCTCCAAACCGGAACTCTTCACCTCCCCAAACCGCACGCCTATCTTCGCCTCATTCTCCGCCTTCCAATCCTTGTACATGAAGTTCTCCATGAACTTGCAGTCCCTGCTCACCAAGAACTTCTTGGTGAATGGGTCCCAAAGAAGCCATCCCTTGCTGTTTTGAGCCATGCCCAAGTGCACGGCCCACACCGCCTTGGCACCAAGCTTGTTGTGCCGAAGATGCTTAGGCACGAGCGCCATGCACATGCACCCGAACACCCGAAGCATATCCACCTTTGGCTTCCTTCCTAGCCACTCCACATAGGGCACCCATTTGTCTGCTCCCACATGAGTCAAGGCTCTGTTCTTGGCCACACACGCGCTCCGCACCGCATCAGGCCAGAAATAGTCAGGTAGCCCGGCTTCAATGAGCAACCCGCGTGCCGCCTCCGTGATTGTGCGGTTCGCTCGCTCGGCGATGCCGTTCATTGCAGGGGAGTATGGCATGGTGAGGGAGTGCCAAATACCATTCTTCTTCAGCCACAACCCAAACTCCTTGCTCAGGAACTCTCCCCCTCGATCGGTGCGGATTGACTTGACTAGACGGTCTTGTTGCCGCTCCACCATCGGGAACCAATCCGTCTTCAACGTTTCAGCCACGTCGCTCTTCTTGGCCAGCACGTACACCCAAGTCATGCGGGTGTAGACGTCGACAATGGTGAGAAAATACTCAGCTCCAGCAGCTCCAAGCTTCAGGGGGCCCACCACGTCCATCACCACCTCATCAAGCGGTGCCTTTGCCGTTGCCTCCGAACTAGGGAACGGAAACCGGGTGAACTTGGCTTGAATGCACGTCGGGCAGCCAAGCACCTCATCGGGCTCCCCCTTCACACGTATGCCAGCAACCATCTCATTCTTCACTAGCTGCTGCAAGATGGGTAGGGCCACATGCCCCATGCGCCGATGCAAGGTGAGCCAATCACACTCCCCCGTAGCCGAAGTTGGATTGGAGAATGCCGCGCTCGCAATAGCGCCCCACATACTCTCTCCGTAGTCCTCCTCCGCTGCTGCCTCTGGGTTCTCCTCACCCTTTTGCTGCTCCTTGGTTGCTGCACCACTCTCCTTAGGTTCACTGAACTTGCTGGTCCCTCCAGGTTTGCTCTTCTTGAGCTCATTCTCCTTAGCGCGACCGTTCGCGCCATCGTCGCTACCGACCGCTCCATCCTTGGTGCTGATGCTTGCTGCCACTTGCCTCTCCTTAGGCATAGGGACCACTGGGATCTGCCACATCTCGTTGTAGACATCCCTGTCCTCATGAAGGTCCCAAAGAATTCGATCGCCAAGCCTTGCGGTGTAGGTCTTGGCTCCCTTCGAGTTCGTGTCCATGCCGGCCTTTGCCAACCGCCGCACGGAAATCAGGTTTGCAGCAAGGCTGGGCACCCAAAGCACGTTCTTGAGGCCCACCATCTTCCCATCAGAACCCTTGAACATGGCCTTGCCCATGCCTTTCACCTCTGCTCGCTGCCCCAAAGCCGATGTGACATGCTTCACCGGTGACGGCTCGAGTTCGGTGAGCAAGTCCGGGCGAGGTGTCATGCTATAGGTAGCGCCACTATCAATCACCCAATAGTCCAGGGGGTGTAGGGTCACCTTCCCCACAGCTGCTGGCTCCTCAAAGCCTTCATCCTTCTCTGGACCAGCCGGTACTTGCGTCGACACGAAGTAGAATAGACCCGGGTATCGATCGTCGCTCGGGTCCTTGTCGTTGTCTCCGCTCTTCATGTTTGCAGCTCCGCCACCGCGACCGCCACGGCCTCCACGGCCTCGTCCTCTCCCTCCTCCTGCTCCTCTACCCTCTTGGCCTTGATCAGGGGTCCAACCATCAGGGAGTTTGTAGCAGTCGCGCCACATGTGTCCGCTCTTGTGGCAATAGTGACACTCGCCGTCGAATCGGCCGCAACCGCGTCCGTAGCTCTTGTCGTCGCTGCCGTAACCGCCACTCCTGCGGCCTCCGCCGAAGTTGCTGCCACCAAACCTTCCTCCCCCTCGTCCTCTGCCTCTTCCTCGACCATATCCACGGCCGATGCTCGCTGCCCCAGCGCCATCCGCACTCGCCAACTCACGGCGGCGGAAATCCTCTTGAAGGATAGCTCGCTTCACGTCTTCAAGCGAGAGGCGGGGCAAGTCGCGATTAAGGTTGATGATGAGCGAGGACCATGACTCTGGGAGTAAGGCCAGCAACTTGGTCTTCTTTTGGAGCTCACTGTAGTTCAAATCAGCTCCCTCAAGCCGCGTCAACAAGTCAAAGAATTTCTGCACCCCTTCTTCAACCGCTTCGTCTTCTTCAATTCGTAGTGCCGCCATTTGCCGTTCCAACACCACCGCTACCACCGCTGTTGCAGGAGCATGTACACCCTTGAGAGCAGCCCATGCCTTTGGTCCTTTCTCTGGTTCACGCTGGAATGGCTTGATGTGACGGATCTGACTGCTCCCCAACGCTTGCCCAAGTAAGAGATAGCCTTGTGCGCTCTTCCGCACCCACGGGCTCTTCTCCGGGTCGTTCTCGGGGCGCTTCTCCGTTCCTTCCATCACCTCCAGCAGGTCATAGTGGTCAAAGATGTTCTCCATCTTGAAGGACCATTCAGCAAAGTTGTCACCGTTGAACTTGTCAAGCCCAAACACCCTAGGCTCATCCCTAGGTGGGCCAAGACTTGGTTGCATGGGCGCCATGGCTGAATCACGGGGTTGGCCTTGAGCTTGAGCTTCTCCACTGCCACCAGCACCTCTGCCACCCCTTTCCTCAGGTCCAGAAATTGTCGAAAATGCTCCAAGGGGCTCTGATACCACTTGTTATAGTCACAATAGGCTTGAATGTGCCTAAAACGAAAGATAGAGTGCACAGACGGATTTCTGCACAGCGGCTTCAAACGTTGATAGCGTTCTGCTCACAGCTGCAAATGACCTGATTCAAATTGGATCTGGAGCATCTTCACGTCATCTACAATTAGCAATTTATATTGCACGATTTGATAAAGAATTGACGACACAGCGTCAGTTTGAACGAAACGGCACTATGGCAACCACTATAGTCTTAGAACACAAGATAGGAAGAGTTAGGAAGAGTTACGAGTTGGGAATGACTCCCAGCTCCTACAAACCCCAAGAGCCGAGGTACAGTGATGTGGAACAGTGCCACACTGTCCCCAACCACGAAGGGTCTCGAAACTACCCTTCACTAGGGCCTACACCAAGTGAAATGTTACACTACACAAAGTAATGTAACTATCTTCAATATCTTGAGGTGTACCCTTTTTGGCGAGCTTCGAAATCACTTGAGGCTTGACACCAAGGCTCGGGCTCTTCATCACAAACTCATCCTTGAGTTCTTGATGGGTCTGCTGCACACACCTGCGACACGCCGAACGTTCGACACAGGACAAAATAGAAACCGCGCACGACAAAATAGAAACCGCGCGCGAGACACAAACGACCGCGTAACACGCGTCTAGCGATAACTCGCTATTGACTCGACACACACACTCGACATCATGACTCAACATTCACACACAATTATAAGCATGAAATATATATTATCCCATGCCCTCATACCATTCCATACACACACACATTCACGCACACGGACAACAAGCCGAGTGCAAACCGTAGGGTTGCACCAACAGGCAGGTGGTTGCGAATGGCTAAGCGGGCAGCAGCGTCGCGAGAAAGCCACTGTGAGCGAGTCGCACTGTCAGCTGTGGCGGGAGGGGCAGTAGCGGCACCGGACACGTGGTCAAACAGTGAAACACTATCCTTAATATCGCTCAGTAGGTACAGCTGCAGGTCGTCGAGCCACATGTCGATTTGAACCGGTCTACCCTCATGATCGAACGCGAGAACTCGAAGCGAGGCCATAGTGGCACAGTATGCAGGAGCAGCAGTAGCAGAAGTAGCAGTAGCAGCAGTAGCAGCAGTAGCAGTAGCAGTAGCAGTAGCAGTAGCAGTGGGGGCCGAGGGGCCGAGGGGCCTGGGGGCCAAGGGGGCGAGGTGCCGGGGGCTTAGGGGCCAAGGGCCGAGGGGCCAGGGGGCCGAGGGGCCAGAGGGCTGAGGGGCCAAGGGGCCGAGGGACCCAGGGGCCGAGGGGCCAGGGGGCCGAGGGGCCGAGGGACCCAGGGGCCGAAGGGCCTGGGGCCTAGGGGCCAAGGGGCCGAGGGGCAGAGGGGCCGAGGGGCGTAGGGGCCGAGGGGCCAAACACGAAGGGTGGGGGGGGGGGCGAGGGGCGGTGGGGCCGTGGGGCCTAGGGGCCAAACACACAGGGTGGGGGCCGAGGGGCCGAGGCTAGGGGCCGAGGGGCGTGGAAGCCGAGGGGCCAAACACGAACGGGTGGAGGGGGGGGCGAGGGGCCGAGGCTTGGGACCGAGGGGCCTAGGGGCCGAGGAGCCTGGGGGCCGAGGGGCCAACACGAAGGGGGGGGGGGGGGGGGGAGGGAGGGGCCGAGGGGCTGTGGGGGGCCTTGGTCAACAGGGCCGCGGGGCCAGGGGAAACGAGGCCGAGGGGCTTGGAGCCGAGGAGCGTCGAGGCCGCGAGGCCAGGGGCGACAGGGCCGAGGGGCCGGTGGGGGCCTAGGTCGACTGGGTCGCGCGGGGGGGGGGGGGGGGGGGGGGGGGGTGGGGGGGGGGGGGCGGGGGGGCCTAGGTCGACAGGGCCGCGGGGCCTAGGTCGAAGGGGTCGCGGGTGGGGGGGGGGCGGGGGCGACGTGGCCGGGGGCCTACTTCGACGGGGTCGCGGGGGCCAGGGGCCTAGGTCGACAGGGTCGCAGGGGGGCCGGGGGCCTAGGTCGACGGGATCGCGGGGGCTTGGGGGGGGGGGGGGTGGGGCCTAGGTCGACGGAGCCAGGGACGACGGGGCCGGGGGGGCCTAGGTCGACGGGATCGCGGGGGTCGGGGGCCTAGGTCGACAGGGCCTAGGGGCCTTGAGGTCGACGGGGCCGAGGGGACGGGCCGTGGGCGACGGGTTCTAGGGGCCGACGGGGCCGAGGGGCCTGGAACGATGGGGCCGCGGGTCTAGGTGCGACGGGGCCGGGAACGACGAGGCCGCGGGGCCAGAAACGAAGGGGCCGCGGGGCCTAGGTGCGTCGGGGCCGGGAGCGAAAGGGGCCGCGAGGCCAGAAACGAAAAGGGCCGCGGGGCCTAGGTGCGACGGGGCTGGGAACGACGGGGCCGCGGGGCCAGAAACGAAGGGCCGCGGGGCGACGGGGCCGTTGGCGATGGGCCTAGGGGCGCGCAACAGGCAGCCGAAGAGGGGGCAGTGGTAACCCTACGTTAGGGACCTAACTGCTCTTAATACCATGTTAGAATCGAGAGAAATGATCGCATTAGGTGAAAGGGGGAGGGTACAAGTAGAATGTCGAGAGAAAGACCTTATCCCCTAAGGCTAAACCCACTACAGCCTAGAGAAATATAAACACATATGTTTTGACAGTTTTGCGCAAATATGCTGTACTGTTTGTATTAGTGTGTTTTACTATTAAATGATATTGTGGTAATTATAAATAGATGCATGATGCATAAATAATGCTATAGGATGCTTAATATTTAATATAATGCCATGAATCATGATGCACATGCATGCACATAATAAAATGCGTAATAGTTAACGACCCAAAAACTAAGCTACCGCCATCCCCTGCCTAGCATGGGGGGGAGGTCAATAGCAAAGATTTTGAATAATCAACTGTCACATGAAACAACACAATCAGTTAAGTCTTAAAAAAAAGGTCAACCCTATCAAATCCAGTTCGAAGTGGTCGCACACGAGTCACTGGGTGCGCCAATGAATCTTTTGTGAAATGATAGACCCGAGCCTTTTTTATAAAATCACCGACATGCATTGTTATTACAATGTATCAATTTACACACACATACACACGCAAATACACACATACATACAAGTACGGTACTTACTGCTCTCGTGTACGACAAGTGTCACAGTGGTGTTATCGATCCGGGTGATCGATGCGGATCCATGCTTCGAGCACGAATGCTCGCGTGTGGCACAGGATCTGAAAAGAGGCAGTGGACAGAAACCCCCCGATCCACCCTTGCACACCGTGCGCGAGCTGTGCAAAGGATCCTTGATTTCAGCTACAAGAGACGCTATCTTCTCTTTCTTTGTAGTCATCACGACTGTGTCCACATTACTCATCCTGAATACGAGAAACGGAAGAATTACTTTCTAGCGTCTCACTTATAAATTGTTAAAATGCGAATGCTATGTCCACTTACACCAACACGAGCCCGACGTCTTGCGGTTCCGCTATGTCGGGAGCATCTGTGATCTCCGACGCTCGTCAAGAGTCAAGAATGGCAACATCCAAAAGCATTGTTGTCGTGAACAATGCTGACTTTAAATAGACATTGCTAATGTAAATTGGCACGTCTAGAGCATCCGGGTGTTCCTCCAAGTATGTCTTACAGTACTGGTGGATCCGTGTGGCAGGGTCCCCCAGCGATACCAGGACACTCTAAAGTGAGGAATCGTGGATGCTCGCTGTAAGCTTGGGCAATCCACTTGGCTCCTCATATGATGAGACTTTGAGTCTAAAAGAAACGCAAGGGATCTGATGATATTGAAGAAAAAAAAACATTAAGAAGATTATAAATATCATGAAGAACAAACACGAAAACGAGTAACTTGTTCATGACAAAGAATAAGTACTTACTGTTGCACTATCTATGTTAGTTTAGATGTGCTTTAGTGGGTTACATCATAAGAGGTACACCAAACGATACTCTTTTTGTACCCCCCTCTTCCTCCTTCTTCGTCATCTTTCCATATACCAAACTTGGCACCTAGATTATAAATCTTACCCTGGAGTCGTCCTTCGTCTCAAAGAAGTTCATGAGCGTTGCCGTGGGCACGTCTCCCAAAGTCAGCTGCAGGCCCTTCTCCTCTTTCACCATGAATGAACAACGATGTATCCAGATCAGCTGCATGTCAAGGCCTCCAATAAGAGTCCTCTACAAATTGCATATATTAATATCGGTATATATATGTACTCCTGCATATGCTCAAATGCAGACTTAACTTACCACCCGGGTTGTTTGCGCGAAACATTGACACGACGAACTTGATAGACATCCCCAATGGAGATTCCCGTCAAGAACCCGTTCAATGCTAGCACGTCGCATTGACTAGATCCTGTGGACTTTGGCCACATGACCACCTCGGCGACAGAACGCGCCGCATAAAAAAGAATCATTTTTATGTAAGTGTTCTTGGTTCCAATTGTTATAGTCACAATAGGCTTGAATGTGCCTAAAACGAAAGATAGAGAGCACAGACGGATTTCTGCACAGCGGCTTCAAACGTTGATAGCGTTCTGCTCACAGCTGCAAATGACCTGATTCAAATTGGATCTGGAGCGTCTTCACGTCGTCTACAATTAGCAATTTAGATTGCACGATTTGATAAAGAATTGACGACACAGCGTCGGTTTGAACGAAACGGCACTATGGCAACCACTATAGTCTTAGAACACAAGATAGGAAGAGTTAGGAAGAGTTACGAGTTGGGAATGACTCCCAGCTCCTACAAACCCCAAGAGCCGAGGTACAGTGATGTGGAACAGTGCCACACTGTCCCCGACCACGAAGGGTCTCGAAACTACCCTTCACTAGGGCCTACACCAAGTGAAATGTTACACTACACAAAGTAATGTAACTATCTTCAATATCTTGAGGTGTACCCTTTTTGGCGAGCTTCGAAATCACTTGAGGCTTGACACCAAGGCTCGGGCTCTTCATCACAAACTCATCCTTGAGTTCTTGATGGGTCTGCTGCACACACCTGCGACACGCCGAACGTTCGACACAGGACAAAATAGAAACCGCGCACGACAAAATAGAAACCGCGCGCGAGACACAAACGACCGCGTAGCACGCGTCTAGCGATAACTCGCTATTGACTCGACACACACACTCGACATCATGACTCAACATTCACACACAATTATAAGCATGAAATATATATTATCCCATGCCCTCATACCATTCCATACACACACACATTCACGCACACGGACAACAAGCCGAGTGCAAACCGTAGGGTTGCACCAACAAACTCCCCCTCGGATTGTTGGCCTTAGGATATGTTGCTCTCTCAGTTCAGAGCCATCCCAGCCAGCTTGCAACACTTCCAATGCTGCTGCTCCACCAGCCTCTTGGTCATCATGTCAGCCGGCTGCCCCGTGGTCTTCACGTAGCGCAACTCAACTTCACCCGCGGTTACCATGCTCCTCGTCCAATGCCACTTCACCCTCATGTGCTTCGTGAGTCCATGCAACACAGGGTTCTTAGCAAGAGCAATGGCACCCTGGCTGTCACAGTACAGTGGGGTAGGTCCTTGCTGCTCCTCCCCCAATTCAGCCAACAAACGCCGCTGCCACACAATCTCCCGTACGGCACGGAAGAGTGCCATGTACTCGGACTCCACCGAGCTCAAAGCTTGGTCAACCTGCTTCTTGCTCTCCCAAGCAGTTGGGCCTCCACCAACACAGCATATGAAGCCTCCCACACTTGTCATGTCCTCTGGTTCTGATGCATATGAAGCATCCGAGTAGGCGGTGAGGAACAAACGCCCGGGTTCAACACCATCCGCGCCCTTTTGGCGCCTTTGTGCCGCCGCCGAGTATTGCAGCCCAACGGTCGGTGTTTGGCCAAGATACTTGGCCACCCTCATTCCAGCTGCTACCTGCTCCTCATTAGGGCATTGCACAACCCTAGCCAGCTGCCTGGTAGCAAACGCGACGTCCGGTCGGGTGTTTACCGCCGCATACATGAGGCTGCCCACCAACGAGTGAAATCGGCGCCTCTCCTCTTCACCAACGCTCTCCTCCTCTGGTCCCTTCACACACTTGAACCCAGAGGGAAAGGGTGTAGCCACATGGCCTTCCCTCTGCCCAAAGTTGGCAGCCAATGCCTCCAGGTACTTTCGTTGATGCACCCGCATGCACCGCTTCTCCACATCTCGTTCGATGTGGAGCCCAAGGTAGAAGCTCACGTCACCGAGGGCCTTGCACTTGAACTTGTCTTGAAGCTTCAGCATCACCTCCTTCACAAGGTCAGAAGAGGGTGAGAAAATGAGGATGTCATCCACATAAACCACCATGAAACTCCTCTGCTCCCCCTCGCCAAGCATGAACAAGGAGTGATCGGCCGTTGAGGGAGTGAAGCCGATCCCCTCCAACACTTCGCGCAGCTTCATGTACCATTGCCTAGGGGCCTGCTTCAGCCCATAGAGGGCCTTCTTCAGCTTCCACACTCTGCCACTACCATCATCAAACCCCTCTGGCTGCGCCATAAAAATCTCCTCCTCAAGGATGCCGTTAAGGAATGCCGTTACGATGTCCACTTGCTTTACTACCCATCCTTTGATGGCGGCTCCCGCGAATAGGGTTCGCAGCGTCATCGGCTTCACCACAGGGGCAAACAGCTCCTTGAAGTCCACCTTCTCCTTCTGCTGGTACCCCTTGGCTACAAGCCTAGACTTGTAGCGCTCGATCTTGCCGTCGGCATCCGACTTGATTTTGAAGAGCCACTTGGACGTTATCGCCGTACGCCCCTCCGGTAGCTCCACCAATTCAAACGTGTCATTCTCCTCGATGCTCTTCAGCTCACTCTCCATGGCCTTCTTCCATTCCTCAGCATCACTACTCTCCAAAGCCTCCTTGAGAGTTGCTGGTTCTCCCGGCATCTCCACCGGAGAGAAGAACGCGAAGGCACACTCCTCGTAGTCACTCTCCTCGTCGTCTCCGACCATCATTGCCGCTCCGGCCAGGGCTGTCTTGCCCTGCTTTCCCGGCGCATCATAGGTCAGCCTATTAGGGGGTTGAACTCTCCTCTTCCCCCTTCCTTCCTCCTCAGCTGCAGGGACTTGAAGGCCTTGGCGTTGCTGCGGTGTGGCTCGAATCCGTGGAGCACTCGTAGTACGGGAAGGGAGTGACGGTGCACGCTCGCTCACTTGCTGCACCTCCTCCTCTTCTTCCTCTGCATCATTGGCCTCCTCTCCCCCATTCACAAGGGAGGATTGCCTTGTGGTTGTGCTGCCGCTGCTCAGCTCCAAAGGCAGCTCCACATGCTCCAAACCGGAACTCTTCACCTCCCCAAACCGCACGCCTATCTTCGCCTCATTCTCCGCCTTCCAATCCTTGTACATGAAGTTCTCCATGAACTTGCAGTCCCTGCTCACCAAGAACTTCTTGGTGAATGGGTCCCAAAGAAGCCATCCCTTGCTGTTTTGAGCCATGCCCAAGTGCACGGCCCACACCGCCTTGGCACCAAGCTTGTTGTGCCGAAGATGCTTAGGCACGAGCGCCATGCACATGCACCCGAACACCCGAAGCATATCCACCTTTGGCTTCCTTCCTAGCCACTCCACATAGGGCACCCATTTGTCTGCTCCCACATGAGTCAAGGCTCTATTCTTGGCCACACACGCGCTCCGCACCGCATCAGGCCAGAAATAGTCGGGTAGCCCGGCTTCAATGAGCAACCCGCGTGCCGCCTCCGTGATTGTGCGGTTCGCTCGCTCGGCGATGCCGTTCATTGCAGGGGAGTATGGCATGGTGAGGGAGTGCCGAATACCATTCTTCTTCAGCCACAACCCAAACTCCTTGCTCAGGAACTCTCCCCCTCGATCGGTGCGGATTGACTTGACTAGACGGTCTTGTTGCCGCTCCACCATCGGGAACCAATCCGTCTTCAACGTTTCAGCCACGTCGCTCTTCTTGGCCAGCACGTACACCCAAGTCATGCGGGTGTAGACGTCGACAATGGTGAGAAAATACTCAGCTCCAGCAGCTCCAAGCTTCAGGGGGCCCACCACGTCCATCACCACCTCATCAAGCGGTGCCTTTGCCGTTGCCTCCGAACTAGGGAACGGAAACCGGGTGAACTTGGCTTGAATGCACGTCGGGCAGCCAAGCACCTCATCGGGCTCCCCCTTCACACGTATGCCAGCAACCATCTCATTCTTCACTAGCTGCTGCAAGATGGGCAGGGCCACATGCCCCATGCGCCGATGCAAGGTGAGCCAATCACACTCCCCCGTAGCCGAAGTTGGATTGGAGAATGCCGCGCTCGCAATAGCGCCCCACATACTCTCTCCGTAGTCCTCCTCCGCTGCTGCCTCTGGGTTCTCCTCACCCTTTTGCTGCTCCTTGGTTGCTGCACCACTCTCCTTAGGTTCACTGAACTTGCTGGTCCCTCCAGATTTGCTCTTCTTGAGCTCATTCTCCTTAGCGCGACCGTTCGCGCCATCGTCGCTACCGACCGCTCCATCCTTGGTGCTGATGCTTGCTGCCACTTGCCTCTCCTTAGGCATAGGGACCAATGGGATCTGCCACATCTCGTTGTAGACATCCCTGTCCTCATGAAGGTCCCAAAGAATTCGATCGCCAAGCCTTGCGGTGTAGGTCTTGGCTCCCTTCGAGTTCGTGTCCATGCCGGCCTTTGCCAACCGCCGCACGGAAATCAGGTTTGCAGCAAGGCTGGGCACCCAAAGCACGTTCTTGAGGCCCACCATCTTCCCATCAGCACTCTTGAACATGGCCTTGCCCATGCCTTTCACCTCTGCTCGCTGCCCCAAAGCCGATGTGACATGCTTCACCGGTGACGGCTCGAGTTCGGTGAGCAAGTCCGGGCGAGGTGTCATGCTATAGGTAGCGCCACTATCAATCACCCAATAGTCCAGGGGGTGTAGGGTCACCTTCCCCACAGCTGCTGGCTCCTCAAAGCCTTCATCCTTCTCTGGACCAGCCGGTACTTGCGTCGACACGAAGTAGAATAGACCCGGGTATCGATTGTCGCTCGGGTCCTTGTCGTTGTCTCCGCTCTTCATGTTTGCAGCTCCGCCACCGCGACCGCCACGGCCTCCACGGCCTCGTCCTCTCCCTCCTCCTGCTCCTCTACCCTCTTGGCCTTGAGCAGGGGTCCAACCATCAGGGAGTTTGTAGCAGTCGCGCCACATGTGTCCGCTCTTGTGGCAGTAGTGACACTCGCCGTCGAATCGGCCGCGACCGCGTCCGTAGCTCTTGTCGTCGCTGCCGTAACCGCCACTCCTGCGGCCTCCGCCGAAGTTGCTGCCACCAAACCTTCCTCCCCCTCGTCCTCTGCCTCTTCCTCGACCATATCCACGGCCGATGCTCGCTGCCCCAGCGCCATCCGCACTCGCCAACTCACGGCGGTGGAAATCCTCTTGAAGGATAGCTCGCTTCACGTCTTCAAGCGAGAGGCGGGGCAAGTCGCGATTAAGGTTGATGATGAGCGAGGACCATGACTCTGGGAGTAAGGCCAGCAACTTGGTCTTCTTTTGGAGCTCACTGTAGTTCAAATCAGCTCCCTCAAGCAGCGTCAACAAGTCGAAGAATTTCTGCACCCCTTCTTCAACCGCTTCGTCTTCTTCAATTCGTAGTGCCGCCATTTGCCGTTCCAACACCACCACTACCGCCGCTGTTGCAGGAGCATGTACACCCTTGAGAGCAGCCCATGCCTTTGGTCCTTTCTCTGGTTCACGCTGGAATGGCTTGATGTGACGGATCTGACTGCTCCCCAACGCTTGCCCAAGTAAGAGATAGCCTTGTGCAATCTTCCGCACCCACAGGCTCTTCTCCGGGTCGTTCTCGGGGCGCTTCTCCGTTCCTTCCATCACCTCCAGCAGGTCATAGTGGTCAAAGATGTTCTCCATCTTGAAGGACCATTCAGCAAAGTTGTCACCGTTGAACTTGTCAAGCCCAAACACCCTAGGCTCATCCCTATGTGGGCCAAGACTTGGTTGCATGGGCGCCATGGCTGAATCACGGGGTTGGCCTTGAGCTTGAGCTTCTCCACTGCCACCAGCACGTCTGCCACCCCTTTCCTCAGGTCCAGACATTGTCGAAACTGCTCCAAGGGCTCTGATACCACTTGTTATAGTCACAATAGGCTTGAATGTGCCTAAAACGAAAGATAGAGAGCACAGACGGATTTCTGCACAGCGGCTTCAAACGTTGATAGCGTTCTGCTCACAGCTGCAAATGACCTGATTCAAATTGGATCTGGAGCGTCTTCACGTCGTCTACAATTAGCAATTTATATTGCACGATTTGATAAAGAATTGACGACACAGCGTCGGTTTGAACGAAACGGCACTATGGCAACCACTATAGTCTTAGAACACAAGATATGAAGAGTTAGGAAGAGTTACGAGTTGGGAATGACTCCCAGCTCCTACAAACCCCAAGAGCCGAGGTACAGTGATGTGGAACAGTGCCACACTGTCCCCAACCACGAAGGGTCTCGAAACTACCCTTCACTAGGGCCTACACCAAGTGAAATGTTACACTACACAAAGTAATGTAACTATCTTCAATATCTTGAGGTGTACCCTTTTTGGCGAGCTTCGAAATCACTTGAGGCTTGACACCAAGGCTCGGGCTCTTCATCACAAACTCATCCTTGAGTTCTTGATGGGTCTGCTGCACACACCTGCGACACGCCGAACGTTCGACACAGGACAAAATAGAAACCGCGCACGACAAAATAGAAACCGCGCGCGAGACACAAACGACCGCGTAGCACGCGTCTAGCGATAACTCGCTATTGACTCGACACACACACTCGACATCATGACTCAACATTCACACACAATTATAAGCATGAAATATATATTATCCCATGCCCTCATACCATTCCATACACACACACATTCACGCACACGGACAACAAGCCGAGTGCAAACCGTAGGGTTGCACCAACACCAATCACCATCACTTTAAGATGAAAATCGGATGGCTTGTCTCCTCCTACTACCCAATCCTCCAAAAACTTGTGTTCCACCTCTACAATGACCTGCAAATAGAATATTGTAATAGTGAATGTTGTATTAACGAAGTGTATTGGATTTATAGTGCATTACAATTATGTACAAAACAACATAACAAAACAAATCTTACCTGAGTACGATCGTGCGGAGGTGGCAATGGCCCTGCTTTCAAAACCACATGGAATTTGAAATGCAACACAATAATACTGCATGTGTTGATATTTGTACGATAATGAATTTTGAAGATGTATTGCAAGCTTGAATGTATATCAATCAATAACAACATAAAAAGGAGAGTGGGTAGAAAAGTAAGTTTCGCCGACATAGACTTTAATATCTGTCTTGAAGTAATTTGCCCGTACGTGATCAATAAGTGTATTGTAATCGGCTCGATAACGAACTGGATGAACCCATGCCGTTTGAAAAAATCATCATATCGATGCTGTGGATTTGTATTGAAATCGATATTGAAATCACCAATGAATATCATGTTACCATGAGGATGTTTAATGATAATGGACAAAATCATATCAAACTGTCAAAATCTTATACAGCTTACTTTGTGTAGGCTATAGTGGGGTAGCCCATAATTGGTACAACCCAATTAGGGTTAGTACTTGTACCCAACTTCTATTCAATGCATTCACTCTCGTTCTAGATTCTAACATGGTTTCAGAGCAGGTCCTTCCTTAGGACTGAATTTTTTTTTTTAGTGCCCACCACAGAGCTGCCCCACGAACTGCCCTTCTGCCCTACCCTAAAGTCCCACCGCCCTGCTGGCCTTCGTGTCGCCCCTAGGCCCCGCGGCCCGTCGCCCCTATGCCCCCGGCCCCTCACACCTGGCCCCGTGGCCCGTCGCCCTTAGGCCCCCCCGAGGCCCGTCATTCCTGGCCCCGCGGCCCGTCGCCCCTAGGCCCCCGGCCCCTTGGCCCTTCGTTTCGGGCCCCGCGGCCCGTCGCCCCTAGGCCCCCGGCCCCTCGGCTCGTTGCTCCTGACCCCGCGGCCCGTCACCCCTAGGCCCTGCGGCCCGTCGCCCCTAAGCCCCCGGCCCTTTGGCCCGTCGTTCCTGGCCCCGCGGCCCCTCGGCCCGTTGCCCCTAGGCCCCGCGGCCCGTCGCCCCTAGGCCCCGCGGCCCGTCGCCCCTAGGCCCCGGCCCTTTGGCCCGTCGTTCCTGGCCCCGCGGCCCGTCTTTCCTGGCCCCTCGGCCCGTCTCTCCTGGCCCCGTGGCCCTTCGCCCCTAGGCCCCTCGGCCCGTGGCCCCTAGGCCCCCGGCCCGTCACTCCCGGCCCCTGCAGCCCGTCGCTCCTGGCCCTGCGGCCCGTCCCCCCCCTAGCCCCGGCCCTTAGCCCCTGGCCCTGTGACCCGTCGCCCCTAGGCCCTCGAGCCGCCCCTCCTGCAGCCTGCTGCCTACCCTGTTCCTCGCGCGTCCTGGCCTCTGCCCGCCCTACATACTGTGCCACTATGGCTTCTCTCCGCGTGCTAGCTTTCAATCATGAGGGACGCTGGATCCACTTTGACACGTGGCTTGACGACCTGCAGCTGTACCTACTAAGCGACTCTAGGGACAGCGTTTCGTTGTTTGACCACACGCCTGGCGCCGCTCCCGCCCCTCCCGCCACAGCTGACAGTGCGACTCGCGACACTGCTTCTCGCTTAGCCATTCGCAACCACCTTCCGTTGGCCGAATGCGCTCACTTCGGACAGCACAGGACAGCACAGGCACTGTACGACGCTGTAGTTGCCCGTTACTCCTCGCCTGACACTGCTGCTCTAGGCCGTCTTCTACTGCCCTACCTGTTTCCCGAGCTGTCCACCTTTGCCACAGTAAAGGACCTAGTTTCCCACCTTTGCACTAGCGACGCTCGCTACCGTGCTGCCCTCCCAGCAGAGTTCCTTGCCAAGAACCCGCCCCCGATGTACATCACTCTCTACTTCACACTCAGACGCCTCCCTAACTCTCTTCGCGCTGTCAGGGACCACTTTCTCGCACTCGACCCCACAAACCTCACTATTGACCTACTCGAGCAGCACCTCCTTGCAGCTGAGACTAGTATAGTCGCTGTAGGTGCTCCTCGTGGCACTCCTCGCACGCCCTTCTTTGAAGGGTGTTCCCCCTCCCCCCTTGCCCCCTCCTACGCCTCTGCTGCTGCTGTTGACGTCCTTGGTGCTGAGGATGTCGGAGCTGCTTCCACTAGTGGGAAGCACCGCAGCAGCAAGGGCAAGGGTGGCAGGGGTGGTGGGGGTGGCAGCAGGGGTGGTGGTGGGGGCAGCAGTGGAGGTGGTGGAGCCAGTGGGGGTGGTGGCAGCGGTGGGAGTGGTGGCGGGAGTGGGGGCTTTGGCAGCGGTGGTGGAGGCAGCGGTGGGAGTGGCGGTAGTGGCAGTGGTGGCAGTGGTGGCTGTAGGGCTGGAGCTCAGCGTGGATGTGCTAGAGGAGGCCAGCGGTAGCGGCAGCAGCATCGGAGCGAGACCCCGTCGCCCTAGCAGCTTCGTGAGTGGTTGTTTCAGCGTGGGGCGTCTTGGGGTAGTGTGAGCTGCCCGTATGTCATTCGCACGGGTGACCGTGCTGGTCAGACATGCGGGAAGGCGCACACGCCACACCGCTGCTTCTCCCGTCTCGACGACGCTTGGCACGCTGAGTTTGGTGACGAGGTCGAGCGCCCCCACTGGGCCAAGCTGCTTAGGTCTGGTGCTGCGATCTTTGACCTAGACTATGATGCTATTCTTGCTGCTATGTATGCTTTGTCTGCTAGTGCTGAGGGTGACTGTTACCGGTATGTCCCGCCTGACCCAGGTATAGATGCTGCTGCTCTAGGTGCTATTGATTCTTCTCTCCCTAGTACTGCGCGTGCTGAGGCCTTGCACACCTTCACGTTGGACCCAGGTGCCTCACGCTGTTTCTTTCGTGACAGCACCACTCTCACTCCTCTCCCTGCACTTGTCCCGGTCCGACTAGCTGACCCCTCCGGGGGCCCGGTCGTTGCCCGTTCCTCCACTGTCCTCCCGTGTCCGGCGGTTTTGTCTGGCTCACTGTCAGGTCTTCACCTCCCCTCGTTCTCTACGAACTTGGTGAGTACCGCTGCCCTCCAGGACGCGATGGTCACTACCACCACTTCTGGGGGTCAGCGTGTGTCGATCTTCACGTGTACATGGACGGGTCGTCACCTGGCCACGTTCACTCGTCGGCCAGGGTCGAGTCTGTACATACTAGCTACCGAGCCTCCTCAGGTAGCTGTGCCTGCTCAGGTGTCCGCGTCAGGTCAGGTAGCACCCCCTTGCTCGTGTCGCCTCCTGTCGCACCACACTCTTCTGTGGCACCACCACCTGGGTCACCCCTCCCTGCCACGCCTTCATGGCATGCACTCCCGTCTCCTTGTCTCTGGTCTTCCTAGGTCTCTGCCTCCCCTACCGCCCTCGCCTGCCCCACCCTGCCTTCCTTGCATCAAGGGGCGGCAGCGCGCCGCTCCTCACTCCTCCTCGTTTCCCCCCATGATTGCTCCCTTGCACATTGACGTGTGGGGCCCAGCCCACGTCAGTGGACAGGGCCGCGAGCGCTACTTTCTGCTGGTTGTTGACGACTACACGCGGTACACCACGGTCTTCCCCTTGCGCAGCAAGGGTGAGGTCGTTGATGTCTTGATCCCTTGGATCCGCGCAGTCCGTCTCCAGCTACGCGAGCGGTTTCGTGCGGACCTTCCTGTCCTGCGTCTGCACTCTGACAGAGGTGGTGAGTTCTCCTCCGACCTCTTGCAGGACTTTTGTCGTGGGGAGGGCATTCTCCAGTCGTTCACGCTTCCGGACTCCCCTCAGCAGAATGGGATTGCTGAGCGCCGCATGGGCTTAGTCATGGAGGTCGCTCGTACCTCCATGATCCATGCGGCTGCTCCCCATTTTCTGTGGTCGTTTGCGGTCCGGTACACTGTGCATCAGCTCAACCTCTGGCCCCGTGTCTCCTTGCCGGAGACCTCGCCTACACTGCGTTGGACGGGGAAGGTTGGCGATGCGTCGGTGTTTCGGGTCAGGGGTTCTCGTGCCTTTGTTCGCGATACGTCCGCGGACAAGCTCTCCGCCCACGCTATTCCCTGCGTCTTCCTTGGCTTTACCCGTGACATGCCTGGCTGGCAGTTTTACCACCCCACCTTGCGCCGTGTCTTCCCCTCTCATGATGTCACGTTTGACGAGTCGGTTCCCTTTTACCGTCTCTTCCCCTACCGCTCTGCCCCTCCCCCACCCCCGCAGCTCTTCCTTGCTTCAGGTCCCCCTCCGGTAGACCCCTCCCCCCCCCCGGTTCCTGCTCCCTCATGTGTGTCTCAGGTAGACCATCTCCCTGGTACTGCGCCTTTTGAGGTAGGTGTCGGCTCAGGTGCTGCTCGAGGTGCTGCGTCTGGGGGTGCTGCGTCTGGGGGTGCGGAGCCGGGGGTTGCGGAGTCTGAGGGTGCTGGGTCTAGGAGTGCTGAGCCTCGGGGTGAGGAGCCTAGGGGTGCTGAGCCTGCGGGTGTGGAGCCTGGGGGTACTGAGCCTGAGGGTGTTGAGCCTTGGGGTGCTGTGTCGGAGGGTGCGGAGTTTGGGGGTGCTGAGCCTCGGGGTGCTGCTTCGTCTGGAGGTCCTGCTGGTGCTTCGCCGAGACCATCTCCGCAGCAGCTGTGTGAGTGGCTTGTTCGGCGCGCACGCCTTCGGAGTGGAGCTACCGGAGCTGGAGGCGCTGGAGCTGCTGGTGCTGGAGTTACTGCTGGAGCTGGTGGTACTGGAGGTCCTGCGGCTGCTGGTCCTGGAGGTGCTCGTACCAGGGGTACTGGAGCTGCCGAGACTGGTGGTGTTGGGGGCGCTAGAGCTGGAGACCCTACGGAGCCTGGAGCTGCTGGAGGTGGAGGCTCTTGCGCTGGTGGCGCTGGAGCTGGAGGAGCTGGAGCTGGTGGCACGGGCGCTGGAGGCGCTGGAGCTGGAGGAGCTGGAGTTGGAGGCACTGGCGCGGGAGGCGCTGGAGCTGGTGGCACTGCCGTTGGAGGCGCTGGAGCTGGAGGAGCTAGAGTTGGAGGCGCTGGCGCGGGAGGCGCTGGAGCTAGAGGAGCTCGAGCTGTTGACCCTGGAGTCACTGTGCGGCCGCGACCGTACTTTGTTCCCCTGCTTCAGCAGGTTCTTGGTGTCCCGTCTTCTACTAGCCTCCCTCCTCCCCTCCTGTGTCCACCGCCTGACCAGTCGAGGCTACGGTTACAGCCGGCCTCCCCACTGCCTGCTCCTTCTCCTTACACAAAGCAGTCCGGCGGTCTTACAGAGCGACGTGAGCCTGCGTCTCGTCCTGTCTTGCTTGTTCGCACTGCTCATCGCGTTCCTCGTTTGCGTCCTCCTCCTGTCCCTGGCACGCACACTATGACCCTTCGTCCTTCCTCTGTTCCTCTACGTGTTCCTCTGCTAGCTCCTCCTGAGTCCTTTCTTCCTGAGGTCCCTGACCCTGAGTCTGACCGCGCTCATGCTGCCAGTCCCACTGTCTCTCGTCTCCTCGCCATTGCTGTCACTGACCCTTCTTTTGAGTCTGCTGCTACGTCTGCTCTCGTTGCTGAGCTGCTTTTCTTTGCTGCTGCCTATCGTCTAGACTACGCCACTGCTCTTGTTGCTGAGTCTGCGTCTGCCAGTCCTCCGTCCATCGGGGTTGAGTGTGCTCTTGGCACGGACGTCGTTGAGGACAGGCAGGAGGACTTTGAGTGTACTGCGGCTGCTGTAACTCGTTTCGCTTCCATGCTGCTTGCCCCTGAGGGAGACCCGGATGCACCAGACATCCCGACCCCGCGCTCTTACGCAGAGGCAATTACGGGTCCTTACTCCTCTCAGTGGCAGGCAGCCATGGATGCCGAGATGGCATCCTGGAAGTCCACAGGCACCTACGTCGACTAGGTTCCCCCACCTGGGGCGAACATAGTCGATGGCATGTGGATTTTCATGGTGAAGCGGCCGCTGGGTTCTCCGCCTGCCTTCAAGGCGCTCGAGGCTTCAGTCAGCGACAAGGGGTTGACTACTTCCAGACCTTCTCCCCCACCCCGAAGATGAATACTCTTCGGGTGTTGCTGCACGCCACTGCTCAGCGTGACTACGAGTTGCACTCTCTGGACTTCGGCACAGCTTTCCTGCACGGCAGCCTGCACGAGGAGATCTGGCTGCGCCGCCCACCTGGCTTCACTGGGTCGTTTCCTGCAGGTACCCAGTGGAGCCTCCGCCGGCCAGTCTACGGTCTCCGTCAGGCGCCTCGCGAGTGGCACGACACACTGAGGACTACACTTGCGGCTCTTGGGTTTGCTCCTTCTACTGCTGACCCGTCGCTGTTCCTACGCACCGACACCTCGCCGCCACCGTTCTACGTCCTCGTCTACGTCAACGACCTGGTCTTTGCCACTGCTGACACCGAGGCACTGACCCTTGTGAAGTCCGAGCTGCAGAAGAGACACACCTGCACTGACCTGGGTGAAATGCGCAGCTATCTTGGCTTGCAGATCACCCGGGACAAAGCACGGCGCACCATCACCCTAACTCAGTCACACATGGTGCATCAGTTCCTTCAGAGCTTCGGCTTCCATTTCTCCTCGCCACAGCCCACTCCTCTGTCTACTGGCCACTCGCTCTCAGCTCCACTTTCGGATGAGTCCGTAGAGCCGAGTGGTCCATACCCAGAGCTTGTGCGTTGCCTTATGTACCTGATGACATGCACACGACCTGACCTCGCGTACCCTCTCAACCTTCTGGCTCGCTACGTGGCTCCCGTTAGGCACCGAAAGGTGCACTGGGATGTCGCAAAGAGGGTACTGCGTTACTTGTGTACTATGCCGGGCATGGGGCTCGTGCTTGGAGGACGGGGTCCAGTTGTCCTCACTGGTCACGCAGACGCTTCTTGGGTTGACGACTCAGCTACGCAGCGGTCGTCACAGGGTTACACCTTCAGCCTTGGTTCCGACTCTGTTTCCTGGCGGTCTAGCCGCTCGTCTTTGGTTCTCAGCTCCATTTGTGAGGCTGAGATCTACGCAGGGGCCATGGCTGCATAGAAGCTACGCTGGCTCACCTACATGATGACTGACTTGGGAGAGCAGCCTCGTTCCCCTCCACTTCTGTACGTAGAGAACAAGGCCATGATTGCCTTGTGTTAGGAGCACAGACTGGAGCAGAGAACGAAGCACATCGCTCTGCGATACTTCCTTGCTCGAGAGTTGCAACAGCGTGGCCAGCTTCGTCTTGCGTACGTGGCCACTAGGGCCAACACTGCTGATATATTCACCAAGGCACTTCCGCCTGGTGATCATCAGCGCTTCTCTACTGTGTTAGGCCTTGTGCCTACTTTGCCTCACTTGCTCACTACTTCACTCTGCTTGTTCTGTGATCTATATGTATACTTGCATGCTTACACTTGCTAGGGTATGATCACTGTATTGTTTGTTCTCTTTTATATAACTCTGCATGTGAACTGGCCTTGTAACCCTTTGCTTGTGCTCGGACTGTGTGGTGACTTTGTGATCCACCCTGAGCTTGCTTTGCTTTTCTTGACTGGTCTTGTGACCACTTGTTCTCCCCCACTTTGCCTATGGGGGTGTGTCAGAATATTATAGTGCGTACATTTGTGTAGGCTATAGTGGGATAGCCCATAAGGGGTACAACCCAATTAGGGTTAGTACTTGTACCCAACTTCTGCTCAATGCATTCATTCTCGTTCATTCTTCTGACACGCGACCCTCAGAACCTTTGCGTAACACCTTGGTTACCTGCCTTGTGTCGAGACTATATATAGCCTCGTGTTGTACCCAGGTGGATCAATCAATTCATTCTCACTTTTCTGATCTCAATCCTCGATCCTCACACTGTCCTCGTTCAACCCTAGCGACAAGACGACTACGTTGAAGGGGTGGTTGTTCGGCATGGAGGTCTTCTTCACTCCAGCACTTATTGATGATGATGCCACGCGTATTGATTACGCGGTTTCGCTTCTCAGAGGAGCTGCCTTGGAGTGGCGGCGACAAACCTTGGACACGGGGAACCCGATAGGTGTGATGCATGCGGCAGATGGGACCTCAACATCGGTTTATCAAGTGGCAGCACCAATCTTCGGAGTGACCAAGATATGCACATAAAAGGAGTTGGGCGTAGCCTTACGAGATCGCTTCGAGCACGTATCCGCCTCGGAGCAAGCTCGCTTGAAGCTGCGTGCCTGTTCGCAGTTGGCATCTGTCCAAGACTACACGGTGTCGTTTATGGCCCTTGCCGACCATGTGGACAACATGGCGGAGGCGGAGCGGTTAGATAAATACATAAGCGGCCATAAATACAAGATACAGTACGCGGTGCACCGATGCCGCCCGACTTCGTTCCTGGAAGATGTACGATTGGCAGAGTTTACGCACGCGCTGGTGCAATGGGCGAGGGCAGGTTCCCGAGAGGGAAACCGTTTTCGCGGCCAGACCTAACAGGCCACAATCAACAGAGTACATGCACCCTTTACTGACTGTGCTCCGTCTCCCGAACCCCACCATCCCCACCGAGTCGTGGTTCTGATTCATAGAATCGATCACCCTCGGTCGAATAACGGGGATAACCATGTGGATCACACTGTGATAGGCGCTAGCAAAGTGCTAAGAAATAATTTGAAAATGTTCGTCGATGACAGGGCTAGCCATAGCCTCTTCAACTTGGCGGTAGCAGAAAAATGTAAGCTGCAACTTGACAGGTGTCTGCCCGAAATCGACGCTCGCCTCGTGGATGGCGACGCCTGTGGTGATACTGGAAGAAACATGTGCGGATCGAAAGCGGCAAAGATTTCGGCTTCAGCATGAATTTTCTCGCGACGACGCTGGACAGCTGCAACGTATTGCTGGGACGTAATTGGCTGCGGAAGCACAACCCCATCATCGACTGGACGACGGGATTGTGCAGTATCAGCAAGCACGAGGGTCTACTTAAGTTGCCTGCATGGACACCTGACTACATCCAAGCCCCATGCGTCAAAGCTATCACTATAGCTCGCCACTTCAACCGAGGCGCGCAGATGTTCGCCGTATGTTTGCACGAGTTGGTAGGCGACACCGTCGGAAAGGACATCAAGAAGTTGTACGGAGCTGTACCACCTGACTTAGCATAGCTTATTCGTCAGTACCCATACATTTTCCTCGACGATCTGCCACCTGGACTGCCACCCGAACGGCCCGAGGACCACAAAATCCAGCTGGAACCTGGCGCGCAGCCGACTGTTCGTACACAGTGGCGGTTGACCAAACCGGAACTCGAGGAACTGCGAACGCAAATTGTCACTCTGTTGGAGAAGGGGTTCATTTGACCCGGTACATCTCCCTTTGCAGCGCCAATCCTATATGTTAGAATGTGAACCGAATGAATGAACTAGGAAGCATGTGGGTACAAGTGGGAAACCAAAAAGTGTGGTACCCTATATGAACTACCCCACTACAGCCTAAACACACCCCCATAGGAAAAGTGGGGGAGAACGAGAGGTCACAAGACCAGTCAAGTAAGGCAAAGCAAGCTCAGGGTGGATCACAAAGTCACCACGCAGTCTGAGCACAAGCAAATAGCCACAAGGCCAGTTCACATGTAGAGTTATATAAAGTAGAACAACAATACAGTGAACACAACCTAGCAAGAGTAAGCATGCAGGTATATGTATATAGAGTACAGTACAAGAAGAGTCAAGAAGAAAGTAAGTGAGGCACAGTGGGTACAAGGCCTAACACAGTACCGAAACGCTGATGATCACAAGGCTGAAGTGCCTTGGTGAAAACATCAGCAGTGTTGGCCTGAGAGGCCACGTAAGCAAGACGAAGCTGGCCACGCTGCTGCAACTCTCGAGCAAGGAAGTAGCGCAGAGCAATGTGCTTCGTTCTGTGCTCCAGTCTGTGCTCCTGACACAAGGCCAGCATGGCCTTGTTGTCGACGTACAGAACTGGAGGAGAACGAGGCGCCTCTCCCAAGTCGGTCAACAGGTAGGTGAGCCAACGAAGCTCCTGTGCAGCCATGGCCCCAGCGTAGATCTCAGCCTCACAACTGGAGCTGAGAACAGAAGAAGAGCGGGTAGACCGCCAAGAGACAGAACCGGAACCAAGACTGAAGGTGTAACCCTGTGACGACCGCTGCGTAGCCATGTCGTCAACCCAGGAGGCGTCAGCGTGACCAGTGAGGACAACTCGAGCCCGTCCTCCAAGCACGAGCCCCATGCCCGATGTACTGCACAAGTATCGCAACACCCTCTTTGCAGCATCCCAGTGCACCTTTCGGTGCCTGCCGGGAGCCACGTAGTGAGCCAGAAGGCTGAGAGGGTATGCGAGGTCAGGTCGTGTGCAAATCATCAGGTACATGAGGCAGCCCACAAGCTCTGGATACGGGCCACTCGGCTCTACGGACTCGTCCGAAGGTGGAGCTGAGAGCGAGTGACTGGTAGGCAGAGGAGTGGACTGTGGCGAGGAGTACGTGAAGCCGAAGCGCTGAAGGACCTGCTGTACCATGTGTGACTGAGTCAAGGTAATGGTGCGCTCTGCTTCTTCCCGGGTGATCCGCAAGCCAAGATAGCTTGTCAGTTCACCCAGGTCTGTGCACGTGTGTCTCTTCTGCAGCTCGGACTTCACGTGGGCGAGTGCCTCAGTGTCAGCACTAGCAAAGACGAGGTCGTCTACGTACACGAGAACGTAGAAGGGCGGCAGAGTAGTGTCAGTGCGTAGAAACAGAGAAGGGTCAGCAGTGGAAGGAGCAAAACCAAGAGAAGCAAGAGTCGTCCTGCGTGTGTCGTGCCACTCACGGGGTGCCTGGAGGCTCCACTGGGTACCAGCAGGGAACGACCCAGTGAAGCCAGGTGGGCAGCGCAGCCAGATCTCCTCGTGGAGGCTGCCCTGTAGGAAGGCTGTGCTGAAGTCAAGCGAGTGGAACTCGTAGTCACGCTGAGCAGCAACGTGCAGCAGTACCCAAAGAGTGGTCATCTTCGGGGTAGGGGAGAAGGTCTGAAAGAAGTCAACTCCCTGTCGCTGACTGAAGCCACGTGCAACGTAACGTACCTTGAAGGCAGGCGGAGAACCCGGCGGCCGCTTCACCCTGAAGATCCACATGCCACTGACGATGTTCGCCCCAGGTGGGGGAACCTCGTCTACGTAGGTGCCTGTGGACTTCCAGGAAGCCATCTCTGCGTCCATGGCTGCCTGCCACTGAGAGGAGTAGGGACCCTCTATCGCCTCTGCGTAAGAGCGCGGGGTCGGGATGTCTAGTGCATCCGGGTCTCCCTCAGGGGCACGCACCATGGACATGAGATGAGGTACAGAAGCAGCAAAGCACTCAAACTCCTCCTGTCTGTCCTCAAGAACGTCCGTGCCAAGAGCACACTCACCCCCGACGGACGGAGGACAGACAGACACAGACGCAGACTCAGCAACAAGACTAGTGGCGAAGTCGAGGCGACAGGCTGCAGCAAAGTCAACTAGCTCAGCAACAAGAGCAGACGCAGCAGAGGACTCAAACAGAGGGTCAGTGACAGCTGTGGCCAGAAAGCGCGTGACAGTGGGACTAGCAGATCGAAGGGAGTCAGACTCCGGGTCCGGACCGTCAGGAAGAGAGGACGCAGGAGGAGAGGGCAGAGGGACACGCTGTGGAGCAGTAGAAGGACGCAGTGTCATAGAGTGAGTGCCTGGGACAGGAGGAGGACGCGGACGCGAAACACGACCAGCGCGAACAGTACGGACAGGCGACGCAGAACGAGACGCAGGCGACACAGGACGAGACTCAGGCTCACGACCCTCCGTAAGACCTCTAGTCGCTCCAGAGTAAGGAGAAGGACCAGGCAGCGGAGAGGCCGGCTCCAACTGCGACGTGGACTGGACAGGCGGTGGACTCAGGAAAGGAGGAGGAGGACCAGGAGAAGGTGGGGAGCCAAGAACCTGCTAAAGGAGCGGAACGTAGTACGGCCGCGGCCGCGCAGCGCCTCCAGAAACAGCAGAGATAGAACCGGTACCCTCAGCCCCAGGGTCTCCAGTCCCAGCAGCACCTCCAGCAGCTCCAGCACCAGCACCACCTCCAGCAGCTCCAGCACCAGCACCACCTCCAGCAGCGCCAGCACCTCCAGTAGCTCCAGTAGCACCTCCAGCCGCTCCAGCACCAGCAGCACCTCCAGCAGCTCCAGCACCAGCACCACCTCCAGCAGCGCCAGCACCTCCAGTAGCTCCAGTAGCACCTCCAGCACCTCCAGCCGCTCCAGCACCAGCAACACCTCCAGCAGCTCCAGCACCAGCAGCACCTCCAGCAGCTCCAGCACCAGCACCACCTCCAGCAGCGCCAGCATCTCCAGTAGCTCCAGTAGTACCTCCAGCAGCTCCAGCAGCTCCAGCACCAGCAGCACCTACAGCAGCGCCAGCACCTCCAGCAGCACCAGCACTAGCACTAGCAGCAACTCGACAGCGCCGAGAGTACCACTCACGAAGCCGCTGTGGAGAGAGGGGCTCCCGCCGCGACGGGACACCTAGAGCACCTCCAGACTCAGCACGCGCAGGCTCAGCACCCCCAGTCTCAGCACCCCCAGTCTCAGCAACCCCAGACTCAGCACCCTCAGTCTCAGCACCCCGAGACCCCGCACCCGCAGGGTCAGCACCCCTAGCAGCACCTGAGTCGACAGCTACCTCGACCGGCTCGGCAGGGTCTACCTGGGACACACCTGAGGGGGCAGGACCCTGGGGGGGGAGGGGGTCTACCGGGGGAGTACCTGGTGCGAGGAAGAGCGGCGGGGGGGGGGGGGAGAGGCAGTGCGGTAGGGAAAGAGACGGTAGTACGACACCGACTTGTCAAACGTGACGTCCTGAGAGGACATAACACGACGCGAGGTGGGGTGGTAGAACTGCCACCCGGGTGCGTCAGGAGGGAAGCCAAGGAAGACACAGGGAACGGCACGGGAGGACAGCTTGTCCGCTGTAGTATCGCGGACAAAAGCTCGAGATCCCCAGACACGGAACGGGGACGCATCGCCAACCTTCCCCGTCCACCGCAGAGTAGGTGTGGTCTCCGGCAAGGAGACACGAGGCTGAAGGTTGATCTGATGCGCGGCGTACTGAACCGCGAACGGCCACGGAAAATGGGGAGCAGCCGCATGGATCATGGACGTACGAGCGACGTCCATGACCATGCCAATGCGGCGCTCAGCAATCCCATTTTGCTGCGGGGATGCCGGAAGCGTGAACGTCTGGCGGATGCCCTCCGAACGACAAAAGGCTCTCAGGAGGTCGGAGGAAAACTCCCCGCCTCTGTCCGAGTGCAGACGCATAACAGGAAGGTCTGAACCGAAACTCTCACTGAGCTGGCGACGAGCAACGCGGATCCAGTCGATCAACACCTCAGGGACCTCACCCTTGCTGCGCAAGGGGAAGACTGTGGTGTAACGCGAGTAGTCGTCAACGACCAGTAGGAAGTAGCGCTCGTGACCCTGTCCACGGACGCGGGCTGGGCCCCACACGTCCATGTGAAGAGTCTGCAGAGGAGCCTCAGTCGGAGGGAACAAGCAGGAGTGAGGGGCGGCGCGCTGCCGGCCCTCGACACAAGGAACACAGGTGGGGGCAGGCCCCGGAGGAAGGGGAGGGAGGGACCTGGGTAGACCCGAGACAAGGGCACGGGAGGCCATACCTCGAAGACGAGGCAGGGAGGGGTGACCAAGGCGGTGGTGCCAAAGGAGAGTCTCGTGTGCCAGAGGACGACACGAGCAGGGGGCAGACGCAGGACTAGACCTGGACGCGGCAGCAAACACCTGACTGGACGCAGCTACCTGACCAGACGCAGAGGCCGGAGGAGGCGCAGTAGTCAGTGTGTACAGACTCGACCCTGGCCGACGAGTGAACGTGGCCAGGTGGCGGCCCGTCCGAGAGCAAGTGCAGTGGGTCACACGCTGACCTCCAGGGGTGAACTGGTCAACCCACGCGTCCTGGAGGTCAGCTCCACTCACCAAGTTCGTAGAGAACGAGGGGAGGTGGAGTCCCGACAACAAGCCCGACGAGGCCGCAGGACACGGTAGAACCGTGGAGGAGTGTGCAAGGACTGGGCCCCCTGAGGGGTCAGCAAGGGAGACCGCAACAGGCCGACTGAGCGGCGTGAGCGTGGTGCTGTCTCTAAAGAAAGAGCGCGAAGCACCAGAGTCAAGTGTGAAAGTGTGAAAGGACGCAGTAGGTGTAGTACCAGAGAGAGGAGACGTACCAACACCTGGAGCAGCAGACGCACTAGCACCTAGAGCAGCAGCCGCACAAGCACCTGGAGCAGCAGACGCACTAGCACCTAGAGCAGCAGCCACAGTGCCCGGGTCGGGCGGGACACGCAGGTAACAGTCACCCTCAGTAATATCAGCAAGAGCATACATGGCAGCAAGGATAGCATCAAAGTCTAGATCAAAGATAGGCACATTCTGCAGAAGCAGATCATGCCAACGAGGGAGCTCAACTGCGTCAGGAAACTGGGCACGCCAAGTGTCAGTCAAGCGACCAAAGCAGCGCTGTGTAGTGTGTGGGAGCCCACACACCTCCCCACTACGAGTGCCGGTGCGAAGAACGTAAGTGCAGGGACCAGCACCCCCAGACCTCCCACGCCCAGCGTACGACTCACAAAGCTGCTGGGCCGACGGGGTCTCACGGGAGCGCGGCTGCTGCTGGCGCTGGCTACCACCAGAGCCTCCATGCTGCGCGGCTGCACCTCGACCAGCACCACCGCCGCCGCCACCTCCACCACCTCCACCGCTGCCTCCACCACCTCCACTGCTGCCACTGAAGCCCCCACACCCGGTGCCACCCCCACCTCCACCACCACCCCCTCCTCCTCCTCCACCACCCCCCCCGCCGCCCCCTCCACCACCTCTGCTCCCCTTGCCCTTGCTGTTGCGGCGTCTCCCACTAGGGGCAGACGCAGCTCCAACCTCCTCAGTGCCAACGAGGTCGACAGCAGCAGCAGAAGCAACAGAGGGGAGAAGAGGGACAGGGGAACACCCCTCAAATAAAGGGGTGCGACGGTCGCCACGAGAAGCACCTACAGCTAAGATACTCTTCTCAGCTGCAGTAAGGCGCTCCTCTAGCAGGTCGACAGTCAGCTCGGTGGGGCAAAGGGAGAGGAAGTGATCCCTGACTGAGGAAAGTGAGTCAGGGAGGCGGGTGACTAGGTAGTAAAGGGTGATGTACATGGGGGGGGGGGGTTCTTGGCACAGAACTCAGTGGGAAGGGCAGCACGGTAGCGGGCGTCACTCGTGCGAAGGTGAGCAACTAGGTCAGCGACTGTGGCAAAGGCGGCAAGGTCAGGGAAAAGGTACGGTAGCATGAGGCGGCTGAGGGCAGCAGTGGAAGGGGAGGAGTAGCGTGCAACAAAAAGCGTCGTACAAAGACTGAGCAGTCTTGTACTGGCCAAAGTGTGCGCGCTCAGCTGGCGGCAGGTGACTACGAACAGCAAGACGAGCAACAGCGTCACGAGTGGTCCACTGAGAGCAAACAGTACTATCAGCAGTGGCAGCAGGAGCAGTGGAAACACCGGAAGTGTGATCGAAAAGAGATACCCCCATCCCTAGAATCACACTGAAGAAAGAGCTGTAGATCGTCAACCCACACGTCAAAGCCAACTGCACGTCCCTCAGCATCAAATGTGAGAACGGTAGGACTAGCCATAGTAGTAGTAGGAGCAGCAGCAGTGCAAAGCAGTGGTAGCAGCAGTAGCAGTAGAAGTAGTGCGACTCGGATAAGCGGCGCGGCTAGGCAAGGCAGCGCGGCTCGGCAGGGCGGGCCGGCTCGGCAGCGCGGCTCGGCGGCGCGGCGCGGCTCGGCAGCGCGGCTCGGCGGTGCTCTTACCAGGGGCCGGGGCCGGGGCAGGGCCGGGGGAGGGCCGGGGCAGGGCCGCAACAGCTCCGGGGCAGGGCTGCGACAGGTCCGGAGGAGGGCCGGGGCAGGGCTGCAACAGGTCCAGGGCAGGGCCGGGGCAGGGTTGCGACAGGTCCGGGGCAGGGCCGGGGCAGCGCCGGGGCAGGGTCGGGGCAGGGCCGGGGCAGGGCCGGGGCAGGGCCGGGACAGGGCCGGGGCAGAGCCGCGACAGGGCCGCAACAGGGCCGGGGTAGGGCCGCGACAGGGCTGGGACAGGGCCGCGAAAGGGTCGGGGCAGGGCTGCGACAGGCCGGAACAGGGCCGCGAAAGGGCCGGGGGAGGGCCGGGGCAGGGCCGAGGCCGGGCCGCGACGAGTGACGGGGCAGGGCTAGGGCAGCGCCGGGCGACGGGGCGACGGGCAGGGCCGGGCCGGGACGACAGGGCGACGGGCTGGGCCGGGCTGAGGCGACGGGGCGACGGGCCGGGCCGCGACGCGGCGGTTTTGGGCGACGGGGCAGGGCTGGGGCGGGGCCGCAAGGGGCCTCTAAGGGACGCGAAGGGGCCTCTACGGGCCGCAAAGGGCCTCAAAGGGCAGGCGCACGGGGCGCGGATAAGACAGACGCGACGCGCGCTTCGGGCAGGTAAGGAAAAAAAAAATAGTGGTGGGCCCTAAAAACAGTGTCACTAGGGAACCTGCTCTATACCATGTGAGAATCACGAGGAATGAATGATGGAACTAGAAACGAGATGGGTACAAGTAGAAAACACAAAAGTGTTGTACCCTCTAAGGACTACCCCACTACAGCCTAAACAGACTATAGTAGATATAAGTTTGACAGGCAGGCCCTGGAGGAAGGGGAGGGAGGGACCGGGGGAGACCCGAGACAAGGGTACGGGAGGCCATACCTCGAAGACGAGGCAGAGAGGGGTGACCAAGGCGGTGGTGCCAAAGGAGAGTCTCGTGCGACAGAGGACGACACGAGCAGGGGGCAGACGCAGGACTAGACCTGGGCGAGGGGACTAGACCTGGGCGAGGCAGCAAAGACCTGACTAGACGCGGCTACCTGACCAGACGCAGAGACCGGAGGAGACGCAGTAGTCAGTGTGTACAGACTCGACCCTGGCCGACGGGTGAACGTGGCCAGGTGGCGGCCCGTCCGAGAGCAAGTGCAGTGGGTCACACGCTGACCTCCAGGGGCGAACAGGTCAACCATCGCGTCCTGGAGGTCAGCTCCACTCACCAGGTTCGTAGAGAACGAGGGGAGGTGGAGTCCCGACAGCAAGCCCGACGGGGCCGCAGGACATGGTAGAACCGTGGAGGAGTGCGCAAGGATGGGACCCCCAGAGGGGTCAGCCAGGGAGACTGCGACAGGCCGACTGAGCGGCGTGAGTGTGGTGCTGTCGCGAAAGAAAGAGCGCGAAGCACCAGAGTCAAGTGTGAAAGTGTGCAAGGCCTCAGTAGGTGCAGTACCAAAGAGAGCAGACTCACCAGCACCTGGAGCAGCAGACTCACCAGCACCTGGAGCAGCAGACGCACTAGCACCTAGAGCAGCAGCCTCAATGCTTGGGTCGGGCGGTACACTCAGGTAACAGTCACCCTCAGCAGTATCAGTCAAAGCATACATGGCAGCAAGGATAGCATCAAAATCAAGATCAAAGATAGCCACATTCTGCCTAAGCAGATCATGCCAGCGAGGGAGCTCAACAGCGTCAGGAAACTGGGCGCGCCAGGCGTCAGTCAGACGACCGAAGCAGCGCTGCGCAGTGTGTGGCAGCCCACACGTCTCCCCACGACGACCGCCAGTGCGAAGAACGTAAGTGCAGGGACCAGTACCACCAGACCTCCCACGCCCAGCGTACCACTCACGAAGCTGCTGGGCCGACGCGGTCTCATGGGAACGCAGCTGCTGCTGGCGCTGGCTACCACGAAAGCCTCCACGCTGCGCGGCTGCACCTCGACCAGCACCACCGCCGCCGCCACCTCCACCACTGCTGCCGCCACCTCCACCACCGCTTCCGCTGCCTCCACCACCTCCGCCGCTGCCTCCACCACCTCCACCGCCGCCACTGAAGCCCCCACTCCCGGCACCACCCCCACCTCCACCGCCACCCCCTCCGCCTCCTCCACCGCCTCCGCCGCCGCCCCCGCTGTCCCCTCCACCACCCTTGTTCCCTTTGCCCTTGAAGTTGCGGCGCCTCCCACTAGGGGCAGACGCAGCTCCGACCTCCTCAGTGCCAACGAGGTCGACAGCAGCAGCAGCAGAAGCAACAGAGGGGAGAAGGGGGACAGGGGAACACCCCTCAAAGAAAGGGGTGCGACGGTCGCCGCGAGAAGCACCTATAGCTAAGATACACTTCTCAGCTGCAGTAAGGCGCTCCTCTAGCAGATGGACAGTCAGCTCGGTGGGGCAAAGGGAGAGAAAGAGGTCTCTGACTGAAGAAAGGGAGTTAGGGAGGCGGGTGACTAGGTAGTAAAGGGTGATGTACATGGGTGGGGGATTCTTGGCACAGAACTCAGTGAGAAGGGCAGCGCGGTAGCGGGCGTCACTAGTGCGAAGGTGACCAACTAGGTCAGCGACTTTGGCAAAGGCAGCAAGGTCAGGAAAAAGGTACGGCAGCATGAGGCGGCTGAGGGCAGCAGTGGCAGGGGAGGAGTAGCGCGCAACTACAGCGTCGTACAAAGACTGAGCAGTCTTGTACTGGCCAAAATGCGCGCGCTCAGCAGGCGGCAGGTGACTACGAACAGCAAGACGAGCAACAGCGTCACGAGTGGTCCACTGCGAGCGAACCGTACTGTCAGCAGTGGCAGCAGGAGCAATAGAGACACCAGACGTGTGATCGAAAAGGGATACCCCATCCCTAGAGTCACACTGAAGAAAGAGCTGCAGGTCGTCAACCCACACGTCAAACTCAACTGCACGCCCCTCAGCATCAAAGGTGAGAACAGTAGGGCTAGCTATAGTGGCAGTAGCAGCAGTGGGAACAGTAGCAGCAGTGGCAGCAGAAGTAGCAGTAGCAGCAGGAGCAGTGCAGGGCAGTAGGGCGGCGCGGCTCGGCTGGGCGGCGCGGCTCGGCTAGGCGGCGTGGCTCGGCTGGGCGGCGCGGCTCGGGTAGGCGGCGCGGCTCAGCTCCTGGCGGCACGGTGCAACAGGGCGGCGCGGGTGCTTACCAGGGGCGGGTGTAGGCAGGGCCGCGACTGGGGCGGCAGCAGGGCAAGGCTGCAGCAGGCGGCTGCAGGGCAGGGCCGCAACTGGCGGCGAAGGCAGGGCAGGGCCAGCGACGGGCGACGACAGGCAGGGCCGCAACGGGCCAGCGACGGGCCAGCGACGGGTGGCGACCGGCCAGCGACGACGGGCTGGCGATGGGCGGCAACCAGCTGGGACAGGCCGGCGACGGGTCGGGACTCGCCAGGACGGGCCAGTGGCGGCGGCGAAGGCAGGGCCGCGGGGCAGGGCCGCAGCAGGCGGCGAAAAGAGGCCGCGACGGGCGGCTTGGGGCCAGCGACGGGCGGCTAAGGGCCTCGACGGGCGGCGAAGGGCCGTGACGGGCTCACAGGCAGGGCCTCGACGGGCCTCTAAGGCAGGGCCGCGACGGGCGGCACTAGGGAAGGGCCGCGACGGGCCTCTAAGGCAGGGCCGCGACGGGCGGCATGAGAGTAGGGCCGCGACGGGCCTCTAAGACAGGGCCGCGACGGGCGGTACTAGGGTAGGGCTGCGACGGGCCTCTAAGGCAGGGGCCGCGACGGGCCTCTAAGGCAGGGCCGCGACGGGCGGCACGAGGGCAGGGCGCGCGACGGCGCAGGTGAAACAGGCGCGAGGCGCGCTTCGGGCAAGGCAGAAAAAAAATCGTGGTGGGCCTTAAAAAAAAACGTTCCCACTAGGGAACCTGCTCATAATACCATGTTAGAATGTGAACGGAATGAATGAACTAGGAAGCAGGTGGGTACAAGTGGGAAACCTAAAAGTGTTGTACCCTATATGAACTACCCCACTACAGCCTAAACAGACTATAGCATATATAAGTTTGACACTATACACACCAAAAAAAATGTGGCGGGCTTCGCATGTGCATCGACTATCGCGCGCTTAACCGGGTGACCATCAAATCTTGCTATCCAATTCCACGCGCCAACGACCTTCTCAACCAACTTCGTCGGCGCTCTCTACTTTTCAAAAATCGACTTGCGTAGCGGTTACCACCAGATTGGTGTCTTCGCCAACGATTCCGCATTTCGCACCCACTACGGAAGCTACGAGTTCAACGTGATGCCGTTCGGACTCACAAACGTGTCGTCAACCTTTCTACTGACCATGAACAGGGTATTTTGGGATTGTCCCGACCGATGTGACATCGTCTATTTGGAAGATATCCTGATGTTTAGCAGGACACGTGAATAACACCTCTGCGACCATGACGCAGTGTTTAAGCAGTTGCAGGAGAACCGCCTCATCACCAAAGGCTCTAAGTGTGAGTTCTATAAGCAGTAGTTGGAGATTCTGGGCCATGTCATCTCCCTCGACGGCGTTAAGATTGACTCGACGAATATCAAGACCGTTCAAGAGTGGAAGTCCCCAACTAATTGTTAGAGGTGCTGCTGGTGCTGGAGCTGCTGGAGGTGCTGCTGGTGCTGGAGCTGCTGGAGCTACTGGAGGTGCTGCTGGGACTGGAGACCCTGGGGCTGAGGGTCCCGGTTCTGTCTCTGCTGTTTCTGGAGGCGCTGCGCGGCCGCGGCCGTACTACGTTCCGCTCCTTCAGCAGGTTCTTGGTCTACCGCCTTCTTCTGGTCCTCCTCCTCCTTTACTGAGTCCACCGCCTGTCCAGTCCCAGTCGCAGTTGCAGCCGGCCTCTCCACTGCCTGGTCCTTCTCCTTACTCAGGAACGACTCGAGGTCTTACGGAGCGTCGTGGGCCTGAGTCTCGTCCTGTGTCGCCTGCGTCTCGTTCTGCGTCACCTGTCCGTCCTGTTCGCGCTGGTCGTGTTTCGCGTCCGCTTCCTCCTCCTGTCCCTGGCACTCACTCTATGACTCTGCGTCCTTCCACTGCTCCGCAGCGTGTCCCTTTGCCGTCTCCTCCTGCGTCCTCTCTTCCTGACGGTCCGGACCCGGAGTCTGACTCCCTTCGTGCTGCTAGTCCTACTGTCATGCGCTTTCTAGCCACTGCTGTCACTGACCCGCTACTTAACAAGCCCTTTTATCCCAATGGTCTAGTGGTTGGGATTCTGACATGGTATCAGAGCGAAGGTCTTGGGTTCGAATCCTAGTGTGTGCACTTCGGGCATCCCAGTGCGGGGGGGTGTTAGAGGTCCACTGGTGATCCCCGATTGATCCTAGGGAAGGGTTACAGGCTCGTTGTCCTGGGGGGTTATGGGCGCACTGACCCGCTACTTAACAAGCCCTTTTATCCCAATGGTCTAGTGGTTGGGATTCTGACACTAATATCACGATTTTTAGAGTTTTCTGGGGTTCGTGAATTATGTCCGGTGGTTTGTCCTAAATATGGCGGGGATAACCGGCCTGCTGACCGACCTGCTGCACAAGGACAGGGAGTTTGTGTGGGGGAAGGAAGGTAAGGTGGCTTTTCAGGAGTTGAAGAATCTTCTTGTTTCCCCTTCAATTTAGGTCGAAGTCGCCGACGCCTCAGATTTTGCCATCGGGGCTGTACTCCTCCAAGATTTCGGGACGGGCTACAGCCGATCGCCTACGAGTCACGCAAGCTGCAAGCAGCCGAGCGCAACTACCCGATACATGAAATAGAGATGATCGCCATAATACACGCGTTCAAACTGTGGCGCTACTACCTCACGGGCACTGACGTCACTGTGCACATGGACCACATGTCCCTATAGTACCTGCGAGCTTAGCCCAACCTCAACCCGCAACAAATTCGGTGGCTGGATTACATGGAGAGCCACTTCACCTACCACATCACGTACAAGAAACGGGCGAATAACATCGCCGACGCCCTTACCCGCCCAACAGTTCAATCCGCTGCAGTACGCATCACCCATTCAAAACCACTACTTACGGGACTATTCACCCACGGCTACACTACGGACCCATTCTTCACGACTACAAATCACCGGCAGGCGACGACGCAGAAGGGGAACTATTACCTAAAAGCCAGAACTGGCCAGATTTGGGTTTCCGCTTACTGTCTGCTGCGTGAACGTCTTATCCATTAGGTCCACGATTCGAACCTCTCTGGATATTCTGGGGTCGATAAAACCCAGAAAGTGCTGCACTGACAATAATATTGGCCTGATTCTTCTAACGAAGTGCAGTGTTATTTGTCCTCATGTAGGGTGTGCCAAGCTGGATTGCTACAACCCCTGGAGCCACCCGGGCGATCATGGCAACAGGTGACGATGGATTTCGTTCGGCAACGATGCTGTACTCGTCGTCGTCGATCGCCTTACGATAATGGCACACTTCACACCTTGTCGCGCAGCAATCACGGCTGAAGAAATTGCAAGCCTCTTCATCTTCACCGTTGTGCAACTGCACGGCATCCCGTCAGCGATCATTTGTGACCGGGACCCGAAGTTCAATTCGAAGTTTTGGAAGGAGATCTAGGCACAGTACAGCAAGAAGCTACAATTTTTGTCGCATACCACCCGCAAACCGACGGCCAGACCGAGCGGGCCAATCAGACGATGGAGCAGCTGATTAGGACAAACTGCCCCGACCCCGCTCGCAGGGAAAATTTGCTCGCCATGCTGGAGTTCGCGTTCAACAACGCCCCGTCTAGCACGACTAATCACTCCCCATTTTTCCTGAATTACGGGATGGACCCGGTGGTGCCAACTACGAATACACTCGACAACCCGGCCCCGCGGTCACAAACTTTTGTGACGGAACTCCGGGACATTTTCGAAAAGGCAGCCGATGCAATTCGCAAGGCTAATACTACTGCCCGGAATTTCATGAACCTTCTACGACGAGAAATTGTCATGGTAGCTGGGCAACTAGTACTGCTCGAAACGAAAAATCTCCGCCTGCCCGGCTCGAACAAACTATGGCCACGATATTGTGGGCTATTCCGCATCATCCAAATGGTGACACTTGTCACCGCAAGCTGTTGCTACCCGACGACTGGCGTATACATGATGATAGACATTGCACGCCAAAATGCCGCCCCGGCAGCTCGGCCTGTCCCGGAACAACCACTCGACCCGTCGAAGGTTTTGGCGCATCGTGTTCGGCTTGACGCTTCTGGCTGCCACTGGGACTTTTTAGTCCGTTGGACGACACTCGGTTGAAGCTTCCCCTCTTTTTGGTGATTATCTCTGTTCAAATAACCAAAAGGTTATTATAACACTCCCAAAGGTTCTCTCCTAGCGCGCCACCTCATAACGACGCAGCGCCGCTGTACTAGTACCGCAATAGCTCATATAGAGCACGCGGCAGCTCGAGAGTCACCCGAAGGTCAGCAGTCGCTGTTAGTCAACGGTCACAACTGTTGACCGTCCAGTAACCGCATCAGAGGTTACGGGATGCAACATGGTAACTGCCGAGAATGGCAATAGTCGCAGCTACTGTAGCTATGTAATACAGTTAATAAGGGAATGTACCCCTCAGGGTACATCCTAGCTAGTTTGTTATTTATACCCTTGTACTCCTATCTTATCATCATCTTGTTCTCTTTCAACTTTCATTATAAACAAGGTCACTACAAGACTTCACTATCTTCCTATAACTTAGCAAGTCCTATCGTATCCACTACGATTCACGGATTAAATCAACATGGTATGAGAGCTAGAGTGGATCATAAGACCTGCCAAGTTCCTATTCTTCCTAGAACAAACTCCTTATATGCTTGTTCATTCAGATACCTATTACAAGTTTGCATCACTATGGCTCCTGAAGGGAAAGCTACTGTGAACTCTCCGGGCCCACCACCAGCAACGACTAATGCACCATCAGCGGTGACTTCCGTCAGCGCCGCTCTCGTTGAGCAGCTAGTTTCTCGCATCAACGCCCTCGAGAGCCATCAAGCTATGAGCATTGATGGCTCAAGCTACGCAAGAGGAGTTGCTGGACTTCCTCAACCTGGAGAAGACCGCCACATCAACTCCGAGAGATCATTCACCTTTGACAACCGTCAAGCTTCAGCCCCTGCACAAGACAATCTACAACGCGCACAGTCATAAGCAATTGCAACCATGCAGTCAAAATTTGTTTTGACTTCAAAGCTGAAGACTTCAATCCCATTTGACGGCAACGATTTCTACACGTGGAGCTTCGAATTTGAGCTCCTCGCAACAACCGCACATATCTGGATGTACTACGATGGGAGCCTACCTTTCCGGGCGGAAGGAACCATCCAGGAGGAGCATCTGTACTACCACGAGTCCCTTCTCGCGTACACTAATCTTCTCCGAAATCTCTCTCCCGCCGAGCAGCTTGGCATCCGCTCCTACAAATCGGAGTGCTCTTCTGCACAAATGTCCTGGGAGCACCTACGCAATTCATACATGGCAACAGATCTAGTTACCATGAGTCATCTACTCAGTCAACTGACATAAGTAAAAATGCAACAAGGGGAGAAAGCGGGGTCGTATATCAATCGGTGCCTCATTCTGCGCGACACATCAAGAAGTGCTGCGGAACCATCCTTGACAACATGTTCGTCTTGATGGTTCTCTCTGGACTAGGACCCGACTGGCGTCAATGTCAGTCGTTGCTCCGCGCACGAGCAACCATTTCCGAGTCCACTCCTCTCCGAGCAGAAGGAGATTGACCTGTACAACGAGAAGAACAACAAGAGGGAGAAGTTAGTGTTCTTCACTGGAGCAACTGAAGGGGAGCAGCATGGAAAGAAGGGAACCTTCTGCAAGTATTACAAGAAACTGGGACATACCATAGACCAGTGCTACAAGCAAAAAGCTGCTGACAAAAGGCACAACAACTCCCAAACCTCGGCGTCGTCCCCAACTCCAGCGACGGCAACAATGTCGCCGCCCTCCGTCGCAAGCATCTCTCAGACCCCTGCACACATCTCGTCCAAGGACAAAGGCAAGGGATCAATACTTAGTTGCATGGTGTGCCGCAGAGCCTTCCGCTACTACGAAGACATTAAGTTTCCGCCAGATACTCCAATCGACCCAATCACACCAAACCTGGACAATGATCCCACGATTAGCCTTTGGATCGACACACCAACAAATCTCCCACCTGATTTTGAACTTCCACCGAGCACACCGGCATCTCCTCCCAGCTTCCCTGCCAAAACCCAGAACGACCTCTCGCAATTCTACATCGACCTTGACCGCATCGTCACACCAAAGATCGCCGGCATCGCACGAAAAAGCTGCGACAACTTCAACACTTGGTACCTGGACAGCTGCTGCGGACAACATGTGGTGGGATGAACAGAATGTTTTTGCAACTCCAAAAGGATGCGACGACCGTGCGAGATCACTGTCGCGAACAACAATTGTCTACAGGCTTACGAGATTGGGGAAATCTGCTTGCAATCAGGCGACACCAACTTCACAATTCACATGGGTGATGTACTCGTCGTCGCCGATCTTCAGTTCAACCTTCTCTCTGCTGCTCAGCTGATGAAGTGGGAGTTGACATCCGCAGCAACTGCGAAGACAAAACCTTCGAGCTATTTTACAAAACACTTACATCGACAAGGCGATTGACGAAGACGGCGTCTTCGTATTTAACTTCTCTTCACAAGGCACCACTGGTGACTCGCACAGGACTCTTCTGCTAAAGACGTCGCCCACGGAAGCTCCGACTTGGTCGCACCCCGAGGAGATGGATCTAGAACGCCCCGCCTCAGATAGACTTCTTCGCCTTTGCGCCATCCCGACCGCTTTAACCTCAAATCCCCGTGACACCGGACCTGCAACAATGGAACAGGAAGAAGATAGCGGAAAATCAACGACTGCAAGACAAGCTGACCCTGGATGATGGGGAGCAACAGGACCGGTCTCACCCAGCTGGGCAAATCCCAGTGCTACCATCGGCGCATGGGGAGTTGTCGAACCACAGGAGGAAGGAACTACCCCTGGAGGTGGTTGGGGAACGTCAACCTCCAGAAGCGGCTGGGGATCACCAAGCCCTCCTTATCCAGAGGCTCCAGCACTTCCTCCTGCGGATGTAGCGGGGGTTAATCCATATGGGGCAACCTGCGGCGCCAGTTGGGGTGGACCTCCTCTTCCGGACCAGTATGCTCCTAAAACACCAGAGGAAACACAAGAGGAGTCAGAAGAAATGACATGTGAGTTCGGAGGAGCAGCAGAATTGCTCGAACGTACCGACGAAGCACCGCCGCTGGAACAAGGACCTCAATTTATCCCGGTCGTTGATGATGAATACCTCTATTATCGTGTCCCAATGGAGGGACTTCCAGCTTCTGAATGGCCTGAGGCGGCACGACTCCCCCGACCACTCATCACCGGCGACCCGGTTCACATCGCCGACACGGACGACATCATTGGAATTCCCGACGCCGTCCCGGAACGGGTCTCCGCCCGAGCCTTCGCTGCGGATGTGACCGCTGCCATCGACAAAGGACCTGACACGGAGCAGAGAGAAACAAGTAATATCAGAGGACAATCGGCTACCACGCAGAACCAGCAATCTGGCATCAGCAACTCGGACATCCCTCGCACGCCACACTAAAAATTTGAATCGAAGCTGGAGTCTTCGACTCGGAAGCACTACTCCTTCCCAGAGGCGGCGTACTCACGACAAGTTCAGACGACCCGCCTCGTTTGACCCACCACGTCCCTCGCTCCCAAGCCCTTCCCTGACTTACCTCCTGGCTATGAACATTACAAACCGCTTGAGAATACTTCGTGATACTTAACCAGCAAGGGCTTGACGGCGAGTTGCCCCTAGGCCCCCGGCCCGTCGCTCTCGGCCCCGCGGCCCGTCGCTCCCAGCCCCGCAGCCCGTCACTCCTGGCCACGCCGCCCGTTGCCCCTAGGCCCCCGGCCCGTCGCCCCTAGGCCCCGCGGCCCGTCGCCCCTAGGCCCCGGGCCCGTCGCTCCCAGACCCGCGGCCCGTCGCTCCTGGCCCCGCGGCCCTGTCGCCCCTACCCCCTGGCCTCGCGGCCCGTCACCCCTAGGCCCCCGGCCCGTTGCCCCTAGGCCCCGCGGCCCGTCGCCCCTAGGCCCCGACCCGTCGCCCCTAGGCCTTGGCCCGTCGCCCCTGGCCCCGACACGTCACCCCGTGGCCGCCCCTAGGCCCTCGAGCCCCCCCTCCTGCAGCCTGCTACCTGCCCCTTTTCTCTGCGCTGCCCGGCCTCTGCCCGCCCTGCGTGCTGCACCACTATGGCTTCTCTCTGCGTTCTAACGTTTGATCATGAGGGCAGACCGATCCAATTTGACGCGTGGCTCGACGACTTGTAGCTGTACCTACTGAGTGACCCTAAGGACAGTGTTTCGTTGTTTGACCACACATCTGGCGCCGCTCCCGCCACTCTCGCCACAGCTGACAGTGCGACTCGCTCACAGTGGCTTACTCGTGACGCTACTGCTCGCTTAGCCATTCGCAACCACCTTCCGTTGGCCGAATGCGCTCACTTTGGACAGCACAGGACAGCACAGGCACTGTACGACGCTGTAGTCGCCCGCTACTCCTCGCCTGCCACTGCTGCTCTAGGCCGTCTTCTACTGCCCTACCTGTTTCCCGAGCTGTCCGCCTTTGCCACAGTAGAGGACCTTGTTTCCCACCTTCGCACTACCGACGCTCGCTACCGTGCTGCCCTCCCAGCAGAGTTACTTGCCAAGAACCCGCCCCCGATGTACATCACTCTCTACTTTATAGTCACCCGCCTCCCTAACTCTCTTCGCTCTGTTAGGGACCACTTTCTCGCGCTCGACCCCACAGCCCTCACTGTTGACCTACTCGAGCAGCACCTCCTTGCAGCTGAGACTAGTAGTCGCTGTAGGTGCTGCTCGTGGCACTCCTCGCACACCCTTCTTTGAGGGGTGTTCCCCCTCCCCCCTTGCCCCCGCCTACGCCTCTGCTGCTGCTGTTGACATCCTTGGTGCTGAGAATGTTGGAGCTGCTTCCGCTAGTGGGAAGCGCTGCAGCAGCAAGGGCAAGGGTGGCAGGGGTGGTGGAGGTGGCAGTGGGGGTGGTGGTGGGGGCAGCAGTGGAGGTGGTGGAGGTAGTGGAGGTGGTGGCAGCGGTGGGAGTGGTGGCGGGAGTGGGGGCTTTGGTGGCGGTGGTGGAGGTAGCGGTGGGAGTGGCGGTAGTGGCGGCGGTGGGAGAGGTGGCAGTAGGACTGGAGCTCAGCGTGGAGGTTCTAGAGGAGGCCAGACACTGTGGCAGCAGCGTCGGAGCGAGTCCCCGTCGCCCCAGCAGCTTCGTGAGTGGTTGTTTCAGCGTGGGGCGTCTGGGGGTAGTGTGAGCTGCCCGTATGTCATTAGCACGGGTGACCGTGCTGGTCAGACATGCGGGAAGCCTCACACTCAGAACCGCTGCTTCTCCCGCCTCAATGACGCTTGGCGCGCTGAGTTTGGTGACGAGGTCGAGCGCCCCCACTGAGCAGAGCTGCTTAGGTCTGGAGTTGCGATCTTTGACCTAGACTAAGATGCTATCCTTTCTGCTATGTATGCTTTGTCTGCTAGTGCTGAGGGTGACTGTTACCGGTGTGTGCCGCCTGACCCAGGTATAGAGGCTGCTGCTCTAGGTGCTAGTGAGTCTTCTCTCCCTCGTACTGCGCCTGCTAAGGCCTTGCACACCTTCACGCTAGACTCAGGTGCCTCACGCTATTTCTTTCGTGACAGCACCACCCTACACCTGTCCCGGTCAGACTGGCTGACCCCTCCGGGGGCCCGGTCGTTGCCCGTTCCTCCACTGTCCTCCCGTGTCCGGCGGTTCCGTCCAGCTCACTATCAGGTCTTCACCTCCCCTCGTTCTCTACGAACTTGGTGAGTACCGCTGCCCTCTAGGACGCGATGGTCACTACCACCACTCCTGGGGGTCAGCGTGTGTTGATCTGCATGTGTACACGGACGGGTCGTCACCTGGCCACGTTCACTCATCGGCCAGGGTCGAGTCTGTACACACTGGCTACCAAGCCTCCTCAGGTAGCTGCGTCTCCTCAGGTGTCTGCGTTAGGTCAAGTAGCACCCCCTTGCTCGTGTCGCCTCCTGTCGCACCACACTCTTCTGTGGCACCACCGCCTGGGTCACTCCTCCCTGCCACACCTTCGTGGCATGCACTCTCGTCTCCTTGTCTCTGGTCTTCCCAGGTCTCTGCCTCCCCTCCCACCCTTGCCTGCCCCGCCCTCGCCTGCCCCGCCCTCGCCTGCCCCGCCCTGCCTTCCTTGCGTCGAGGGGTGGCAGCGCACCGCTCCTCACTCCTCCTCATTTCCCCCGACGACTGCTCCCCTGCAGACTCTCCACATGGACGTGTGGGGCCCAGCCCGCGTCAGTGAACAGGGCCGCGAGCGCTACATTTTGCTGGTTATTGACGACTACACGCGGTACACCATGGTCTTCCCCTTGCGCAGCAAGGGTCAGGTTGTTGATGTCTTAATCCCTTGGATCCGCGCAGTCCATCTCCAGCTCCGCGAGCGGTTTCGCCAGGACCTTCCCGTCCTACATCTGCACTCTGACAGAGGTGGTGAGTTTTCCTCTGACCTCTTGCAGGACTTTTGTCGTGGGGAGGGCATTCTCCAGTCGTTCACGCTTCCGGACTCCCCTCAGCAAAATGGGATTGCTGAGCGCCGCATTGGCATAGTCATGGAGGTCGCTCGTACCTCCATGATCCATGCGGCTGCTCCCCATTTTCTGTGGCCGTTTGCGGTCTGGTGCGCTGCATATCAGCTCAACCTTTGGCCCCGTGTCTGCTTGCCGGAGACCTCGCCCACACTGCGTTGGACGGGGAAGGTTGGCAATGCGTCGGTGTTTCGGGTCTGGGGTTCTTGTGCCTTTGTTCGTGATACGTCCGCGGACAAGCTCTCCGCCCGCGCTATTCCCTGCGTCTTCCTTGGCTTTTCCCCTGACGCGCCTGGCTGGCAGTTTTACCACCCCACCTCGCGCCGAGTCTTCCCCTCTCAGGACGTCACGTTTGACGAGTCGGTTCCCTTTTACCATCTCTTCCCCTACCGCTCTGCCCCTCCCCCGCCCCCGCCGCTCTTCCTTGCTCCCGGTCCCCCTCCGGTAGACCCCCTCCTGCCCCAGGGTCCTGCTCCCTCAGGTGTGTCTCAGGTAGACCCTCTCCCTGGTACTATGCCTTTTGAGCTGGCTGGCGACTCAGGTGATGCTCGAGGTGGTGCGTCTGGGGGTGCGGAGCCTGGGGAAGCTCAGTCAGAGGGTGCTGGGTCTGGGGGTGCTGAGCCTGGGGGTGCGGAGCCTGGGGGTGCTGAGCCTACGAGTGTGGAGCCTGGGGGAGCTGAGCCTAAGGGTGTTGAGCCTGGGGGTGTTGAGCCTGAGGGTTTTGAGCCTGGGGGTGCTGAGTCAGAGGGTGCGGAGTCTGGGGGTGCTGAGCCTTAGGGTGCTGCTTGGTCAGGAGGTCCTGCTGGTGCTTCGCCGAGCTTGTCTCCGCGGCCGGAGACTCTCTCCCCTCAGCAGCTGCGTGTGTGGCTTGTTCGGTGCGCACGCCTTCGGAGTGGAGCTACCGGAGCTGGAGGCACTGGAGACGCTGGACCTGGAAGTGCTCGTACCAGGGGTATTGGAGCTGCAGGGTCTGGTGGTGTTGGGGGCGCTGGAGCTGGAGACCCTACAAAGCCCGGAGCTGCTGGGGCTGGAGGCACTGGAGCTCGAGGCACTGGCGCTGGTGGCGTTGGAGCTGGAGGAGCTGGAGCTGTTGGCGCTGGAGCTGGAAGCATTGGCGCGGGAGGAGCTGGAGCTGGAGTGTTGATTGTGTAGGTGGTTGTGGTATTTTGCTCTAGCTGGTTGTGGGCTAAGGGTTTGGGCAAAAGATGATTGCTAGACTTGTTACGGGCTGGATTTGATCTCGCACCAAACAAGCACCAACAAACCTTTGCTACCCACTACAACACCTTTGGTGTTGCTAGTTTGGCATTTTGGATTGTTGGGGATTGTTGTATGGCGAGGGTTGGGATGGTAGGGTTTGTAAAACTCGTCATTTTTCAGATCTGAACTCTAGCTTAAGCCATTCCTATATGTAATCCATGGCTGCCAAGTAATTCGGCTAGGATACCCCATCGCACTTAAATCGCGATAGCGATCGGCCTAGATCTTGGTTTAAGGCAGGCGTTACCATTCTGGAAAGTAGAGATTAAGACGTTTCCAACGCGTACCCGCTCATAGCTTAAGGTTACGTGAGCTGTATGCAATGTTCCGTCGAAGTCGGCGGACTTAATCTCTTGTACGCTCTCCAGATTCGCACGCTTTCCATGAGTGGTATCAGAGCTGGTTAGAACTGCGACATTCCCTATTTTTATCAAATTTAGAATTGGTTTAAGGACATCCAGATCTAGGGTTGGTCATGGCCCAGAAATTGGATGGCCCTCCTAGGTTCACCGGCTCGGATTTTTCGCTATGGCGGTTCCAGTTTATGCTTTGGCTAGGTATCAAAGACCTAGAAGGCGTTTTGGAGGGATCGGAGCGAAGACCTGGAGCTGATGAAGCAGAGACATCTGCTGGAGTGTCTAGCCAAGAGGGAGCAGGGGCTGGGGGAGCCTCTAGCTCATCTATAAGTGAGGGAAGTGGAGGTGGATCAGCAGCACCGCGAACTGGAAGGCACCGGCTTAGTGCGGAGGAGCTACTTCAGGCACAAGAAGCATGGGACCGCAAGGACAAGCAAGCGTTCCAGTACCTGTGTTGGGCTTTGGAAGGCCAACTAGAGCTCCTAAAGATGCTGATTGACCTGAAGGGGAAGCAAGGAGCAGCTGCCCAAGCATGGAAGAGAGTTCAAGATCGACATTTGCAAAAAGGGTTGCTAAGCATACTCACCTGGAGGAAGCGGTTCTACACCATGGAACGCAACTATGGTGATGGAGAGACCATGGTGCAGTATCTCCAGAGGGTGGATGAGTATGTCAGGGCCTTGGAGGAGTTGAACTACAAAGTAGATGAGAAGGAGATCATCTACACCGCACTCCAGGGGCTGGACCAAGAGGCGAACGAGGCCCTATTGCAGTACCTTCACCTTGAGCAGCAGAAATGGACCAAGGCCTGGATATGGGAGGTGTTGGTTTCTGATGAGGCTCGCAAGCGTGATGCTGGTAGAGGAGTTGAAGGGGGAATGGGGGCAGGTGATAAGGCTGCTTCCAAGAAGTACCAGCAGCGGCAAGGAGGTGGGGGGAAGAAGAAGGAGCTCGACAAGTGCCTCGTCCCTGGATGCAACCGGAAGCACTTTTGGAAGGAGTGTTGGAGCCGACCAAATGGGTGGAAGCCTCAAGGGTACCCAGGAGAGGCTCCACCTGTCACTAGGCCTGAGTGGGTGGAGAGGAGGATGAAGAATGGAGCATGGAACAAGAAGGGCAGCAAAGAGAAAGCGGCAGCAGCGGCGGCAAACGAGGATAAGAAGGGAAAGGACGACTCATCGGATGATGGTTTCTCCTTCTTATCCTTGGAGAAGGAGACGGCGCTTGCTGGTCGTGTGTTGGCTGACCCCAACCAGCTCATTCTAGACTCTGGGGCAACCTGTGGAATGGTACCTCGGCGCGACCTCTTCACCACCTATCACTCCCTCCCACCTAACTCCAGAAATGTGATTGTGGGGAGTGGAGATACGCTGCAAGCAATCGGCATCGGCACCATCACCGTCAAGGGGAAGGAGGGGGAGGTGCTGAATTTGAAGGGTGTGCTTCATGTTCCTGGATTGGCAGCCAACCTTCTCTCATGCTCTCAGCTTGCGAGGCAAGAATACATATGCACCTTCACCATGGGAGGGTGCACGGTTCGCAAGGGTGGAGCTGTGATGATGGAGGCCAAGTTAGAGAAGGGTTTATACCTTGTTCCAGTGTGTGTGCCTCACGTGGAGAAGGCACATGGGGTTGAAGCCAAGGATGCCGCTTGCAGCACCCGTTGGAGGGACGTAGAGTAGGTGACGGCAGATTTGCTGCACCTACGCATGGGGCATGCGGGAAGGCAGCAACTTGTGGAGTGTGTGAAGAAGGGGGAGCTGAAGGGTGTGGAGATCAAGGAGGGTGGTGGGCAGCCAAGCAAGTGCCCTGATTGCACGACCGGGAAGCTGCCAAGGACCTCCTTCCCTACCTCCACCACTAGAGCCTCCGCACCTCTTGAGTTGGTGCACACGGATGTGTGTGGCCCCATGCAAACACCAGAAAGGGAGAAGGGCAGCAAATACTTCATCACCTTCTTGGATGACTTCAGCCGCCTAAGTTGGGTTACCTTGGTGAAAACCAAGGATGAGGTGGCCAAGGTCTTCAAGCGTTGGATACGCTATGCGGAGAGGGAAGCCGGGGCCAAGGTGAAAATACTTAGGTCTGATCGGGGTGGGGAGTACATGGGGAAGGATCTGGAGTCTTTCCTTGAAGACAAGGGCATCACCCACCAGCTTTCAGTTGCCTACACGCCACAGCAAAATGGGGCAGCAGAGAGGCTAAACCGGACCCTCATTGACCTTGCCCGAGCCATGCTTGCTCATGCGCAGCTGGACCATACTTGGTGGGGGGCAGCAGTGTAATATGCCAACTGGGTTAAGAACCGGATGGGCAGCAAGGGGCTAGAGGGCAAGAGCCCATACTTCATGTGGACTAGGAAGGTGCCTAGTGTGTCGATGGCACGAGTGTGGGGGTGCATGACGCAGTTCAAAGTGCCCGACCAGCAACGGAGGAAGCTGGATCCTAAGGCACAATGGGGCATTTTCCTTGGGGTGTCGGAGAGGAGCAAAGCTTGGATGTTGTGGAGTGTGGCGGATCAGCGGGTGGTGGAAAGCCGGGATGTGGTTTTTCACGAGGGGCTGAGCTACAAGGGGTGGAAGGAGCGTGGTGCTAGTACAGTTGGGAGCTCCCTCCAGGATCCCTACACCTCTTCCATCTTTGAGGGGGCACGGGAGGACCCTGGAGAGGAGGTACAGGAGCAGCAAGAGGAACAAAAGGCAGCTGCACCTCACCATGAGGAGTCACCAACTGCTGGTTCTACCCCTGACCCTAACGCACCAGCCCATGACCCGGAGCAGCCACAGGGGCAGCAGCAGCAGCAACAAGAGAAGCCTCAGCAGCCACCACAGCAGCATACACCGCCTGTTCCTGTTGAGTGATGCTACCATTCGCATTCACGTCTGTCTGCCTCCCATCATATGTTCGTGCGTTGCATGCGTGTTGTGAGTGTGTGCAAGAATTTGTGTTTTGTGCGGTTTGGTTTTTCTGAGTGTGTGTGTGAATGTTATTTGGCTTGAGCAGATATCTGAAGTGACTCCTCTGCTCAAGAGCTTTCCGAGGAACCAAGTATCGCTTCAATCGGAGCACGAACTAGAAAGTTACGAACGTTGGAGTTCGTATGCTTTTGATATTTGGTTGTGGTGACTATGGGAAGTTGTGGGGTTGACTCAATATGGGGTACAGACTTTTGGGGGTTGGGAAATTCGTCTTTTCTACTGTAGTTGCTGCCAAATGGTTGGGAGAAACCAAACCAGGTTGGCAAGTGTGGCCAAGTTGGGTTGAGGTGGATTGTGGAGGTTGGGATAGTGACAAAGGTCAAAGTTGGGTTGCCTATGGGGAAGGGAATTGTATGGCATGGGGTTTCCTTGGTTGGGGACTCTCTTGGGACCTTCCCTCTCGTCCTCCTCATCCCCTCCTACCTGGTTCCATTGCTACTCTAACTTTCTTGTGTGAACTTGTGAGATCATTGTGATTGAGTTACGTTTTCTATGGCAGCATACCCCCTAGTGCGCCGAAGTTCATAACTCGAGTTATTCTCCATATTCTGATACTATTCAAGTTGGGAAAGATAGCCACGGTCAAGGGCTACAACATACTCGAGTTTGAAAGAATTCTAACAGTGGACCTTTCGTCGACGACGTTTCTTGTGACGACGACTTTTCTGTCCAGAATTGTAGTTGACGATTTTGAGATATTTCAGCCCCTAATCTTCATAGACTCCGTCCTTAATCTATAACAAGTGGTATCAGAGCTGATTAAGGACCTTGTGGGGAGTCTACTGAAGTGTGAAGACCCTCCTAGACCCACCATGGCCTGTGGGCGTGCCTAAGTGGAGTTCTGGAGGTTGGATGTGACTTCCGCTAAGGGGAAACTCTGCCGAAATTTCGTTGGCGCTGACACTTGTGAAGATTGTGTGGATCTACATTGTGACCAGCAAAAGGGGGAGCTGAAACCTCTGATTGGGAGCAGAGGAGATGAATCAAGGGAGTGGAGATGCAGCTGAGAAGAGGAGTGAGCCGCCACCATCCAAGATTGAAGCTTTGGATGGCTCCAACTATGAGGAATGGAGCGGGCGGATGCGGAGCGCCTTCAAGCGCTACAAGCTGCTGAAAATTGCAATGGGAGAGGAGAAGATGCCGGGGGAAGGAGATGCCCGCGATCGGTGGATTGAGAAGAGCGCGGTGCTGTACGACCTCATCCTCCAATCGGTCAACAACGACATGTTCCAGCACATCAAGGATTTGGTGGAGTTGGATGATTCCGGACCGAAGGCATGGAAGCTACTACGCGACGTGATTCAGCCCAACACGCTGCCGATGGTGATTGTGTTGGAGAAGGAGTTGGCTGCCCTCTCCATGAAACCGGGAGATGATGTGAAACCGGTCCTTGACAAGATCAAGGACACCTATGCGAGGATGGCAGCGGCGGGCAGCGAAGTGTCGCAGATGCAACAGTGCACCAAGATCATCTCGGTGCTCGACAACTCGTGGGACAACCTCATCCCCACCCTCAACGTTCAGCAGGACAAATGGACGCCTGAGTGGCTACGGCAGCAGATTCTGCAGGAGGACTTCCGCAGACGCCACACGGGAGGTGGTGCTGCCAACAAAACTGCTGAGGGGTATGGAGCTGCAGGAGGCAGCAGAGGAAGAGGGGGAGGGAGAGGCCGAGGCCGTGGGAGAGGCTTTGGCAGAGGGAGAGGCCGAGGTGACTACAATGAGGGGCATGGGAGCTCTGGTGGCAGGGGGAGCACCCGAATGGAGGGTGCGTGCTGGTACTGCAAGAAGGCTGGACACCCGTGGTTCAAGTGTTTCAGCCGGCCTGAGGGATGGGCCCCTCCAGGCATGAAGCCGCCAAGTGGTGAACGTGCACGCGGTGGCGCTGTGCAAGGTTCAGGTGCACAAGGTGATGGTGCACAAGGTAAAGCCGACCCTGGGATGTTCCTCATGGTTGAGGATGTGCAAGGGAGTGGGGGTGATGTGGGTTCAGTTGGGAAGGTTGTGATGCACCCCCTCACTCACTGGGTGATCGATTCAGGTTGCACGAGTCATATGACCCCACGGGCAGATTTGCTTGATGAGGTAAAACCTCCTGGGAAGATCAAGTTTGTGGCTGCCGCTTCAGGTGCTTTGCTCCCTGTGATTGGTGTTGGGAATGCCAAGGTGATGGGAGCCAATGGAGAGCTTGTGGGGCTTGGGAATGTGCTGTTGGTTGAAGGTTTGTCCGCTAACCTTCTTTCTGTGCGCCGGCTGCAGAAGAGCAAGGCTGAAGTTACCTTCGGCCCAACCAGCTGCCGTGCAAAGCTTGGGAAGTTGCTGCTGTGGAAATTGGAGGAGAAGAGCAGCTGCATCAAGGACTTGTGGCAGCTGCCCATCATCCCTTGGAAGGGGAAACCACCAGCAACGGCAAAGGCAGCGGCAGCGGCTAAAGCAACTGCGGGAGGAGAGGAGACTGCACCAACTGCTGGGGCCCTGGATGCAGTCAAGAAGGTGCAGCAGCCACAACAGCCACATGGTGAGGTGCTTGCTGGTGTGGATGCGACAGCTGCATGGGCAAAGGCTTCATCTGGGAGTGGTGAGGCTGATTGGGAGACGTGGCATGAGAGGCTGTGCCATGTGAACATTCCTATGCTGCAGAAGTTGGTAAAGGATGGGTGCTTGAAGGGGCTGGAGGTGAAGGGGGGAGCAAAGGAGATTGGGAGCTGCCCTACCTGCCTTGAGACCAAATTCACGAAGTTTCCCTTCAGAAGCAGCACAGGACCAGCCAAGGCACCACTTTCACTAGTGCACATGGATGTGGTGGGCCCCACGAGGGCCCTTTCTCTCTCGGGCAGCCGCTACTTCTTGACGATTGTGGACGACCACACGCGTGCGGTGTGGGTGTACCCTCTCAAGACTAAGGGGGAGGTGGCAGCGGCTGTTCTTAAGGAGTGGATGCCGAGAGCACAAAGGGAAAGCGGACACAAGGTGAAGGTGATCCGCACTGACAACGGAGGAGAGTTCATCGGCGCTGATTTTGAGAAGGAGCTGAAGCGGAAGGGGATCCAGCATCAGCTCACAGTGCCTTACAACCCTCAGCAGAATGGCGTGGCTGAGCGGTTCAACCGGACCCTGCAGGAAGGTGCTCGCACTCTCCTTGGGCGTGCAGGGCTGCCGGATCCGTTTTGGGTGACAGCACTGCGGCAGGTCGTTGTTGTGAAGAACAGGGTGCTGGCGACTGTGGGGGACAAGCAGTGGGTCCCCTACACCAAGTGGTATGGGATTGCACCAGCTGTGAACATGCTGAGAGCCTTTGGGTGCATGGTGGTGTTTCATGTGCCTAAGGAGAAGAGGGGAAAACTGGAAGCTTCTGGGAGATGGGGTGTGCACTTGGGGCTTGCTAAGGATCACAAGGGCTGGCTGATTTGGGACTTGACCAGCCAGCAGCTGACTGTGTCAAGGGATGTGAAGTTCCTTGAGTCCTTGTACTACAAGGAGTGGAAGCAGCAGCAGCAGCAGAAGCTTCCAACGACACCGCTAATTGTAGAGGCCGATGAGGTGCAGCGGCCTTCAAGGCAAGTGGAGGTTTCTGTCTCTGAGAATGAGATCTCTGGGGTGACAGAGGATGGGGGAGAACCTGAGGTGGAGGAGCAGCAGCAGCAGCAACAGCAGCAGCAGCCGCAGCAGCAGGAGGAGCAAGGTGCTCCACAAGGTGCCGGACGTACGGCTGACCGTCCTAGGAGGGATGTGCGCCCTCCTAACAGGCTGACCTATGCAAGCCGTGGCAAGCCAAAGGTGGTAAGGGCTGGGAGTGTGGCTGAGCAGTGTGATGAGGATGAGATAGCACACTGCTACTGGGCAGCCGTCCCTGAGCCCAAGACGCTAGCTGAGGGATTGAGCGGGCCCGATGCTGAAAAGTGGAAGCAGAGTGTGAAGGAGGAGTATGATTCTCTGCTAGAGAATGAGACGTGGGAGCTGTGTGAGCTGCCACCTGGGAAGAAGGCCATTTCTTCCAAGCTGATTTTCAGGTACAAGTACGGACCTGATGGGGCGCTGACCCGCTACAAGTCAAGGCTTGTGGCTAAGGGGTTTCAGCAGACAAAGGGAAAGGACTTCAACGAGCTCTATGCTCCTGTGGGGAAAGGCACAACACTTCGGGTGTCATTGGCAATGGCAGCATACCGTGGATGGCGGGTGAAGCAGATGGACATCACCACCGCCTTCCTCAATGGGATCATTCTGGAGGAGCTGTACATGTTACAGCCTGAGGGTTTGGATGATGGGAGCGGCAGGGTGTGCAGGCTGAAGAAGGCCATCTATGGCCTGAAGCAGGCTCCTCGTGCATGGTACCACAAGTTAGAGGAGACTCTGCTGGCTGGGGGTTTCAAGAAGAGTGAGTGTGATCACAGCTTGTTCCTGCTGCAGGAGAAGGAGCAGTTTCTCATGCTCCTGGTGTATGTGGATGACATCCTGCTCTTCTCTGAGTCGTCTGCAATGATTGAGCATGTGGAGGAGATGCTGGAGATGCAGTTTAAGTGCTCCAAGATGGGAGATGTGAAGTACTATTTGGGCATGCATGTGGAGAGGGACCTTGACAAGGGAGTGTTGAGGTTGCACCAGAGAAAGTATTGTGAGGGGCTGGCTGAGAAGTATGGGCTGCAAGATGGAGGAAAGCCAGCCACCCCACTGCCTTCGGGGTTCACTGTGGAGCCCTGTGCTGAAGAGGAGGTGGTGGGTGAGAGTGACAGGAAGCTGTTTCATTCCATGGTGGGGGCACTCAATTATGCGGCTAACTACACGCGGCCTGACATTGCCTTTGCTACATCCAGGCTTGCAAGTGTGGTTTCACGCCCCAGTCATGAGCAGCTGGAAGCGGCCAAGAGGTTGGTCCGCTATGTGAGCGCTACGGCATTAGTGGGCTTGGAGTACAGTGCTGTGCGACAGAGGCTGCAGAGGGGTGCAGCTGATTTGGGCAAGGGGGAGATGCTCCTGACCTGCTACACCGACGCTAGCTTCAACTCTGTGAAGGCGGATGGCACCAGCATTGGAGGCTATGTGTGCCTGTTTGGAGGTGGTGCAGTGAGCTGGCGCAGCAAGAAGCAGAACGAGGTGGGGCAGTCCTCGTGTGAGACAGAGTACATGGCTCTGCATCATGGGGCAAAGGAGGTGGTGTGGCTGAGGCGTTTGTTGGAGGAGATCGGAGTGTGCCAAAAGGAGCCAACTGTGATTTTCTGTGACAACGAGTCGGCTGTGAAGCTTGCTAAGAACGCTTGCCTTCATGGGCTGACGAAGCACATCAGGCCTAAGTGGCATTGGGTGAGGAGGCTCCTGGACAAGGAGGTGCGGCTGGAGATTGTGAAGACCCATCAGCAGGCGGCTGACATTCTCACCAAGCGCCTGGCTGAATCTGAGCATTGGAAGGGCATGAAGCTTGCTGGGATGAGTGTGCATTGAGGATGCATGCTTGAGCTATGGCATGTGGGATGATGGTTGGCAGCCAGAGGGGGAGTTTGTTGAGTGATGCTACCATTCGCATTCACGTCTGTCTGCCTCCCATCATATGTTCGTGCGTTGCATGCGTGTTGTGAGTGTGTGCAAGAATTTGTGTTTTGTGCGGTTTGGTTTTTCTGAGTGTGTGTGTGAATGTTATTTGGCTTGAGCAGATATCTGAAGTGACTCCTCTGCTCAAGAGCTTTCCGAGGAACCAAGTATCGCTTCAATCGGAGCACGAACTAGAAAGTTACGAACGTTGGAGTTCGTATGCTTTTGATATTTGGTTGTGGTGACTATGGGAAGTTGTGGGGTTGACTCAATATGGGGTACAGACTTTTGGGGGTTGGGAAATTCGTCTTTTCTACTGTAGTTGCTGCCAAATGGTTGGGAGAAACCAAACCAGGTTGGCAAGTGTGGCCAAGTTGGGTTGAGGTGGATTGTGGAGGTTGGGATAGTGACAAAGGTCAAAGTTGGGTTGCCTATGGGGAAGGGAATTGTATGGCATGGGGTTTCCTTGGTTGGGGACTCTCTTGGGACCTTCCCTCTCGTCCTCCTCATCCCCTCCTACCTGGTTCCATTGCTACTCTAACTTTCTTGTGTGAACTTGTGAGATCATTGTGATTGAGTTACGTTTTCTATGGCAGCATACCCCCTAGTGCGCCGAAGTTCATAACTCGAGTTATACTCCATATTCTGATACTATTCAAGTTTGGAAAGATAGCCACGGTCAAGGGCTACAACATACTCGAGTTTGAAAGAATTCTAACAGTGGACCTTTCGTCGACGACGTTTCTTGTGACGACGACTTTTCTGTCTAGAATTGTAGTTGACGATTTTGAGATATTTCAGCCCCTAATCTTCATAGACTCCGTCCTTAATCTATAACAGTTCCTGTGGGTAGGTGGCAGCAACTACTGCAGCAGCAGCTGCCCAAGTCACCACGGTCCCCCATGAAGAGAGTGACTTGGAGGGAGAAGCTGCAAAGTTTGGAGCAGGGGGAGGCATCACCTCTGCGCCGCACCACACGCATCTCCCGGCCACCTGAGAGGTTCACACCAAGTGCACAGTATGCTTGCATGCATGATCATGAGGTGCATGATTTGGAGGAGTGCATGCTTGTGGATGCTGATGGGGGTGCGCATGGACTTGATTTTTGTCTTATGGGGCAGGTACATGAGCCTAAGTCAGTCAAGGAGGCCTTGTCCCGTCCTGAGTGGGTCGAGTCCATGCGCGAGGAGCTTGAGTCTCATAAGGTGAACGAGTCCTTTGAGCTGGTTGATCCAGCTTGTGTGCCACCTGGTATGGAGGTATTGAGGTGTCAGTGGGTGTGGAAGTACAAACACAAGGCTGATGGTAGCATTGAGAGACCTAAGTCCAGGTTGGTGGCCATGGGGAACACTCAAACACGGGGTGTTCACTATGACCAGGTGTTTACCCCAGTGGGTAAGCCTACTACCCTGAGAGGCTCCCTCGGGATGGCAGCCTCCTCGGGGTTTCACATCCATCACATGGATGTGACCACTGCCTATCTTCATGGGGTCTTGAACGAGGAGCTTTACATGAGGCAGCCCCCTGGTTTTGATGATGGGTCCGGCAGGGTTTGCCGACTCAAAAAATCAATCTATGGGCTTAAGCAAGCTCCAAGGCAGTGGTACCTCAAGTTTGATGAGGCGTTGATGGATTTTGGCTTTGAGAGGTCTGAGTGTGACCCTGCCTTGTACCACTTGGTGAGGGATGAGGGCAGGTTGTCCCTCTACCTCTATGTGGATGACATTCTGCTCATGTCGTCAAGCATGGTCTTGCTGGACGAGGTGAAGGGTCTCTTGTCATCTCGTTTCCGCATGAAGGACTTGGGGGAGGCTAAGTACTATTTGGGGGTGCAGATTGAGCGTGATGAGAGTGGCATCTTGATTCATCAGGAGAGGTACATTCTCAACATGCTTGAGTCCTTTGGCCTTTCTGAGGCTAACCCCGTGCGTACCCCTCTCCCTACAGGGTTCGACGTGCATGCACATGCTGAGGAGCCCTTGCTGAGAGATGAGCTGGTCCAGCTCTATCAAAGCATTGTGGGGTCTCTCATGTATGCAAGCACGACCACACAGCCCCAGATTGCTTATGCAGTGTCACAGCTGTCCAAGGTGGTGTCTTGTCCCAAGGAATTTCATCTACAGGCTGCTAAGAGAGTGCTAAGGTACCTGAAAGGTTGTGTCAAGTCAGGTATCTTCTACCCCGCACACAACAAGCCTCAAGTTGAGTTGGTGGGCTTTAGTGATGCTGATTATGCTGGAGATTCAGCTGACCGCAAGAGTCACACCGGCTATGTCTATTGCCTTAATGGTGCAGCCATCTCTTGGCAGAGCAAGAGGCAGCCGGTGGTTGCATTGTCCACCACTGAGAGTGAATACATCAGTCTGTGTCAGTGCATTCAAGAAGGTGTGTGGCTGAAGCGTTTGTTTGGGGAGTTTGGGCATGACCTTGCTGGTGGTGTGCCTGTGTTTGTGGACAACCAGTCTGTCATTGCCCTTGCACAGAATGCATGCTTGCATGGCCGCACCAAGCACATGCAGGTTCGGTGGCATTTCATCAGGGAGATGGTGGCAAGCGGCGAGGTGATCCTCCGGTGGTGCCCAACAAACCGTCAAGCAGCAGACATACTCACCAAACCCCTTCCTTTTGAGCGGCACGGTGTGTGCATGTCCTTGATGGGGATGCAGCCCCATGTTGGCATGGTGCCTGAGCAGGATGTGGGAGGGCTGGTGCTTCTCTGCCTTGACGACATCATGCTGTGGACGGCTCCCCTTCCTGGGCAAGGGGGAGTGGAGTGAAGGATTTTGCCCAGTGGTGTTCAGCCACCTCCAGCATGAGCAAGGGGGAGTGTTGATTGTGTAGGTGGTTGTGGTATTTTGCTCTAGCTGGTTGTGGGCTAAGGGTTTGGGCAAAATATGATTGCTAGACTTGTTACGGGCTGGATTTGATCTCGCACCAAACAAGCACCAACAAACCTTTGCTACCCACTACAACACCTTTGGTGTTGCTAGTTTGGCATTTTGGATTGTTGGGGATTGTTGTATGGCGAGGGTTGGGATGGTAGGGTTTGTAAAACTCGTCATTTTTCAGATCTGAACTCTAGCTTAAGCCATTCCTATATGTAATCCATGGCTGCCAAGTAATTCGGCTAGGACACCCCGTCGCACTTAAATCGCGATAGCGATCGGCCTAGATCTTGGTTTAAGGCAGGCGTTACCATTCTGGAAAGTAGAGATTAAGACGTTTCCAACGCGTACCCACTCATAGCTTAAGGTTACGTGAGCTGTATGCAATGTTCCGTCGAAGTCGGCGGACTTAATCTCTTGTACGCTCTCCAGATTCGCACGCTTTCCATCATGGAGGAGCTGGAGCTATTGACCTTGGTGCTGGAGGCACTGTGCGGCCGCGACCGTTCTTCGTTCCCCTGCTTCAGTAGGTTCTTGTTGTCCCGTCTTCTACTGGCCTTCCTCCTCCCTTACTGTGTCCGCCGCCTGACCAGTCGCAGCCACCATTACAGTCAGCCTCCGCACTTCCTGCATCTTCTCCTTACACTGAGCAGACCGGTGGTCTTACAGAACGTCGTGAGCTTGCGTCTCGTCCCACCTTCCCTGTTCACACTGGTCGTCTTGTTCCTCGTCCGAGTCCTCCTCCTGTTCCCAGCACACACGCTATGGCACTTCGTTCGTTCTTTGTTCCACTGCGTGTTCCTCTGCCGCCTCCTCCTGAGTCCTCTCTCCTGCCGTCCCTGACCCTGAGTCTGACTGCGCTCGTACTGCCAGTCCCACTGTCTCTCGTCTCCTCGCCACTGTTGTCACTGAACCTTCTTTTGAGTCCACTGTTGCGTCTGCCCTCGTTACTGAGGTGCTTGACTTTGCTGCTGCCTGTCGTCTAGACTACGCCACTGCTCTTGTTACTGAGTCTTACTCTGCCAGTCCTCCGTCCGTCAGGGGTGAGTGTGCTCTTGGCACGGACGTCCTTGAGGACAGGCAGGAGGACTTTGAGTGTCTTGCAGCTGCTGTACCTCGTTTCGCTTCCATGCTGCTTGCCCCTGAGGGAGACCTGGATGCACCAGACATCCCGACCCAGCGCTCTTACGCGGAGGCAATTACGGGTCCTTACTCCTCTCAGTGGCAGGCAGCCATGGATGCCGAGATGGCATCCTGGAAGTCCACAGGCACCTACGTCGACAATGTTCCCCCACCTGGGGCGAACATAGTCAATGGCATGTGGATTTTCAGGGTGAAGCGGCCATCGGGTTCTCCGCCTGCCTTCAAGGCGCGTTACCTTGCTAGAGGCTTTAGTCAGCGACAGGGGGTCGACTACTTTCAGACCTTCTCTCCCACCCCGAAGATGACTACTCTTCGGGTGTTGCTGCACGTCGCTGCTCAGCGTGACTATGAGTTGCACTCTCTGGACTTCAGTACAGCTTTCTCGCAGGGCAGCCTGCACGAGGAGATTTGGCTGCGCCGCCCACCTGGCTTCACTGGGTCGTTTCCTGCAGGTACCCAGAGGAGCCTTCGCCGGCCAGTCTACGGTCTCCGCCACGCGCCTCGAGAGTGGCACGACACACTGAGGACTACACTTGCGGCTCTGGGGTTTACTCCTTCTTCTGCTGACCCGTCGCTGTTTCTACGCACCGACACGTCTTTTCCGCCGTTCTACGTCCTCGTCTACATCGACGACCTGGTCTTTGCCACTGCTGACATTGAGGCACTGACCCTTGTGAAGTCGGAGCTGCAGAAGAGACACACCTGCATTGACCTGGGTGAACTGCGCAACTATCTTGGCTTGCAGATCACCCGGGACAGAGCACGGCACTCCATCACGCTGACTCAGTCACACATGGTGCACCAGGTCCTTCAGCGCTTCCGATTCTTGTTCTCCTCGCCACAGCCCACTCCTCTGTCTACCGGCCACTCGCTCTCAGCTGCACCTTCGGACGAGTCCGTAGAGCCGAGTGGTCCGTACCCAGAGCTTATGGGTTGCCTCATGTACCCTGATGACGTGCACACGACCTGACCTCTGTCACGATTCTAATCTGTGCGTAGAGCAGTAGATATATCATCATGACTAATAGGATATGAGAAACACTACAGTAGGGAGGATGACAAGAGAAGCGGCTGCAGCCGAAGCGATACAACCGAAAAGCAGAGAGTTGGCGGGCGAGCGAGAACCGTTGGCATAACGGTAACCCGCTGTTGGTACTTAAGAATTAGGCAGGCCGAGGTAGGATTGCTTGCGTGATTGTTTTCACACTTATGCTTACATTTTGCCTTCTCCACCAACAAAACCAAGCACGAGAAACCAACTGCGCAAGCAACTCTTATTCGGGCTTCCCCTCCTTCAGTCAGTCGAGCTAGGGTTTGCAGAACTATGCCATGACTGAGGCAAGGGAGCTTTTAACAATCACGCAAGAAGCTGTCAATGAATTGACGAGATTTCTGAAAGACGCGTCTGTGGAACGACACTGACGAGTCGAAGCCCACGGCAGGGTGGCGGGCAGAAGCTATAGCCGCTCAAGGATACGCCGGCGCGGCACGCGCCGAAACCGATTCACCTAAGTATCGGACGCCCCATCAACGAGCTCGCGCAGAGAGAGACAGCATGGAAAGAGTGCGCACCGTTGTCTCAGACCTGGGAGATACTCCACTCGACGCGCGCTGGACTAAGGAGATACGTGAACGTTGGAAGAACCAAGAAGCGGTGACTCCGCAAACCGGCATGCCAGGGATGCCTCCGAAGAGGGATCGGCCTGACACGCACTGGAGGCCGATAGAAAGCCACGTACAGGAGCCGATGCAGGGGAGAGCGCTAATACACAGCGGCGTTGCGGGTGCACCAGACGGTCTGCAGGAAGGACATAGCACCAGTGGAGTGCGCTGGAAGGCGACTAACTTGCCCAAAGTGGAGGTGGCCGAGCGATATACGGGCATTCCGGGCGTGGGCCCTAGTCTGAAGAATTACCTTATGCAGCTCGAGACCGTGCAGTATTGCTGGGAGCGCGACGGTTATGATCCGGCTGAATTCTTTCGGAAGATGGTAGGGACGTTGGTGGGCGAGGCTGAGACTTTCTACCGCCTGACCCGAGACGAAGTTTTAGAAGAGCTGGCGGAAGGGTAGATAGTCAATCCGACGGCCCGATTCTTGCAGATGCTGCGGAAGGAGTTCGCGGGGCAGACTAAGGCGCGCGTCGAGGAGTTTCGAGACTTCCGCCATAAGAAAGAAGAGTCGCTGTTGGCGTAAAACTGCAGACTCCGTGAATTAGCCGAAGATCTCGAAAGCACTGACGAACGCCTGCTGGTGAGGAAGTTCGTGCGGGGGCTAGACGAAGAGCTGAAAGGAGTGGTGCGTAGCACCGTCTACAGCATCGGCGCCGATGTCACTCTCAAGGAAGTCTATTTGCTGACGAAGAAAACGGAACAAGCGCAACGACTGCTAGATCTGGAAGATTCGGAAGGAAAGAGTCGGGCGAAGACGAGCTGGGCTGCGGCGGCGGTACCCGATCCCGCATCTGGGGGCAGCAGCCGAGCCGACCCGCGGCTTTGTCACACCTGTGGAGAGCACGGGCACCAAAAGCGTGACTGCCCCAACGTGCCGACATGTGAGCAGTGCGGGAAACGCGGGCACTGGAAGGAGGATTGTTACAGCCGGCCGCGGGACGCGCTGGGGACAACTCGGGAAGAGCTTCAAGTTGAGGTCCGGCGGCTGCAGCGGAGACTCGAGCAGCTGCCTAATCCGACGGAGGTAAAGGCGCGAGCGCTGTTGGCGTACGAAGAAGTGGATGAAGCCGAGGAAGAAGGCGAAGGAGACTACACAAGGGAGTACGCCGTCATGGCCTATCCTCGGGCTCGGGAGGATATCCGACTCCGACCAAGGGCCGAACAGTCCTAGAGTAGCGAAGCGTCGAGTGGAACTCGCCACCGGAGTAGCCAAGCTGAAGGAGCGCGGCCCTCGGAGATGAGACGACACCCGAACGAAAGGCTGGTGTGCCAGGCGTCCGTGCTGATCGTAGAGAAGGGAAGTCTGACCGTGGGAGGCCTGCCCGTGAGGCAAGCCATCATTGATACCGGAGCACATCACGTGCTCATCGGCAAGGGGCTCGCCAACCAACTGAAACTGGATGTATCCGGGCGCACCATTGAGCGGGGAATTCTACTCATGACTGCCGAAGGAGGCGAGCCGAAGTGGATGCCGAAAACCAAACGGCCGGTAGAGGTGGTGCTCTTACCAGGGACCGAGAAGGAGTGTTGTATCCGGTTACAGTGCGGGGTCTCAGAATCAGAGGACTACGATGTCCTCGTCGGGATGGAACTCCTCTATCGAGTAGGAGCTACCATCTGCACGTGGCAAGAGAAGGTGCTCTTCCGCGTGCAATACTGGGACCCAGAGAGCTCCGTAGGCACGCTGCCCGTCCGGTTCGTTCGGCAAGAGCCAAGAGAGGCGTACCAGGCGCAAAGGAAGGATCTGACAGAGGAACTGGAGGATTGGCCTTGGGAGAGATATGAGGAGGAATACGAACGGTGGATCGAGAGGCGGACCTTGGGACAGGGCCCGCCGGATTTGAAGGAACGGGTCAGTAGAGTGCAGGCCTTGGACGTGCCCATCTGCATCCTGGAGTTGTACGGGGGGATCGGGACCGGCCTGGCCGCGGCGCTACGAGCGGGATGTACGGTCAAGAAGTGGATTCACGTCGAGCGCGATCCACCCGTGCGACAGATGGCGCGCCACCACGCCGAGCTGCTTCGGGAAGAATATCCGGACCAAATGTGGGAAGACGCGCTTCCATACGAGTCTGAACCGGAGGTCCACGACGTCAGAGATATCTCGGAGCGAGTAATGGAGAGCTGGGGGCAGATAGACTTGATCATTGCAGGGTGGGAATGTCAGGGATACTCTAGGGCCGGGGAGGGCTTGGGAATGGAAGACGTTCGGGGAGCCTCGTTCCGGGACTTGCAGCGGGTGTTAGAGATGGTTCAGCAGCGACAGGGAGAAGTCGCATACATTCTGGAGAATGTAGACCTGGCCGAAGAAAAGCGAGAGCCGGTGAAGAAAGTGTTTGAGGAGATAGTAGGAGTTCTGGGGCGAGGAGTACCAGCCGACGCGGCGCAGCTGGGATCGCGAGCACATCGTCCAAGGCGGTACTGGCAGAACGTGATGTCCACAGCGGCGCTGCGGCACTCGCTGGCGCTGATGCAGCGCCCAGAACCACGCTTAGTGAGTGACATCCTGGAGCCAAACCGCCTGCCAGCGCCGGTGACGTGCCCCGATCACCCGTCACAGTACCAGTGTAACGAGCCGGGCAAGCCGCGGCAAGCGCTGCCGACGCTAGTGTCCTACGCTGACGCCCGCGGATTCCGTATGGAGGGAGAGTTGCCGGGACCAGGGATGATCTATGATGTGCGGAAGGGAGTATGGGAGCAACCGACGGCGAACGAGCGGGAGGCAGCCATGGGGCACCTGTGGGGAGCTACGGCACATCTGGAGGTGACAGAGCAACAGCGCCGAGCCACCTTGGGTCGAGCCATGGACGCGAATGTAATGACCTGGCTCCTGGACACGATGAGGATGCACCTAAAGGCGAAGGAGCTGAAAAGGGACATCGCATGTTGTGAACGGTACCGCGATCTAGAGTCAGTCGAATGGCAGAAGAAGTCACTGGCGCGGATCGAAGAGCGGTATGACCTGAAGATCGACGAAGGGTGGGCGGCGTACATGGCCATGGGGGCGGCGGAGGGAAGGATCGAGGGAGACGGGGAAGCCACGGTGGAGACACCAGAGAAGGGTGAACGGGGCCCCGACGAGGAGTGGGTACTCGGAAAGGGGATGGATACCGAGTCAGCAGCAGCATTGCAGAAAGTGCTGAAGCAGCACCGCGGGACTTTCGCGTACACCTTACAGGAGCTGGGAAGGTGTACCACGCATGAGATGAAGATAGAGCTCACCACGGAGGTTCCTATATACCAACGGAAGCGGCGGATGAGCCCAGGAGACCTAGATATCTGCACGGAGAGATGCCACGAGCTGCTGGAAGCGGGGTTGATCCAACGCTCCGAGAGTGACTACGCTGCAGCGACCGTAGTAGCCTCACGGAAGGACCTGACGGGAGCCGTCTCCGCACAGAGGATGTGTGGAGACTATCGGAGTCTAAACAAGGTCACGGTGGCAGATAAGTACCCCATGCAATCGGCGGAGGAGATTTTTTATAAACTGCAAGGGGCAAAGGCTTTCTCCACCCTGGATCTACGGCAGGGATTCAACCAGATCCCCATCAGACCAGCAAACCGCAAGAAGACAGCATTCCATGGGCCAGACGGTCTGTACGAGTGGCACTTCATGCCATTCGGAATGAAAAACGCGCCCGCACTGTTCCAACGAGTCATGGATACGACACTGCGAGGAGTGCCAGCGGCGGCCTGTTACATTGACGATGTCGTGGTCTTCAGTCCCAATGCGGCGCAGCACGTGAAGGACGTGCAAGCGACGCTGGATGCCGTGTGGGAAGCGGGCCTCACCTGTCACCCGAAGAAGTGCAGTTTCGGGAATACTGGAGTGAAATACCTGGGTTTCGAAGTTCAAGGAGGGCAGCTGGGGATTCAGCAAGCGAAGGTGGAGGTCCTAGATAGGGTGCCGCAGCCGAAAGACAGGAGTACGCTGAGAGCCGTGCTCGGATTCCTCAACTATTATAGGAAGTTCATACCGAACTTCAGTAAGACTGCGGCGGCGTTAAACAGACTGCTGAGAGAAGACCAGAAGTGGGAATGGGGGGAGTCAGAGCAAGGGGCACTCCAGGCACTGCTGAAAGCCGTGAAAACGGCTACAGTGCTGACTCTGCTCAACCCCGCGGATCCATTTGTACTGTACACGGACTGGAGCAGCGCGGGTATGGGGGCGATCCTGTGTCAGAAGCGGGAAGGAGAAGAGAAGGTAGTCGCCTTCGCCAGCCGAGGAACCACAACCAGCAAGAGGGCCAGAGCTAGAGGGGTTCACTACCGCTGGCACCAAGAGCAGCTGCAGAAGAACACAAGGGACGGATGGAAGATGGTCCCACGGCCACACGAGCGAGAGCAGATCATCAGCACCGTACATCGGCAGTTAGGACACTACGGAAGTCTGCGCACCATGCAACTAGTGGAGACCGGATGGTGGTGGGCAGGGATGAGGAGAGATATCAGGGAGTGGGTGACTAAGTGCGAGCTGTGCAGTCGGAACAAAGCAGAACTGGAGCGGGGCAGGAAGGAGCTGCAGTCGCTGCCGATACATGGCATAGGGTTCCGATGGTCTCTTGACCTGGCGGGAGAGATGCCACTAAGCAGGAGAGGGAAGCGGTACATCTTAATCATGATTGAGCATGGTAGCAAATGGGTCGAGGTGAAGGCCCTACCCAGCAAGAACTCGGCGAAGATAGCCGAAGCATTCGAGGAGCAGGTGCTTACGAGGTTCGGGGCATGCGGGGAAGTGTTAACCGACCAGGGGACAGAGTTCAGGGGAGAGTTTGACAAGCTGTTGCAGTCCACCGGCATTACTCACAGGAGGACCTCGCGATATCACCCGCAGAGTGACGGGCTCACAGAGCGATTTGTACAGACAGTGAAGCGGGGGCTGAGGGCCTACGGGGAGAAGTTTAAGCGGGACTGGGACACGCGGCTCCCGCGGGTAGTGGCCGGATACAGATTCAGTAAATAGGCGGCCCTAAAGGACTTATCACCGTACCACTTGCTCCTAGGAAGAGAACCAGTGCTACCTGTGGACGCACCAAGGATACTCATGGGGTCAGTGCAAGTGGCCACTGAAGAGGCATGGGTGGGGCTGGCCGAGGTGAGGGCGAGGTACTTAAGGGAGCTCTTACCAGCGGCGCTGGAAAACCTACATGTGGCACAACTTAGGTACGCTCAGCGGTACAAGAAGAGGGGAGAACGGCAAGACGGGAAGAAGGACCAGACTCTGGGGGCAGGGGAAGAGGTATACCTGAGGCAGGCTAAACACGACCTGATGGACCTCGGGCTGAGCACGGAGCACTGGAAGGTTAAGGAGGTCAAGGACTCGGAGGTAGTGGTGCTCGTGAGTGCGCAAGGGCAGAGGAGAACGGATCACTGCACTAATGTGGCGCGGGCAAGAGGGCGGACAATGGGGCAATCAATTAACCGAGCTGAAGACGGGGAGATCCAGCGGCAGTCGGCAGGGGCCAGGAGACAACCGCGGAGGGGGCAAGTGGAGAATGCAGGGAACATGGGGGAAAGAACGGCAGAGAACTAAAGGCACTGACGAGGCCCAGCTGAGAGCATCAAAAGTAGAGACAGTACAGCAGAGCCAGGAAGAGAGAAGAGGAGACCAGTGCAAGAACAGGGAAGGCAGGGACAGTAGGATTCCGACAGCTGTCACGATTCTAATCTGTGCGTAGAGCAGTAGATATATCATCGTGACTAATAGGATATGTGAAACACTACAGTAGGGAGGATGACAAGAGAAGCGGCTGCAGCCGAAGCGATACAACCGAAAAGCAGAGAGTTGGCGGGCGAGCGAGAACCGTTGGCATATCGGTAACCCGCCGTTGGTACTTAAGAATTACGCAGGCCGAGGTAGGATCGCTTGCGTGATTGTTTTCACACTTATGCTTACATTTTGCCTTCTCCACCAACAAAACCAAGCACGAGAAACCAACTGCGCAAGCAACTCTTATTCGGGCTTCCCCTCCTTCAGTCAGTCGAGCTAGGGTTTGCAGAACTATGCCCTGACTGAGGCAAGGGAGCTTTTAAGTGGAGAATGCAGGGAACATGGGGGAAAGAACGGCAGAGAACTAAAGGCACTGACGAGGCCCAGCTGAGAGCATCAAAAGTAGAGACAGTACAGCAGAGCCAGGAAGAGAGAAGAGGAGACCAGTGCAAGAACAGGGAAGGCAGGGACAGTAGGATTCCGACACCTCGCGTACCCTCTCAGCCTCCTGCGATACTTCCTTGCTCGAGAGTTGCAGCAGCGTGGTCAGCTTCATCTTGCGTACGTGGCCACTAGGGCCAACACTTCTGATATATTCACCAAGGCACTTCCGCCTGGTGATCATCAGCGCTTCTCTACTATGTAGGCCTTGTGCCTACTTTGCCTCACTTGCTTACTGCTTGACTCTGCTTGTACTGTGATCTATATATATACCTGCATGCTTACACTTGCTAGGGTATGATCACTGTATTATTTGTTCTCTTTTATATAACTCTGCATGTGAACTGGCCTTGTGGCCCTTTGCTTGTGCTCGGACTGTGTGGTGACTTTGTGATCCACCCTGAGCTTGCTTCGCTTTTCTTGCCTGGTCTTGTGACCACTTGTTCTCCCCCACTTTACCTATGGGGGTGTGTCAGAATGTTTTAGTTTTTACATTTATGTGTGCTATAGTGGGGTAGCTCATAAGGGGTACAACCCAATTAGGGTTAGTACTTGTACCCAACTCTTTCATAGTTCATTCATTCTTGTTCGTTAGTTCTGACACTGGCCTCCGCATCCTTGGGCTCGATGTCGCAGTTCGCCACACCTCACCCAAGGAGCCCACCACCTTGCGCCAAACCTGTCTGGGCCCGACAGCGAGAAATGGAAGGCAGCCATGGCGGCAGAAGTAGCAGCACTAAAGCGCCGCGGGAGGTGGAAGCTCGTTCCCCGATCATCTACAAAGGGAAGAAATATTCTCAGTGGGAAATGGGTCTTAAGGATTAAAACTCTCGCGGATGGCTCCATCGATAAATACAAGGCAAGATGGGTGGTGCGTGGCTTCAAGCAAACCCACCCAGACCTTCGCGCCTGTCGGACGACACACCTCTGTCCGCATTCTCATTTGCATCGCAGCCATCAAGCAGCTTCCGCTCCATTAGATCCACGTCGGAAGTGCATTTCTGTACGCGCCCGTCAACGCCATCATCTTCGTCGAGAAACCACACGCGCTCGAAGAAAGCGACGGCACCGTCTGCCTCCTCCATATGTCCCTCTATGGCATCAAGCAAGCGCCTTGTGTCTGGCAGCAGGATCTGCACACCGTCCTCACAGAGCTCGGATTCGTTCAGCTGCCGCATGACCAACGGATGTACCGGAAGGAATCGCGCGGCAAGTTCATTGTCCACGTCGCCTTTGTTAACGACCTTCTCTACATCGGCGATGACACAAAGCTGGTTGACCAATTCGAAGAGGAAATCAAGGAAAAGCTGGAAGTAACCATCAACCACAATGTCACTCAGTTCCTGGGTCTCAACATCACCCAGTCCACCACCTCCATCCACCTCTCCGCCGCCAAGTACGCAAAAACACTTGCAATCACCCTGATCAACCTCACCACCCCTTTTCACACTCCTCCTCCTGACCATGAACCTGATACCACGCCACTCTCCATCGAAGATCATCGGCTCTATCAGGAGCTGTTGGGGTGTCTCCTGTTCGCCGCCGTCACGTGTCAGCCGGACCTCTCCTACGTCACAAGCCAGCTCGCGCGGTATCTGCGTCGACCTAAAGGGGAGAATCTTCTAGACCTACGCTGAGTACTCCAATACTTCATCTCTACCCCCGACGTCGGACTCACCTACGAAGCTAATTTAACTGCTACCCTGCATCTTCACGACTACGTAGACGCGGACCATGCAGGAGATGTTGAGAACAGACGCTCTCAAACAGCTTTAATTTTTCAACTTCAACCTGCTGGACTCATCTCCTGGAACTCCTAGAAGCAGGAGCTCATTGCTCTTTCATCAGCCAAAGCTGAGTTTATCGCCACTAGCACAGCTGTTCGCGAAGGACTGTACCTGATGGAGCTCCTGTAGGAAGCGAAAGTGACAATGAATGGGCACTTCACATTACCCTGCTACAATCAAAGCGCGATCAAGATCGTGAACAAGCCTGGCTTCGTGAACCGCACGAAGCATATCATACTCCGTTACTTTTTTGTCAAAGACGAAATCGACAAGGACAAGGTCAAACTCATGTACTGCCCAACCGGTGACATGGCAGCAAAATTTTTGACCAAGAAGCTGCAACGTCATGAGTTTCAGCACTGCGCCAATCTCAAAGAAATCCCACGTGGCTCACCTTCAGGAATGAAGGGGAGTGTTGATTTAACCAAAAGGTTATTATAACATTCCCAAAGGTTCTCTCCTAGCACGCCACTTCATAACGAAGCAGCGCAACTGTACCAGAACCGCAATAGCTCATATAGAGCACGCGGCAGCTTGAGAGTCACCCGAAGGTCAGCAGTCGCTGTTAATCAACGGTCGCGACTGTTGACCCTGTCAAACTTATATATAGCTTACATTGTGTAGGCTGTAGTGGGGTAGCCCATAAGTAGTACTTGAACCCAACTTCTGCTCAATGCATTCATTCTCGTTCACTCATTCTGACATGGTTTCAGAGCAGGTCCCTTCTAGGACCGTTTTTTGGGCCCACCGCCTGCTGCCGTGCTAGCTACCCTCGCGACCCGTAGGCCCCCTAGACCCCGGCCCGTCGCCCCTAGACTTGGCCCCTTGGCCTCGTCGCCCCTAGACTCGGCCCCTTGGCCCCGTCGCCCCTAGCCACGGCCCCTCGGCCTCGTCGCCCCTAGCCGCGACCCCTCGGCCCTCGTCGCCCCGTCGCCCCTAGTCGCGGCCCCTCAACACCTGTCGCCCCGTCGCCCCTAGTCGCGGCCCCTCGACACCTGTCGCCCCGTCGCCCCTAGCCGCGACCCCTCGCCCCGTCGCCCCTAGTCGCGACCCCGTCGCCCCTAGCCTCGGCCCCTCGGCCCCGTCGCCCCTAGCCGCGGCCCCTTGCGACCCGTCGCCCCGTCGTCCCGTCGCCCCCCTATCCGCGGCCCCTCGCAACCCGTCGCCCCGTCGCCCCCTAGCCGCGGCCCCTCGCGACCTGTCGCCCCGTCGCCCCTAACTGCGGCCCCTCGGCCCCGTCGCCCCTAGCCGCGGCCCTTCGCGACCCGTCGCCCCGTCGCCCCTAGTCGCGGCCCTGTCGCCCCTAGCCTCGGCCCCGCGGCCCCTCTCGCGACACGTCGCCCCGTCGCCCCTAGGCCCCTCGGCCCCCCTTCGCGTTTGGCCCCTCGGCTCCTAGGCCCCTCGGCCCCCCCTTCGCGTTTGGCCCCTCGACCCCTAGGCCCCTCGCCCCCCCCCTTCGCGTTTGGCCCCTCGGCCCCTAGGCCCCTCGGCCCCCCCCTTCGCGTTTGGCCCCTCGGCCCCTAGGCCCCTCGGCCCCTCGGCCCCTCGGCCCCTAGGCCCCTCGGCCCCCCCCTTTGCGTTTGGCCCCAAGGCCCCTAGGCCCCTCGGCCCCTCTGCCCCTCGGCCCCTTGGCCCCTAGGCTACACGGCCCCGCGGCCCCCCTCGCGACACGTCGCCCCGTCGCCACTAGGCCCCTTGGCCCCCCCTTCGCGTTTGGCCCCTCGGCCCCTAGGCCCCTCGCCCCCCCCCCCCTTCGCGTTTGGCCCCTCGGCCCCTAGGCCCCTCGGCCCCCCCTTCACGTTTGGCCCCTCGGCCCCTAGGCCCCTCGGCCCCTCTGCCCCTCGGCCCCTTGGCCCCTAGGCTACACGGCCCCTCAGCCCCTTGGCCCCGCGGCCCCTCACGGCCCTCTTTGTACCTTGCCCCGCGGCCCGGCGTCCCTAGAACCCCGGCCTCTCGGCCCCTACTACTTCTACTGCTGCTACTGCTACTGCTACTACTGCTGCTACTACTACTGCTGCTACTGCTGCTACTGCTACTGCTGCTCCTGCATACTGTGCCACTATGGCTTCGCTTAGGGTTCTCGCCTTTGATCATGAGGGCAGACCGGTTCGGTTTGACACGTGGCTCGATGACCTGCAGCTGTACCTACTGAGCGATTCTAAGGACAGTGTGTCGCTGTTTGACCTCGCGTCAGGTGCCGCTACTGCCCCTCCCACCACAGCGGACAGTGCGACTCGCTCACAGTGGCTTACGCGCGATGCTGCTGCCCGCTTAGCCATTCGCAAACACCTGCCATTAGCCGAATGCGCTCACTTCGGACAGTACAGGACAGCACAGGCCTTTACGACGCTCTCAACAGTCGCTACTCCTCGCCTGCCACTGCTGCGCTAGGCAGACTAATGCTGCCCTACCTGTTCCCCGAGCTGTCCGCTTTTGCCACAGTACTGCGCGGTACTGCGACAGCTGGTCCTGGAGGTGCTCGTACCAGGGGTGCTGGAGCTGCTGGGACTGGTGGTGTTCGGAGCGCTGGAGCTGGAGACCCTACGGAGCCTGGAGCAGCTGGCGCTGGAGGAGCTGGAGTTGGAAGCACTGGCGCGGGAGGCGCTGGAGCTAGAGGAGCTGGAGTTGGAGGCGCTGGCGCGGGAGGCGCTGGCGCTGCAGGAGCTGGAGCTGTTGACCCTGGAGCTGGAGGTGCTGGAAGCACTGTGCGGCCGCGACCGTACTTCGTTCCCGTGCTTCAGCAGGTTCTTGGTGTCCCGTCTTCTACTAGCCTTACTCCTCCCCTCCTGTGTCCACCGCCTGACCAGTCGCACCCGCCGTTACTGCCAGCCTCCCCACTGCCTGCTCCTTCTCCTTACACTGAGCAGTCCGGCGGTCTTACAGAGCGTCGTGAGCCTGCGTCTCGTCCTTTCTCACCTGTTCGCACTGCTCGTCGAGTTCCTCGTTCGCGTCCTCCTCCTGTCCCGGCACGCACGCTATGGCACGCTATGACTTTGCTGCTACCTGCCGTCTAGACTATGCCACTGCTCTTGTTGCTGAGTCTGCGTCTGCCAGTCCTCCGTCCGTCAGGGGTGAGTGTGCTCTTGGCACGGACGTCCTTGAGGACAGGCAGGAAGACTTTGAGTGTCTTGCAGCTGCTGTACCTCGTTTCGCTTCCATGCTGCTTGTGCCTGAGGGAGACCCGGATGCACCAGACATCCCGACCCCGCGCTCTTACGCAGAGGCAATTACAGGTCCTTACTCCTCTCAGTGGCAGGCAGTCATGGATGCTGAGATGGAATCCTGGAAGTCCACAGGCACCTACGTCTACGAGGTTCCCCCACCTGGGGCAAACATAGTCGATGGCATGTGGATTTTCAGGGTGAAGCGGCCGCCGGGTTCTCCGCCTGCCTTAAAGGCGCGTTACGTTGCTCGAGGCTTCACTCAGCGACAGGGGGTTGACTACTTTCAGACCTTCTCCCCCACCCTGAAGATGACTACTCTTCGGGTGTTGCTGCACGTCGCTGCTCAGCGTGATTACGAGTTGCACTCTCTGGACTTCAGCACAGCTTTCTTGCAGGGCAGCCTGCACGAGGAGATCTGGCTGCGCCGCCCACCTGGCTTCACTGGGTCGTTTCCTACAGGTACCCAGTGGAGCCTCCGCCGGCCAGTCTACGGTCTCCGCTAGGCGCCTCGCGAGTGGCACGACACACCGAGGACTACACTTGCGGCACTTGGGTTTGCTCCTTCGACTGCTGATCCGTCGCTGTTTCTACGCACCAACATCTTACTGCCACCGTTCTACGTCCTCGTCTACGTCGACGACCTCGTCGTTGCCACTGCTAACACTGAGGCACTCACTCTCAGCTCCACCTTCGGACGAGTCCGTAGAGCCGAGTGGTCCGTACCCAGAGCTTGTGGGTTGCCTCATGTACCTGATGACGTGCACTCGACCTGACCTCGCGTACCCTCTCAGCCTCTTGGCTCGCTACGTGGCTCCCGGTAGGCACCGAAAGGTGCACTTGGATGCTGCAAAGAGGGTACTGCGTTACTTGTGCAGTATGTCGAGCATGGGGCTCGTGCTTGGAGGACGGGGTCCAGTTGTCCTCACCGGTCACGCAGACGCTTCTTGGGCTGACGACTCAGCTACGCAGCGGTCGTCACAGGGTTACACCTTCAGCCTCGGTTCCGGCTCTGCTTCCTGGCGGTCTACCCGCTCGTCTTCGGTTCTCAGCTCCAGTTGTGAGGCTGAGATCTACGCCGGGGCCATGGCTGCACAGGAGCTACGCTGGCTCACCTACCTGCTGACTGGCTTGGGAGAGCAGCCTTGTTCGCCTCCAGTTCTGTACGTAGACAACAAGGCCATGATTGCCTTATGTTAGGAGCACAGACTGGAGCACAGAACGAAGCACATCGCTCTGCGATACTTCCTTGCTCGAGAGTTGCAGCAGCGTGGCCAACTTCGTCTTGCGTACGTGGTCACTAGGGCCAACACTGTTGATGTATTCACCAAGGCACTTCCGCCTTGTGATCATCAGCGCTTCTCTACTGTGTTAGGCCTTGTGCCTACTTTGCCTCACTTGCTTACTGCTTGACTCTGCTTGTACTGTGATCTATACCGTCATAATCGAGTAAATTTATAAGCGCCGGCGTTTGTAAAATGACATATATATTCTATTTTATTTTTTAACACCAAACTGTATATCTCGTGCTTGCCTTTCCAATCGAGTCGAAGTTACATGGGGTCGTCTGTGAAATTCTCGCGCGCGCTGGGAGATACACCCAATCTGACTGACATCCAGCTCCTGTCAGCTCCTGACAGCTCCTGCTGACTGGACCCGCATCCAGTGCAGGGTCTGTCAAACATTATCATATATGTTATTGATGTGTAGGCTATAGTGGGTTAGCCTTTAGGGGGTACACAACTCTAGGGTTTCATATTTGTACTCTCATCTTTCATAGTTCAATCACTTCTTCATTCTGACATGGTATCAGAGCTTAGGTCCTAGTCCTAGGACCACTTACCTAAGGGCCCACCACACGAAGCGCCCTCGAGCGCCCTTCTCCTAGAGCGCCCTCGAGCGCCCGTCTCCTAGAGCGCCCTCGTGCGCCCCCTCTCTTCCTCCTGCTGCCCGTGCGCAGCTCGCTAGTGCCGCGCGCGGCCCTTTTTTTTTTAGCGCGCGACTCACTAGCCGCCCGTGCGCCGACCCCTAGCCGCCCGTGCGCCTACCCCTAGCCGCCCACGCGACCTGCGCCGCCCGTGAGCAGCCCCCCTAGCCGCCCGTCGACCCCTGCCCCGGACGACGCAGCTGCCCGTAGGCCGCCGCGACGCCCCGGCCCGTTTTAGGTCGTCACCCGCGCTAGACAGGCCCACGCACGAAAACGGCCCCCCCCACCACTGCTGCCCACGCGCGCGCCCCCCCCCCGCTGCGCACAGTCGCGTAGCCCAGCCCGAGCCGAGCCGCGCCGCCTGAACCGAGCCGCGCCGCCCGAACCGAGCCGCGCCGCCCAAACCGAGCCGCGCCGCCCGAGCCGAGCCGCGCCGCCCGGCCCGAACCGCGCCGCCCTGGCCGAGCCGCGCCACCCTAGTGTGCCCCACGGCAGTTCCTCCTGTTCCTGTTCCTACTGTACTACTGCTACTGTTCCTGCTGCTACTGCTGCCATTATGGCCACTCCCTCTGTTCTCACCTTTGACGCTGAGGGCCGCCCGATTAAGTTTGAGGTCTGGCTAGATGACCTCCACCTGTTCCTTCAGATCACTGCCAAGGATGATGTGTCCCTCTATGATCACACATCCGGCGCTGCTCCTGCACCTCCTGCTACTGCTGACAGCACTGCCCGCTCCCAGTGGCAGACGCGTGATGCTCACGCTCGCCTAGCCATTCGCAGCCACCTACCGCTAGATGAGCGCGAGCACTTCGGCCAGCATAAGACAGCTAAGGAGCTGTACGACGCAGTAGTCGCACGCTACTCCTCTCCTGCCACTGCTGCTATAGGCCGTCTCTCACTGCCCTATCTCTTCCCCGACCTGTCCACGTTTGCCACTGTAGCTGACCTCATCACCCACCTCCGTACCAGTGACCTCCGCTACCGTGCCGCTCTCCCCCCCGATTTCCTCGCCAAGAACCCCCCCCCGATGTACCTCACACTGTACCACCTTGTCACCCGCCTCCCTGACTCCCTTCGCTCTGTCAGGGACCAGTTCCTTGCCCTCTCCCCCACTGACCTCACTGTCGACCTCCTCGAGAAGGAACTCCTAGCAGCTGAGAAAAGCATTGTAGCTGTAGGTGCCTCTCGTGGCGACCCCCGCACCCCCTTCTTTGAGGGGTGCTCCCCCTCCCCCCTCCTCCCCTCCATTGCATCTGCTGCTGCTGTCGGCTACCTCGGAGCTGAGGGAGTCGGGGCTGCGACTGCTCCCAGTGGGAGACGCAAGGGCGGCAGGGGCAAGGGGGGCAGGGGTGGTGGAGGTGGACGAGGGGGCGGTGGCAGTGGAGGGGGTGGGGTGGGCGGGGGTGGTGGCGGGGGTGGGAGTGGCGCGGGTGGTGGCGGGGGCAGTGGCGGCACAGGGGGTGGTGGCGGTGGCGGTGGTGGGGGTGGTGGGGGCGGTGGGGGCGGTGGAGGCAGTGGTGGCGGTGGTGGAGCGGTGCAGCGTGGGGGGTTCGGCGGCGGCCAGAGGCAGCAGCAGCAGACTCCCTCGCCCCAGCAACTCCGTGAGTGGTACTCTCAGCGTGGGGGGTCTGGGGGGGGAGGTACCTGCCCGTACGTCATCCGCACAGGTGACCGCACTGGCCAGGCCTGTGGGAGGTTCCACATGGAGCAGCGCTGCTTCTTTCGTCTTGACGACGCCTGGCGTGCGCAGTTTCCTGACGCCACTGAGCTGCCCCGCTGGGCTGACCTTGGCTCTTGACTTTGATGCTATCCTTGGTGCCATGTATGCATTGACTATTAGTGTTGAGGGTGACTGTTACCTGAGTGTACCGCCAGACCCTGGCATTGGGACCAGTGAGACAGCTCCTCCAGGTGCTAGTGCGTCTGCTCCCCTAGGTCCTGGTGAGGCTACTGCTCTTGGTGCCAGTGCGTCTGCTGCCCTAGGTCCTGGTGAGGCTGCTGCTCTTGGTGCTAGTGCGTCTGCTCCCCCAGGTGCTAGTACGTCTGCGCTTGCTGGTACTGCGTCCACTGAGGCACTGCACACCTTCACACTCGACTCGGGTGCTTCCCGCTGCTTCTTCCGTGACCGCACTGCCCTTGAGCAGCTAGCTCGGCCGGTTGCTATCTCTCTCGCTGACCCCTCTGGGGGCCCGGTCATTGCGACCTCCTTCACTGTCCTCCCTTGTCCTGCGGTCCCGTCCGGCACCCTGTCGGGCCTTTAACTCCCCTCGTTCTCTACGAACTTGGTGGCGGGCTCTGCTCTTCAGGATGGGGGTGTTCACCAGTTCACCCCTGCCTATGAGCGTGTGACCCACTGTACGTGTGCTAGGACAGGTCGCCACCTAGCTACCTTCACTCGGCAGCCGGGGTCGGACCTGTACACACTGACCACTGAGTCCCCTCAGGTAGCTGCGTCTGCGTCTGCGTCAGATCAGCTGTCGGCCCCCTGCTCGTGTCGCTCCCTGTCACACCAGAACGTTCTCTGGCACCACCGTCTTGGTCACCCGTCAGTGCAGCGCCTTCGTGGCATGCACTCCCGGTACCTTGTCTCTGGTCTTCCCAGGGTTCTCCCTCCCCTCCCACCCTCGCCTGCTCCTCCCTGTCTTCCCTGCATCGAGGGGCGGCAGCGCGCCGCTCGTCACTCCTCCTCGTTCCCTCCCACAGAGGCTCCTCTGCAGACTCTCCACCTGGACGTGTGGGGCCCAGCCCGCGTCCGTGGACAGGGCCACGAGCGGTACTTCCTGCTGGTTGTCGACGACTACACGCGCTACACCACGGTCTTCCCCTTGCGCACCAAGGGTGAGGTCCCTGATGTTTTGATCCCCTGGATCCGCGCTGCTCGTCTCCAGCTCCGCGACCGGTTCCAGTCGGACTTTCCCGTCCTGCGTCTGCACTCTGACCGAGGTGGTGAGTTCTCCTCTGACCTCCTGGCAGCCTACTGTGCGGAGCACGGCATCCGCCAGACTTTGACGCTTCCGGCCTCTCCTCAGCAGAATGGGGTTGCTGAGCGCCGCATTGGCTTGGTCATGGAGATCGCTCGTACCTCCTTGATCCATGCGGCTGCCCCCCATTTTCTGTGGCCGTTTGCGGTCCATTACGCTGCGCATCAGCTCAACCTCTGGCCCCGTGTCTCCGCTCCGGAGACCTCGCCCACACTGCTGTGGACGGGGCAGGTTGGCGATGCGTCGCGTTTCCGTGTCTGGGGTGCTCGTTCCTTTGTCCGTGATACCACTGCGGACAAGCTCTCCGCCCGCGCTGTGCCTTGTGTCTTCCTTGGCTTTGTCCCCGACGCACCTGGTTGGCGGTTTTACCACCCCACCTCGCGCCGTGTCTTTGCATCTCAGGACGTCACCTTTGACGAGTCGGTACCCTTCTACCGTCTGTTCCCCTACCGTACTGCTCCTCTCCCCCCCCCGCCTCTCTTCCTCACCCCAGGTGCCCCTCCGGTAGACCCCCTCCCTCCCCAGGGTCCTGCTCCCTCCGGTGTTTCCCAGGTAGACGCAGTCGAGCCTGTCGAGGTAGCTGTTGACTCTGGTCTTGAGCGGGGTACTGAGCCTGGGGGCACTGAGACTGGGGGTGCTGAGCCTGGGGGCACTGAGACTGGGGGTCTGAGCCTGGGGGTGCTGCGACTGGGGGTGCTGAGCCTGGGGGTGCTGCGACTGGGGGTGCTGAGCCTGGGGGTGCTGTGACTGGGGGTGCTGCGCCTTGGGGTGCTGCGACTGGGGGTGCTGAGCCTCGGGGTGCTGAGCCTGGGGGTGGTGACCCTGCTGGTGCTCCCTCTCCACAGCGACTACGTGAGTGGTACGCTCGGCGCTGCGGCCTCCGGAGTGGAGCCCCTCGTTTTGAGTTACCCCCTGCTGGAGGTACTGGAGCTACTGGAGGTGCTTCTGGTGCTGCTGGTGCTACTGGAGGTTCTGGAGCTGCGGGCGGTGCTGCCGGTGCTGCTGGAGGTACTGGGGCTGCTGGAGGTGCTGCTGGTGCTGCTGGAGGTACTGGTACTGCTGGCGGTGCTGCTGGTGCTGGTGGAGGTACTGGAGCTGCTGGAGGTGCTGCTGGGGGTACTGGAGCTGCTGTAGCTCCTAGTGGTGCTCCTAGTCCTGGGACTGGTGGTGCTGCTGTTGCTGGTACTACTGGAGGTCCTGGGGTTGGCACTCCTGGAGGTGCTACTGGTGCTGCGGGAGCTTGAGCTGCTGCTGGAGGTTCTGGTGCTGTCTCTGCTGGTTCTGGGGGAGCGTCACGGCCGCGGCCGTACTTCGTTCCGCTTCTTCGGCAGGTTCTTGGTCAGCCGCCTCCTCCTTGTCCTGCTCCCTCCTTAGGGTGTCCTTCGCCTGTCCGACCACAGTCGCAGTTCCAGCCCACCTCACCTCTTCCTGGTCCTTCTCCCTACACTGGTCCGACAGGAGGTCTTACAGAGCGTCGTGAGCCTGAGTCTCGTCCTGTGTCACCTGAGTCTCGTTCTGCGTCACCTGTTCGTGCTGCTCGCCCTAGTCGTCGTGTCCCGCGTCAGCGTCCTCCTGCTGTCCCCGGCACTCACCCGATGCTGCTTCGTCTTTCCACTGCTCCACGGCGTGTCCCTCTGCCTTCTCCTCCTGCGTCCTCCCTTCCTGCCCCTGCTGACCCAGAGTCTGACTCTCTTCGTGCTGCTAGTCCTACCGTCGCGCGTCTCCTGTCCACAGTTGTCACTGACCCTTCCTTTAAGTCAGCTGCTGCGTCTGCCTTAGTCACTGAGCTTGTTGACTTTGCTGCTCACTGTAGACTAGACTACGCTGCCGGTCTTGTTGCTGAGTCTGAGTCTGTCTGTCCTCCGTCCATCGGGGGTGAGTGTGCTCTTGGCACGGACGTTCTTGAGGACAGGCAGGAGGAGTTTGAGTGCTTTGCCGCCGCTGTACCTCATCTCATGTCCATGCTGATTGCACCTGAGGGAGACCCGGATGCTCCAGACATCCCGACCCCGCGCTCTTACGCTGAGGCGATCGCGGGTGAGTACTCCTCTCAGTGGCAGTCAGCCATGGATGCAGAGATGGCATCCTGGAAGTCCACTGGCACTTACGTCGACGAGGTTCCCCCTCCTGGGGCGAACATCGTCAGTGGCATGTGGATTTTCAGGGTGAAGCGGCCGCCAGGTTCTCCGCCTGTCTTCAAGGCTCGGTACGTCGCTCGAGGCTTCAGTCAGCGAGAGGGAGTAGACTTCTTTCAGACCTTCTCCCCCACCCCGAAGATGACCACTCTTCGGGTGCTGCTGCACGTTGCCGCTCAGCGTGACTACGAGCTTCACTCTCTTGACTTCAGCACAGCTTTCTTGCAGGGCAGTCTGCACGAGGAGATCTGGCTGCGCCGTCCACCTGGCTTCACTGGGTCGTTTCCTCCTGGTACCCAGTGGAGCCTCCGGCGGCCGGTCTACGGTCTCCGCCAGGCTCCACGTGAGTGGCACGACACACTGAGGACTACACTTGCGGCTCTTGGGTTCTCGTCTTCTACTGCTGACCCGTCGCTGTTCTTGCGCACCGACACTTCACTGCCGCCGTTCTACATCCTCGTGTACGTCGACGACTTGGTCTTTGCCACTGCTGACACTGAGGCTCTTGCCCACGTGAAGTCGGAGCTGCAGAAGAGACACACGTGCACAGACCTGGGTGAACTGACAAGCTATCTTGGCTTGCGGATCATCCGGGACAGAGCACGCCGCACCATCACACTGACTCAGTCACACATGGTGCAGCAGGTCCTTCAGCGCTTCGGCTTCACCTGGTCCTCAGCACAGGCCACTCCTCTGGCTATAGGTCACTCGCTCTCAGCTCTGCCTTCGGATGAGTCCGTAGAGCCTAGTGGTCCTTACCCAGAGCTAGTTGGTTGCCTCATGTACCTGATGACTTGCACTCGTCCTGACCTAGCATACCCTCTTGGCCTTCTGGCCCGCTACGTGGCTCCTGGCAGGCACCGAAAGGTGCACTGGGATGCTGCAAAGAGGGTATTGCGCTACTTGTGCAGTACATCGGGCATGGGGCTCGTGCTTGGAGGGAGGCGCTCAGTTGTTCTCACTGGGCACTCAGACGCTTCTTGGGTTGACGACCAGGCTACTCAGCGGACGTCACAGGGTTACACCTTCAGCCTTGGCTCTGGTTCAGTTTCTTGGCGTTCTACTCGCTCGTCTTCAGTTCTCAGCTCCAGTTGTGAGGCTGAGATCTACGCCACAGCCATGGCTGCACAGGAGTTACGCTGGCTGACCTACCTTCTGACTGACCTGGGAGAGCGGCCTAGTTCTCCTCCAGTGCTGTACGTCGACAACAAGGCTGCCATTGCCTTGTGTCAGGAGCACAGACTGGAGCACAGAACGAAGCACATCGCTCTCCGTTACTTCCTGGCTCGAGAGCTGCAGCAGCGTGGTCAGCTTTGTCTACGTTACGTGGCCACTCGGGCCAACACTGCTGATATATTCACCAAGGCACTTCAGCCTGGTGATCATCAGCGCTTCTGTACTGTCCTGGGGCTTGTGCCCACTGTTCCTCACTTACTGTAGGCTTTGTCTGTACTGTGATCTCTATATATATATATACTTGCTTGTTTGTTTTGTTAGGTTGAGATCACCTTGCTGTTTGTATTGTCTATATATGCCTCTGCATTTGAACTGGCCCTGTGGCCCTTTGCTTGTGCTCAGACTGTGTGGTGACGTTGTGATCCACCCTGAGCTTGCTTTGCCTTTCTTGACTGGTCTTGTGACCCCTTGCTCTCCCCCACTTTGCCTATGGGGGTGTGTCAAACATTATCATATATGTTATTGATATGTAGGCTATAGTGGGTTAGCCTTTAGGGGGTACACAACTCTAGGGTTTCATATTTGTACTCTCATCTTTCATAGTTCAATCACTTCTTCATTCTGACAGGGTCGGAATGTGAAGGGAACCGAATCTGCAACACATCCGCCTGCTAAAGTAAAAATCGTTACTGCATTTTGAACACATTTCAAAATTGAAGTTTACGTGCGCTTATAATAAAACAAGTTTTTTCAGGGGGTGCGCTTATAATCGAGCAGCGGATATAAGCGCCATGCGCCAATTAAAAGCGCCAGGCGCTTATTCGAGGGTGGCGCTTATATCCGGGGTATGACGGTATATATACCTGCATGCTTACACTTGCTAGGGTATGATCACTGCATTGTTTGTTCTCTTTATATAACACTGCATGTGAACTGGCGTTTTGCCCTTTGCTTGTGCTCGGACTGTGTGGTGACTTTGTGATCCACCCTGAGCTTGCTTTGCTTTTCTTGACTGGTCTTGTGACCACTTGCTCTCCCCCACTTTGCCTATGGGGGTGTGTCAAACTTATATATAGCTTACATTGTGTAGGTTGTAGTGGGGTAGCCCATAAGAGGTACAACCCAATTAGGGTTAGTACTTGTACCCAACTTCTGCTCGATGCATTTATTCTCGTTCACGCATTCCGACAGACCCTTCACTAACCGCATCAGAGGTTACACCATGCAACATGGTAACTGCCGAGAATGGCAATAGTCCCAGTTACTGTAGCTATGTAATACAGTTAATAAGGGAATGTACCCCTTAGAGTACATCGCTAGCTAGTTTGCTATCCGTTGTACTCCTATCTTATAATCATCTTGTTCTCTTTCAAATTTCATTGTAAACAAGGTCACTACAAGACTTCGGTGTCTTCTTATAACTTAGCAAGTCTTATCATGTCCACTACGATTCACGGATTATATCAACAAACTCTCCCGCAAGCGAGCTGCGGATATTGACCACCTTCCTTAAGGGGGGGGTGGGTAGTGTAAGTAATTTTCCTTATTCATTATCGGGGTTGACTGCTACGCATACAACCCCAACAATTCGGACTTCGCACGTTCGGCAGACATCCACGATAGCTTCGGCTCCTCCGCGTCGCCTTCAGCTTTCCGTCGCCAAACCTGCACCCAACCTCGCTTCCCGAGGTTCCCTCCTAGCTAGGGTAGTCATAATATTATATCGCTCCTTCATTGTATTGTCAGTTCATTGAGTCACAGCCTTGTTATTCGTTATTCCTCTCTTTCTCTTTTACAACTCATAACATGATCCCTCAAAATACGGCAGGTGTAACACCCTATTACGGCGGGTCGCGATTTAACGGACCTGGTTTGGTTAACGGGTTTCTGTACAATTGAATGCGAGTGAAAAAGGTTGGAGTTGGTGGAAACGCAGAACCGTTTCTAGACTGTACATACTGGACCGCGCTATACTAACCTGGTATGTAAAGCCGTGATCCCGCCTTAGTTCAAACCCGCGCACTCGACAAGAAGACTTCCCTTAGCTCACACCGTTTCGCTATTCCTGTATAGCACTCCTAATAAAACCCGAGTCCCTTTCGACCTTCCGCACCTAAATCACCTAAGCTCTGAATTACCTCAGCCCGCCATGGCCAAGGGTTACGTCGCATCCGCGAAGGCGTGGTTGGCAGCTCAAGTCAACGACGAAGAGCGGCTCGCCGCCAATCTGGTGCGTGCCGTGCCGCTTTCGACACCTCTCGCGAGCTAGATGCTTCGATGCGTTCGTGCGGCTGTGCGGGCGATCTAGTCTCGCTCCCAGCCTAGCAGCAGTTCCGCCTCGTACGCGGCTGCTACTTCACTGGGTCCGTGTCGCCCAGTTAGGAAAATCGAGATCGCATCCCGTGACTCGCTGTTCGATCGTTCCTGTGTCATCGATCCCCGGCTTTGGGATCGGATGCCACTCAGCCGCGGCTCAGCTGCTTTCATCGCGACGTTGTGAACGCCGTTCGTTTATGAGCGCCGTTCGTTATGAACGCAGCCGTGCGGGATTCCTGACTCGCATCTGGTTATTGTGGTCCCTGCCGTGTTCAACGTCGTTCCTCCCCATCCATCCCCCCTGCATCCCCCCTACATCCCCCCCTGCATCCCCCCTGCATCCCCCCTGCATCCCCCCTGCATCCCCCCCTGCATCCCCCCTGCATCCCCCCTGCAACCCCCCTGCCATCCCCCATGGCAACCCCGCCGTCATGTCGTATGTGCAGCGGCTGCTGAAGGCCGTGGCGGCGTTCGGAGGGGCCATCTTTCTCATGCGCAACTTCGGCGATGCCATGGCCATCTAGCCATCCAACCGGAGTGATGTTGGCCGTCTAGCCGTGCAGCCGCCGCCATCTTGCCGTCCAGCCATCTAGCTGTCTAGCTGGCTAGCCGGCTAGCCAGCTAGCCCATTCGCCAACAAGCAGTCTAGCTGCTTGCGCATCTAGCCTGGGTGGGTTGGTTGTACGGTGTGCTGGGCTCTGGCAAAAGAGAAGCGCTCCCTAGTAGGGTGAACAGAATATGGGGTTAGGGTTTGTCAATTTCAGGGTTTTGCCACTCCCTTTTTGTGTAAAATAATTTCCGCCACAGTATTTGCAGATCTGTACCACAGTTCAAACAGCCAGCTGGAAGAATGGGTGTGAAATTTTGTCTATGTCCTTCCAACATGCAGGGCGGGAATGTACAGGGCAGTGGAGTGGACTAACAGTACGCGGCCAGGCCCTCAGATTCACTTTTAGGGATGTTGATGCATCAGGGACCCTGTGAAAAAAAGGCTGATTTTCAGTGTTCCTAAAAAAAACCCTGATTTTTCAGGGCCCTTCCAGAAAAAACCCTGATTATTCAGGGTTCTTCAAGAAAAAACCCTGACTCAACCAACAATATATTTTCGACTTGACGACAGCCCAGGGTCTCAAACCGCAGACCTTACCCTCAGAAGATCACTTGACTAACAACTGAGACACTACATGCTGATGACGATTAGTTTGCATTTAACTACAACAAATTGTTTTGGAGTACTGCTCATCTCGGGCATTTTTCAGGAAGGATTAGGAATGTGCATTCAGTGTACACTAAAAGGCTGAAAATTCAGTGTTAACTATGAAATGAAGTCTGAAAAAACAGTAACACAAAAATCTACACACTGAAAAATCAGTGTAGGTACACAAAAGTAGGCTGAAAATCAGGATTTTCAGGGAAAAAATCCTGATATCGTAGGGCCTGCGACCCACAGGTTAGAGGAGCCTAACGAATGTACAGAACAGTGGAAGTACTTAGCACTTGAAGGTAGACCCGCTTTGATACAATCCACAGTAACAAAGCTGCTTCACATGGATAAATTACAGCACACCACACCAGATGGAGAATGCAGGGGTGGACTGCATGTCAACAATCCACTCCATGCCACCATGGGTCAGACTGATGCCACGGGCTGAAGAGAGGTGCCGAGTTGGGGGTGGAGCTGGGTGGGGGTGCAGCGGAATCATAGCTGCTGCCTCATAGCATGGGTGGGGCAGCATGGCGCAAGCAGAGTTGAGTTGTGAGATGCCAGGAATGAGAGAGACGATGCGAGTGAGGGGTGAGGTGACGAGGTTGAGGAGGGTGCGTGCGGGGATGAAGAGGGTGAGGAGGAGGGTGAGGAGGAGGGTGAGGAGGGGATGGTGGAAGAAGCACAGGTTGAGGCGTTGCTCTTAAGGACACAGGACTGGGAGCTGCTGCTTGTGGGGAGGAGGGGCGGAGGAGAGTCATTGCTGGACGAGGGGCACAGACACCACACCACAGGTATTCCCTCGCATTGCCACCACCAGCCCTCGCACCCACGCAGCAGGTTAGCAGGCCGGGTTCAAATGGGGAGCGGGAGGGACGGGGGCGGAGAGGCGTTGCTTGACGAGGGCAGAGACGGCATCAGCATCCACTGTGACCGCCACCCGCACTGGTGGTATGCCACACCACGTTGTAGGGGTGTTCCATCTGGGTGCGCGGAGAGGGAGGATGATGAAGTGAGATCAAGCAGTCTGGCATTGTGCAGGTAAATGGCAATGGGGCACACCATGTTGTGGGACGATTCAACTGCACCACGAAAACAAAAACACCGAAGGGGGAGAAAGAGGTAAGAGCAGTGAGATTGTCATGTAATTGTGGCTTGCTCACCAAACACGTGGGTGCTTGGTCTAGTGGTATGATTCTCGCTTCGGGTGCGAGAGGTCCCGAGTTCGATTCTCGGAGCACCGTTTGTTTTTTACTTCATTCGTTTTTCGGCTTTCCTTTTACCTCGCATGCTTCCCACTGCTTCTAAACCCTTAGCAGTCGCACTCTCTTGCTGCAAACTATTTCTTTTGCAACCACAGATATCAGAGCAGCATAATACATCACATCACATCCACCCTTTTGGAAGGCACTCACACTTTGTTGGTGTTGTTTAGCAAAGTGAGTCCCTTGGTGATGCCGTCGAGCTGCACGCGCACCACGCCCTCGTGGAAGGTGAAGAGCGAATCGTCCATGGCAGCCACCATGGTGGTGGGGTCGTGCAGGTACACCGCTGCAGCACGGGGCACATGGGCAGTAAAAGAGAAGAAAGAAAGGAGTGGGTGAGAAGAAAGAGGGAGGGAGGACAGGGGAATTCCTGATGCAACACCATGGTGGTGGGGTCGTGCAGTACGCTGGTGCACGGTGTCACACGGGGGGGAAAGGGAGGGGGAGGTGGAGGTTGTGATGTGGGCATTCGCAGTGCAGGCGTTGCTGGGTCATCCATCGTGGCTACCAGGGTGGTGGGGTCGTGCAGGTGCACTGCTGCCGCATGGGGCACAGGCGGGGAATCAGGGATGAGGGGATGAGGGGATGAGGGATGAGGGATGAGGGGTTATGCAGGTGCACTGCCGCACAGAGCACATTGGGGGGAGAGGAGTGGTGAGAGGCCAGAGGGCGTGACAGGGGAATCAATTACGCAAGTCAGAGGAGGGTGGCAATGGGTTCTGCAATGGACTGATGTGCATGGAGGGTGGAGCAGCGGTGAGGGGAAATTAGGCAATTCGTGCGAGTTTTGAGTTGAGAAGCATTGAGAAGGGGGGGAACACGATGGGCTGGAATTGGCAGTGTGGACAGCTGAGTATTCTACGGCTGCCACAACAACGAGGTGGAAAGGGGTGGGGGGGGGTTGAGTGGGGAGGGTGTTTATGCAGGTGCACGGCTGTGGGGGGTTATGAAGTGGGAGGAGGGTTGGGGAAAGGGAGGCTTAACAGTGTAAGCTAGCGTTAAGGAACCATCCCCAGCGCACACCATCCCCAGCACACACCATCCCCAGCGCACCCCATCCCGCCACACACCATCCCGCCACACACCATCCCACCACGTACCATCCATGCCGTACGATTCCTTGTGGTAGCGGTAGTAGAACTGCGACGTGTCGTACAGGAAGCGCCCAAACGGCCCCTTGCTGTCTCTTATGTCCTCCATGTCCCTCACTGCATGCACAGCACACGCCCACCACACACAAAACACATGCGATGGTACAGGACGTGGTAACCCAATGGCTGTAACGCATTGTAACGGTTGAAATTCATGGTAAGCCATACTTTGTGTGCGAGGCAACAGCATAAATTCACAGACTGTGTTGCAACCACCTGAGGAAGAACCTGGTATATGTTGGAACCACCTGAGGAGTGACCTGGTGTGCTGCAGTCACCTGAGAGGGTGACTTGGTGCGTGATGTTGATGCCTATGACTGTGCACTTGGCGCCACACGTGAACACCGCATCTGCTGCATCTGGGTCTCCAAATATCTGCGACGGGGGATACAGTCGATGGGGCATGGCATGGGGATGGATCATTTGGACGGATCATGGGAGTGCACGAAGAGCATTCGCATGGCAGTGAGAAGTCTGCAAATGAGGAAGGGTGCGAGGATGGCAGCAGTGAGCGAGAACCTTCACACCCACCCCAAGCCAACCCACGTACACCCTCCCTGCTGACATGCCACCTTTCCACTGCCTGTCAGGCATACCCACCTCCCACCGCCTCACTTTGCACCCATCAATCCTATTGCAGTCAGTGACAAGAATTGGGAACGACGTGAGTGGAAGAGAGCAGCAGAGGCACAGTGGAAGAGAGCAGCAGAGGCACAATGGAATAGCGTACAAGGGGTTGGGTGGGAGCTTTCTTTTTTCTTGCCACTCACATTGGCCCCACCATTCACATTGGCTTTGGCCGCTCACATTGAGTTTCAAGTCGACTCAAGCCTCAAATCTCGCCACTCACATTCGCTTCAACACTCACATTGGCCCCACCATTCACATTGGCTTTGGCCGCTTACATTGAGTTTTAAGTCGACTCAAGCCTCAAATCTCGCCACTCACATTCGCTTCAACACTCACATTGGCCTCGGCCGCGGGGTTGACGTTCCCGTTGGTGAAGAAGGCGCCGCCCAGAACGACGATCTCCGCCACGTGCTGGGGGAAGGTGGGGTCCAGCTGCAGGGCCTGAGGAGGGGAAGGGGGGAGAAAGGGGGGGGGGGAAGGGGAGTGGGTAGGGGGGCTGGGCTGAGTGCACAGCACAGAATGACGGTCTCTGCCACGTGCTGGGGGAAGGTGGGGTCCAGCTGCAGGGCCTGGGGGGAGGGGAGAGGGGAGAGGAAGGGAAAGCAGGCACAGGAGATGGTGGTGAAGTGAATGGGGCCGGGCTCAATGCACCGGCCAGAATGATGATCTCCAGGAAAGACAGGCACAGCTGCAGCGCCTGGGGGAGTGAGGGGAGAGGAAGGGCAAGCAGGCACAGGATGGTGGTGGGGCGATGGGGGCTGGGCCGAATGCGCTGCACTGAAGGGGAATCTCTGGCACGTGCTGGGGGAAAGAGAGATCCAGCTGCAGAGGGATATGATGAGTGATGGGGGCTGGGCTGAATGCGCCGCCCAGAATAATGGTATCCACCACGGTTGGGGGAAGGAGGGTTCCAGCTGCACAGCACGGAGGGAGATGATGAGGGACAGGGGCTGGGCTGAAGGCGCCACCCAGAACGACATTGCTGGTAGGCTGCAAGAGGATGAGGGGTCACTCGCCTGTGCTGTTCATGCCATTCGCCTGTGGTGTCCATGTTTGAGGTGCACTTTCAGGTGTAGATTGAGGCGGCCCTAACATCACTCACCCTTGCTAAATTGGTCAGCGGGCCCAGGGTGAGTGAAACTGCAGTTTTGCGGGTTCTGGGCGACCATTTGAGACGCACTTTTGAAACTGCAGTTCTGCGGTGCCTAAAAACTTAGTCGCCTTGGCTAAATTGGTGAGGGGTCCCAGAGTCACCACTGTGTCCTGCGCGCGCGACTTTTGAGGGACTCAACGGGCGACTCAAGTGACTTTTCAGGCTCCTCAAACCCCACCCTCTCACCCTCTCACCTTTGAGCAGGCCCAGTGCCACCACTGTGACCTGCCCGGGCGACCATTTGAGATGCACTTTTGAGGAGCAACTTTCAGGCGGCTCAAACCCCACGCACCTTTGCTACATTGGTGAGTGGCCCAGAACCACCACTGTGATCTGCTCAAACGACTTCTGAGGGGCAACTTCTCAGGTGGCCCAAACCTCACCCACTCACCTTGGCGAGGTTGGTGAGTGGCCCCAGAGCCACCACTGTGATCTGCCCGGGTGCCGCGCGGACCGTGTCCACTAGGAACTGCGCTGCTCCCTTGTCTATGGGCTTGCCACGTGGCGGCTGCTGATTGGTGTTGCCCATGCCGTCACTGCCATGCACAAAATCCGCCACTCGGATCTTCTCCACGCCCTGCCAGCCAGTCAGTGCATGCCGGACAGAAGACGCCACCCACCCATGGCATGCACCCATGCCACGGACCCATGCCACACACCCATGCCGCACACCCATGCCGCACACCCATGCCGCACACCCATGCCGCACACCCATGCCGCACACCCATGCCGCACAAACAGAAATTGCATGGATGGTTCTTGTATGGAAGGTGGGAGAGAAGGATGGGGTGGATTAATGGTAGACTGTTGAAGTGTTGGGGGGGTTATTAGGGGTTGGAAGGGGGGGTTGAGAAGGGAAACAAGCTTTGTGAGTGTAAAAGAAGGCAAGAAGAGGAGGTGATGGGACATAAGAAACGGATAGACGGGAATGGGGAGAGGTGGGTAACGAGGTTGCAAGGCCCGGGACACATGGACTGTGCAATCTGTGCACAAACTCGCAGTCACCTGTCACGTGCCACCCCTCACGTGCCACCAGTCACATGCCACCTGTCACGTGCCACCTGTCACGTGCCACCTGTCACGTGCCACCTGTCACGTGCCACCTGTCACGTGCCCCTGTAATCACCCACCCGAAGAGTGACCTCTTCTCCATGCGCCACTGGCACGTCCTCCCTCCCTGCCAGCTCGCACTGCTCTCACACACGCACTCACGCACCCACCCGCGAACCCACCCTCGCACCCACGCACCCACCCACCCACCCACCTCCCCACACACACAAACCCAAACGCACACATGCACACACGCACACGCACAAACAGACAGACGCACACACACACACACACACATGCATACGCACAAACACACACACACACACACACACACACACACACACACACACGCACACATACATACACACACACACAAAGACACACACGAGCGCGCGCACACACACACACGCACACACACACACACACACGCACCCATACGCACAAGCGCGCACGTGCAGGCAGGAATTAAAGAGAGTGGGAGTTTGTGAAGTAAGCTGGCAGAGAGGATGGCGGATGGGGAGCGCTTGGCATAGAAGCACATATTGAGAGGGCGTGGGGATAGCATGGTAGCACCTGTGGATAGAATGAGAGCGTGCATAGAATGAGAGCGTGCATAGAATGAGAGCACGTGTGCATAGAATGAGAGCACGTGTGCATAGAATGAGAGCGCGTGTGGATAGAAGAGCGCGTGGGGATAGAATGAGAGCACGTGGGGATAGAATGAGAGCACGTGGGGATAGAATGAGAGCACGTGGGGATAGAATGAGAGCACGTGGGGATAGAATGAGAGCACGTGTGGATAAAACAAGAGCACGTGTGATTAGCACAAAATCACGATAACTCATTGAATGGGACGTAGGCGGATGCAGTCAGCAAATGGGACAGACGTGGCACGTGGGAAAGGCGAAGAGGAGGGGGCGGGGGAGGGGGAGTGAGAGTGGGAGGGGGAGCGGGAGGGGGAGTGGGAGGGAGAAACATGGGCATGCAGTGTGGGAGAGGTCGAGAAACTCACGAGGCGGAGCGCGTTGGCGGTGGCGGTGGGCGTGCGCACGTTGCCGAAGACGGTGGTGATGCCCACCACGTGCAGCTGCTCGGGCGACAGGAACGCCAGTAGAATCGCCATCGTGTCGTCTGCCCAGAGATTAAAACAAAAACAAAAATACAAACAAGTTGTAAGAATAACGAAGAAAGGCAAAGAACAACAGAATAACCGCGTGTAGTGAGCCGATTGTTCTGTTGGCTCAAAAACAGAATGGGCATGGAGTCGTTTGCTGCACAGAAGAGAGGGCTGGCCGGGGAGGAGAGGAAGAAAGAGGAGGGGGGGAAGAGATAGTGATAGTCGGCGGACAGTGGGTGGCCAAGACTGGCGACGCCTCGCATCACGGCCAGCTCCGGTGGAGATACGACGGCTAGCAGTGTCGCCAGGGTGTCGCCAGGGTGTCGCCTGGGTGTCGCCTGAGTGTCGCCAGGGTGTCGACTGGGCAGGGCGAATTGGCAAGCGGTAGGGAGGGGAGGTGGGTGAAAGGGTGTCGTCGGTAGGACGGCACGGGGAATGCCCCCCACCTCGTCGCGCTCCGATGAGGGGAAGCATGTTGAGGAGATTTGTTGCTTCAAGGTACGGACACACAGCGGAGAGAAGATAAGCAAGATACGTGCGTGTCCACGTAGCCTCTATAAGACTAATTGCGTGGCAATTCTGATCGCGGCGCCACTCTTCATCCTTCCCACTATTTCCACGTAACCTTTCTCGCCAGCTACTCCCCGTTCTCTTGCCGTACCTATTCCCGGATCCGTGTCGATAATTATTCTTTTGGGCAGTCGCGACGTGTCTTTCTCCACCCCAACAGCCATGGCGTTCTCCTCTTTTAAGAGACACTACCACCTGCGCCTAATCAACTTTTCGTTTCAAGAAGGAACGCGAGATGCGTGAAGCCAACGTTAGCCTAAAGAATCGACTAGCTTTAGGGCCAATTTCCGTCTGTACTGCGCACTCCTACGTCAAGGTTCGGGACGAAGTGCGAATTTGAGCTTTGTGTGCGTCTAAGCTTTGAGAAGGTAGGGAATATGTATGTTGGCGGGAGTGATTTAGAAGCAGTTGTGAGCTTCAGTGATGTTTGCCAATCTTCCCGTTCTGTATGACATGACTTGGATGGAAAGCAGCAATGGTGAGTGGTGGACCATGACCTGACCTAACGTACAACCACTTCCACCGCACTGAAAAACGTTTCAACCACTTCCTAGTAGGATGGAACCAATGTCATGTCATCAACATCAAACCCGCAGAGAGTGGATCAAACCAAACAGGGAAGTCGGTGATTGATTGGCTGGAAGGACGTTGGGATGGGGTGACACTGCCCAATGTGCGAACGAACTGTCCTTGCCGTTTGATTGGATTGGATATTCGTTGAGCGAGTGAGGGCTCCGCTGTAAAGTGTGACAGGCAACTGACGAATGCGCAATCAGCATACATCTGGTCCCACGTCATTGTGGATGGAGGAGAGGCTGTATTGCAGGGAGCTTGAGCTTGTCCTGGCAGAAGTTCCCCTCTCACCACAAACTCGAGAACCAGTCACACAGTTGGAAATAGTGGTGGCGATGGATGTCATGCGGAGTTTGCCATCAACTAGGCAATGAGGACTTGGTCGTCAAACCCCGTTATGGTGCTAGTGTACGTGTTCCGTTGGTGGCTGTTACGAGTGCAATTGAGCGAGCGAGCTAGAATTGCACTACCTAAGCAAAACAATACATTGAGCGAAGGCATGAGCGAAGAAGAATATATACCGTAAGCCCCCGGATAGAAGCGCCCCTGGAGGTATAAAAAAACACTGTTTTTTAGGGGGTGCGCTTATAATCGAGGAATTTTATAAGCGCCGGCGTTTAGAAAATGGCAAAAAGAAATTCTATATGTTTTACACCAAACTGTAGATCTCGTTCTGCCGATTGTAATCGAGTCGAAAACATATAGGGTCGCGAATCTAATTCTCGCGCAACTTGGCAGGGAGTGATTCCCTGCCAACTCAAACTGACAGAATGACAGCACATGCTGACTAGACGCGCAAAAGGTGAGATCAGAGTGTGGGAAATCGAGCTTGTAGTTCGTTTCCCTCATAATGTGAAATTCGTTTCTGTATTTTGTCAGGTTTTCAAAAGAAAAAACAACATGCGCTTATAATAAATCATCTTTCTTTAGGGGGTGGGCTTATAATTGAGGACCGGATATAAGCGCCGTCATCCTTTTATAAGCGCCGGCGCTTATCCGAGGCCTGCGCTTCTATCTGTTATAATTTGAAGTGATTTAGTAGGATCGTATACTTAGGATGATAGCTTCCTGTTGTAGCGGAAGTATTTGTATGAGTTAATGCCAGTGTAGGAGGCTTTTGTCTGGACTAATGTAAGCCCATGTAGTGATATGTTTCAGGATCAATGTCTCTGAAATCAGATATATTATAAAATGACAAACATACATAATATATAGCTAGAGTAAAGTACCTACTCGCATACTGTACAATGCTATTCACGCTATTCCTGTTCTGAAACGGTACGTCACTATTCGCGAGGCCTATAGTTACGTGCTGACGTCATCCTAGGGCGCGTAGTGCTTTGCTGACGTCAGCCTATCGGTACTTTACTATTACGTGCGAAGTCTCGCACTGTACTTAACTGTACTACACGAATTCCGTGAAGTGCTTAAGTCTCGATATTATCTCAACACTCCCCTTCACTTCTAGGAGTTCGGTGTAGTTACCCTGTTGCCTCAGAAACACCGCTGAGCTGGTTGCAGTGGTGAAATTTCTGTCGTGTCAGTTTCTTGGTAAGTGAGTCAGCTGCCATGTCACCAGTGGGATAGTAGACAAGGCGCATTCTCTCCTTGTCGATCGCATCATTGACGAAAAAGTAACGCAGTGAGATGTGTTTTGTGCGATTGGCGAAGCCGGGCTTGTTGGCGATGGTAATTGCACTCTGTTGTCGCACTGCAACGTAAACTGATTTGGCGTGACGAACTTTGCTTCATCGAGCAGTTCCTGTAAGTATAATCCTTCTCGGGTTGCAGCACACGCGGCAATGAATTCTGCTTCAGCCGAGGAAAGTGACACGAGTTCCTGTTTTGATGAATTCCACGAGATTGGGCCAATTGGCTCGAGACGGAAGATGTAGCCTGTTCATGACCGACGCGTGGCCTGCGCAGCCAGATCTCCTCGTGCAGGCTGCCCTGTAGGAAAGCAGTGCTGAAGTCAAGGGAGTGAAGCTCGTAGTCACGCTGAGCAGCAACATGCAGCAGAACCCGAAGAGTGGTCATCTTTGGGGTCGGGGAGAAGGTCTGAAAGTAGTCAACTCCCTGCCACTGACTGAAGCCTCGAGCCACGTAACGCGCCTTGAAGACAGGCGGAGAACCCGGCGGCCGCTTCACCCTGAAAATCCACATGCCACTGACGATGTTCGCCCCAGGTGGGGGAACCTCGTCGACGTAGGTGCCTGTGGACTTCCAGGAAGCCATCTCTGCGTCCATGGTTGCCTGCCACTGAGAGGAGTAAGGACCCTCTATCGCCTCTGCGTAAGAGCGCGGGGTCGGGATGTCTGGTGCATCCGGGTCTCCCTCAGGGGCAAGCAGCGTGGACACGAGATGAGGTAAAGCAGCAGCAAAACACTGGAACTCCTCCTGTCGGTCCTCAAGGACGTCCGTGCTAAGAGCACACTCACCCCCGACGGACGGAGGACAGACAGACTCAGACTCAGCAACAAGACTAGCGGCGTAGTCTAGACGACAGTGAGCAGCGAAGTCGACAAGCTCGGCAACTAAGGCAGACGCAGTAGTGGACTCAAAGGAAGGGTCAGTGACAACAGTGGCTAGGACACGCGTGACAGTAGGACTGGCAGCACGAAGGGAGTCAGACTCCGGGTCAGCAAGAGCAGGAAGAGAGGACGCTGGAGGAGACGGCAAAGGGACACGCTGTGACGCAGTGGAAGGACGCAGTGCCATCTGATGCGTGCCCGGGACCGCAGGAGGACGCTGACGGGGAACACGACGACTAGTGCGAGCAGGACGAACAGGCGACGCTGGACGCGACTCAGGCTCACGACGCTCAGCAAGACCTCCAGTAGGACCAGCGTAGGGAGAAGGAGCAGGCAAAGGGGAGACCAGCTGTAACTGTGACTCGGACTGGACAGGCGGAGGACACTCTAAGGAAGGAGCAGGACTAGGAGAAGGCGGAAGACCAAGAACCTGCTCAAGGAGCGGAACGAAGTACGGCCGCGGCCGCGCAGCACCTCCAGAACCAGCAGGGACAACACCAGCACCCCCAGCGTCAGCTCCAACTCCAGCAGCACCACCAGCTCCAGTACCTCTAGCAGCTCCAGCTCCAGCAGGACCACCAGCAGACACAGCCGCTCCGGCTCCAGTACCTCCAGTAGCACCCACTCCAGCAGCACCACCAGCTCCAGCTCCACCAGTAGCTCCAGCACCAGGAGCACCACCAGGCCCAGCAGCTCCAGTACCTCCAGTACGAGCACCTCCGGGACCCGTGGCTCCAGCACCCCCAGCAGAAGCAGAACCTCCAGTACCGGCTCCAGCAGCACCTCCAGCTCCAGAACCTCCAGCAGCAGCAGAACCTCCAGCTCCAGCAGCACGGCTCTAGCGGCGAGCAAACCACTCGCGCAGCTCCTGTGGAGAGGGAAGCTCCCGCCGGGACAAAGCACCCGAAGGACCGCCAGGTCCAGCACCGACAGGCTCCACACCCCCACTCCCAGCAGCCCCAGGCTCAGCACCCCCAGAAGCAGCACCCCCAGGCCCCGCACGCTCAGGCTCAGCACCCCCAGACCCAGCACCCCCAGGCTCCGCACGCTCAGGCTCAGCACCCCCAGACGCACCAGAGTCAGCAGCTACCTCGACAGGCTCGACTGCATCTACCTGGGACACACCTGAGGGGGCAGGACCCTGAGGGGGGAGGGGGTCTACCGGGGGGGGACCGGGAGCGAGGAAGAGCGGCGGGGGGGGGAGGGGGGCAGTGCGGTAGGGGAAGAGACGGTAGTACGGAACCGACTCGTCAAACGTGACGTCCTGGGAGGACAGAACACGACGCGAGGTGGGGTGGTAAAACTGCCAACCAGGCGCGTCAGGGGGAAAGCCGAGAAAGACGCAAGGAACAGCACGGGAGGACAGCTTGTCCGAAGACAAGTCTCGGACAAAAGCTCGAGATCCCCAGACACGGAACGCAGACGCATCGCCAACCTTCCCCGTCCACCGCAGAGTAGGGGAGGTCTCCGGCAGGGAGACCCGGGGCTGAAGGTTGATCTGATGCGCCGCGTACTGAACCGCGAACGGCCACAGAAAATGGGGAGCAGCCGCATGGATCATGGACGTACGAGCGACATCCATGACCATGCCAATGCGGCGCTCAGCAATCCCATTTTGCTGTGGAGAGGCCGGAAGCGTGAACGTCTGGCGGATGCCCTCCGCACGACAGAAGGCTCGCAGAAGGTCGGAGGAAAACTCTCCGCCTCTGTCGGAGTGCAGACGCAGAACAGGAAAGTCCGAGCCGAAACGCTCTCTGAGCTGGAGACGAGCAACGCGGATCCAGTCGATCAACACCTCAGTGACCTCACCCTTGCTGCGCAAGGGGAAGACAGTGGTGTAACGCGAGTAGTCGTCAACCACCAGCAGGAAGTAACGCTCGTGACCCTGTCCACGGACGCGGGCTGGGCCCCACACGTCCATGTAAAGAGTCTGCAGCGGAGCCTCTGTCGGGGGAAACTCGGAGGAGTGAGGAGCGGCGCGCTGCCGCCCCTCGACGCAGGGAACGCAGGTAGGGGCAGGCCCCGGGGGAAGGGGAGGGAGGGACCGGGGGAGACCAGAGACAAGGACACGGGAGGCCATGCCTCGGAGACGAGGCAAGGAGGGGTGACCAAGGCGGTGGTGCCAGAGGAGGGTCTGGTGGGACAGGAGGCGACACGAGCAGGGGGCAGACGCAAGACCTGACCGAGACGCTGCAGCAAACACCTGACTTGACGCAGCTACCTGACCAGACGCAGCAACCGGAGGAGACTCTGTGGTCAGTGTGTACAGGCTCGACCCCGGTCGACGGGTAAACGAGGCCAAGTGGCGGCCCGTTTGAGCACACGTGCAGTGGGTCACTCGCTGACCTGCAGGAGTGAACTGGTCAACTCTGGCATCCTGAAGGTCAGCACCACTCACCAAGTTCGTGGAGAACGAGGGGAGGTAGAGACCAGACAGGGAGCCTGACGGGGCCGCCAGACACGAGAGGACAGTGGAGTAGCGAGCAAGGACAGGACCCCCAGAGGGGTCTGCCAGGGAGACCGCAACCGGCCGACTGAGCGGCGTAAGGGTGGTGCGGTCTCGAAAGAAGGAGCGGGAAGCACCCGAGTCGAGGGTGAAGGTGTGAAAGACCTGAGCAGACTCGGTACCTGAGAGAGCAGACTCACCAGCACCTAGAGCAGTAGACTCACGAGTACCTGGAGCAGCAGACTCACTAGCACCTAGGGGAGCAGCCTCAATACCAGGGTCAGGCGGAACACACACGTAACAGTCACCCTCAGCACTAATAGACACAGCATACATGGCAGCAAGAATAGCATCAAAGTCAAGATCAAAGATAGCTACCCCCGACCTGAATAGATCTCCCCAACGAGGGATCTCAGTGGCGTCCGGGAACTGGGCACGCCAGGCGTCCGTCAGGCGACCGAAGCAGCGCTGGGTGGCGTGCAGGCCGCCACACTGCTCTCCAGTGCGGTCACCGGTGCGCAGGACGTAAGTACAGGGACCAGTACCTCCAGACCCCTGGCGCCCCGCGTACCACTCACGAAGCTGCTGGGGCGAAGGGGTCTCACGAGAGCGCTGCTGCTGCTGGGGTCCCCGCTGCACAGCCCCGCCTCTGCCAGCTCCACCTCCGCCGCCGCCGCCTCCGCCTCCTCCACCCCTCCCGCCACCGCCACCGCCGCCTCCACCTCCACCGCCGCCACCGAAGCCCCCACCTCTACCACCACCCCCACCCCCACCCCCTCCTCCGTCTCCACCGCCACTACCGCCGCCCCCACCACCTCCTCCAGCTCCCTTGCCCCGCTTGCCCTTGCTGATGCGGCGCCTCTCACTAGGAGCAGACGCAGCGCTGACCGACTCGGTGCGAACAAGGTCGACAGCAGCAGAGGCAACAGAGGGCAAAAGAGGAACGGGGGAGCACCCCTCAAAGAAAGGGGTACGGGGGTCACCACGAGAGGCGCCTACAGCGGTGATACTAGTCTCTGCTGCAAGGAGGCGCTCCTCGAGGAGGTCGACAGTGAGGGTGGTAGGGCAAAGAGAGAGGAAGTGGTCCCTGACCGAGCGGAGAGTGTCAGGGAGTCGAGTGACTAGGTAGTAGAGGGTGATGTACATGGGGGGGGGGTTCTGGGCGCAGAACTCAGCAGGAAGCGCAGCGCGGTAGCGAGTGTCACTAGTGCGGAGGTGCGTAATGAGGTCAGTGACTGTGGCAAAAGCAGCGAGGTCAGGGAACAGGTACGGTAGCATGAGGCGGCTAAGCGCAGCAGTGGCAGGGGAAGAGTAACGTGCAACTACAGCGTCGTACAGAGTCTTAGCACTCTTGTACTGACTAAAGTGCATGCGCTCAGTAGACGGTAGGTGACTACGCACAGCAAGGCGGGCAGCAGCATCGCGCGTGAGCCACTGCGAGCGAACGGTACTGTCAGCATCAGCAGCAGGGGCAGTAGAGGCGCCCGACGTAAGATCAAACAGGGAGAGACCATCCTTGCTATCGCACTGAAGGAAAAGCTGCAGATCATCTAGCCAGACATCAAAGTCAACCGCTCGACCCTCAGCATCAAAGGTGAGAAGACTAGGACTAGCCATGATAGGAGCAACAGCAGACTAGCAGCGGCAGCAGTGCAACTGAGCGAGGCAGGACAGTGCGACTCGGCAGGGCGACTCAGCAAAGCAGTGCGGCTCGGCCGCGCGGCTCGGCCCGGCTAGGCTCTTACCAGGGGCGGAGCTGACAGGTCCGGGACTGGGTCGGGGCCGTGACAGGGCCGGGACAGGGTCGGGGCCGAGCAGGGTCCGGGACGGGGCAGCAACGGGGCCGGGACAGGGTCAGGGCCGGGGCAGGTCCGGGACAGGGTCGGGGCCGAGCAGGGTCCGGGACGGGGCAGCAACGGGGCCGGGACAGGGTCAGGGCCGGGGCAGGTCCGGGACGGGGTCGGGGCCGGGGCAGGTCCGGGACGGGGCCGAGGTAGGGCCGGGACAGGGTCGGGGCCGGGGCAGGTCCGGGACGGGGTCAGGGCCAAGGCAGGTCCGGGACGGAGTCGAGGCCGGGGCAGGTCCGGGACGGGGCCGAGACGGGGCCGGGGTAGGGCCGGGACGGAGCCTTTTAGGGGCGGCGTAGGGGCCGCATAGGGGCCGCGTCAGGTACGGGGCCGCGTCAGGTAGGGGCCGCGTCAGGTACGGGGCCAGGTCGGGCCGTGTAGGGGCCGCGTAGGAGCCGCGTAGGGGCGGCGTCAGGGACGGGGCCGGATTGGGCCGTTTAGGGGCGGCGTAGGGGCCGCGTAGGGGCCGCGTAGGGGCCGGGTAGGGGCGGGGCCGCGTCAGGGACGGGTCCGCGTCAGGTACGGGGCCGCGACGGGGCCGTTTAGGGGCGGCGTAGGGTCGCGTAGGGGCCGCGTAGGGGCCGTTCGGGGCCGCTAGGGGGTCGCGAAAAAAAAATTTAGGGCAGGGCGCGAGACGCGCTTCGGGCAGCAATTTTTTTTTTTTCTTATGGTGGGCCCTTAGGAAGGAACGGTCCCATGAGGGAACCCGCTCTATACCATGTGAAGATTGAAACAGGAATGAATGAACTAGGAAAGTGTGAGATACAAATATGAAAGCTGTACCCCTTAGTGTCTACCCCACTACAGCCTACATAGGCTAAGGCATATATATCTGACAAGCCAAGATGCTAAGAGGGTATGCCAGGTCAGGTCGAGTGCAGGTCATCAGGTACATGAGGCAGCCAACAAGCTCTGGGTATGGGCCACTCGGCTCTACGGACTCATCCGAAGGCAGAGCTGAGAGCGAGTGGCGAGTAGACAGAGGAGTGGCCTGAGGCGAGGAGTACGTGAAGTCGAAGCGCTGAAGGACCTGCTGCACCATGTGTGACTGAGTCAGGGTAATGGTGCGCCGTGCTCTGTCCCGGGTGATCTGCAAGCCAAGATAGCTGCGCAGTTCACCCAGGTCTGTGCACGTGTGTCTCTTCTGCAGCTCGCACTTCACGTGGGCAAGTCCAGCAGTGTCAGCCGTAGCAAAGACCAAGTCGTCGACGTACACGAGGATGTAGAACGGCGGCAGCGAGGTGTCGGTGCGAAGAAACAGCGACGGGTCAGCAGTAGAAGGAGCAAACCTCAGAGCTGCAAGCGTAGTCCTCAGTGTGTCGTGCCACTCACGGGGTGCCTAACGGAGACCGTAGACTGGCCGTCGGAGGCTCCACTGGGTACCAGGAGGAAACGACCCAGTGAAGCCAGGTGGGCGGCGCAGCCAGATCTCCTCGTGCAGACTGCCCTGTAGGAAAGCAGTGCTGAAGTCAAGGGAGTGAAGCTCGTAGTCACGCTGAGCAGCAACATGCAGTAGAACCCGAAGAGTGGTCATCTTTGGGGTCGGGGAGAAGGTCTGAAAGTAGTCAACTCCCTGCCGCTGACTGAAGCCTCGAGCCACGTAACGCGCCTTGAAGACAGGCGGAGAACCCGGCGGCCGCTTCACCCTGAAAATCCACATGCCACTGACGATGTTCGCCCCAGGTGGGGGAACCTCGTCGACGTAGGTGCCTGTGGACTTCCAGGAAGCCATCTCTGCGTCCATGGCTGCCTGCCACTGAGAGGAGTAGGGACCCTCTATCGCCTCTGCGTAAGAGCGCGGGGTCGGGATGTCTGGTGCATCCGGGTCTCCCTCAGGGGCAAGCAGCAAAGACACGAGATGAGGTAAAGCAGCTGCAAAACACTGGAACTCCTCCTGCCTGTCCTCAAGGACGTCCGTGCTAAGAGCACACTCACCCCCGACGGACGGAGGACAGACAGATGCAGACTCAGCAACAAGACTAGCGGCGTAGTCTAGACGACAGTGAGCAGCGAAGTCGACAAGCTCGGCAACTAAGGCAGACGCAGCAGCGGACTCAAAGGAAGGGTCAGTGACAGCAATGGCTAGGAAACGCGTGACAGTAGGACTGGCAGCACGAAGGGAGTCAGACGCCGGGTCAGCAAGAGCAGGAAGAGAGGACTCTACAGAAGACGGCAAAGGGACACGCTGTGGCGCAGTGGAAGGACGCAGTGCCATCTGATGCGTGCCCGGGACCGCAGGAGGACGCTGACGTGGAACACGACGACTAGTGCGAGCAGTACGAACAGGTGACGCAGGACGCGACTCAGGCTCACGACGCTCAGCAAGACCTCCAGTAGGACCAGCGTAGGGAGAAGGAGCAGGGAGAGGGGAGGCCAGCTGCAACTGTGTCTCGGACTGGACAGGCGGTGGACACTCTAAGGAAGGAGCAGGACTAGAAGAAGGCGGAAGACCAAGAACCTGCTCAAGGAGCAGAACGAAGTACGGCCGCGGCCGCGCAGCACCTCCAGAACCAGCAGGGACAACACCAGCACCCCCAGCGTCAGCTCCAACTCCAGCAGCACCACCAGCTCCAGTACCTCCAGCAGCTCCAGCTCCAGCAGGACCACCGGCAGACACAGCAGCTCCGGCTCCAGTACCTCCAGTAGCACCCACTCCAGCAGCACCACCAGCTCCAGCTCCACCAGTAGCTCCAGCACCAGGAGCACCACCAGGCCCAGCAGCTCCAGTACCTCCAGTACAAGCACCTCCGGGACCCGTGGCTCCAGCACCCCCAGCAGAAGCAGAACCTCCAGCACCGGCTCCAGCAGCACCTCCAGCTCCAGTACCTCCAGCAGCAGCAGAATCTCCAGCACCGGCAGCACCTCCAGCTCCAGCAGCACGGCTCCAGCGCCGAGCAAACCACTCGCGCAGCTCCTGTGGAGAGGGAAGCTCCCGCCGGGACAAAGCACCCGAAGGACCTCCAGGTCCAGCACCGGCAGGCTCCGCACCCCCACTCTCAGCAACCCCAGGCTCAGCACCCCTAGTCTCCGCACGCTCAGGCTCAGCACCCCCAGAAGCAGCACCCCCAGGCTCCGCACGCTCAGGCTCAGCACCCCCAGAAGCACCAGAGTCAACAGCTACCTCGATAGGCTCGACTGCATCTACCTGGGACACACCTGAGGGGGCAGGACCCTGAGGGGGGAGGGGGTCTACCGGGGGGGGACCGGGCGCGAGGAAGAGCGGCGGGGGGGGGAGGGGGGCAGTGCGGTAGGGGAAGAGACGTAGTACGGAACCGACTCGTCAAACGTGACGTCCTGGGAGGACAGAACACGACGCGAGGTGGGGTGGTAAAACTGCCAACCAGGCGCGTCAGGGGGAAAGCCGAGGAAGATGCAAGGAACAGCACGGGAGGACAGCTTGTCTGCAGACAAGTCTCGGACGAAAGCTCGAGATCCCCAGACACGGAACGCAGACGCATCACCAACCTTCCCCGTCCACCGCAGAGTAGGCGCGGCTGAAGGTTGATCTGATGCGCCGCGTACTGAACCGCGAACGGCCACAGAAAATGGGGAGCAGCCGCATGGATCATGGACGTACGAGCGAAATCCATGACCATGCCAATGCGGCGCTCAACAATCCCATTTTGCTGTGCAGAGGCCGGAAGCGTGAACGTCTGGCGGATGCCCTCCGCACGACAAAAGGCTCGCAGAAGGTCGGAGGAAAACTCTCCGCCTCTGTCGGAGTGCAGACGCAGAACAGGAAAGTCCGAGCCGAAACGCTCTCTGAGCTGGAGACGAGCAACGCGGATCCAGTCGATCAACACCTCAGTGACCTCACCCTTGCTGCGCAAGGGGAAGACAGTGGTGTAACGCGAGTAGTCGTCAACCACCAGCAGGAAGTAACGCTCGTGACCCTGTCCACGGACGCGGGCTGGGCCCCACACGTCCATGTGGAGAGTCTGCAGCGGAGCCTCTGTCGGGGGAAACTCGGAGGAGTGAGGAGCGGCGCGCTGCCGCCCCTCGACGCAGGGAACGCAGGTAGGGGCAGGCCCCGGGGGAAGGGGAGGGAGGGACCGGGGGAGACCAGAGACAAGGACACGGGAGGCCATGCCTCGGAGACGAGGCAAGGAGGGGTGACCAAGGCGGTGGTGCCAGAGGAGGGTCTGGTGGGACAGGAGGCGACACGAGCAGGGGGCAGACTGAGGACCTGACCGAGACGCTGCAGCAAACACCTGACTCGACGCAGCTACCTGACCAGACGCAGCAACCGGGGGAGACTCTGTGGTCAGTGTGTACAGGCTCGACCCCGGTCGACGGGTAAACGTGGCCAAGTGGCGGCCCGTCTGAGCACACGTGCAGTGGGTCACTCGCTGACTCGCAGGAGTGAACTGGTCAACCCCGGCATCCTGAAGGTCAGCACCACTCACCAAGTTCGTAGAGAACGAGGGGAGGTAGAGACCAGACAGGGAGCCGGACGGGGCCGCCGGACACGGGAGGACAGTGGAGTAGCGAGCAAGAACAGGACCCCCAGAGGGGTCTGCCAGGGAGACCGCAACCGGCCGACTGAGCGGCGTAAGGGTGGTGCGGTCTCGAAAGAAGGAGCGGGAAGCACCCGAGTCGAGGGTGAAGGTGTGCAAGACCTGAGCCGACGCGGTACCTGAGAGAGCAGACTCACCAGCACCTAGAGCAGCAGACTCACTAGCACCTGGAGCAGCAGACTCACGAGCACCTAGAGCAGCAGCCTCAATGCCCGGGTCAGGCGGAACACACACGTAACAGTCACCCTCAGCACTAATAGACACAGCATACATGGCAGCAAGAATAGCATCAAAGTCAAGATCAAAGATAGCTACACCCGACTTGAGCAGATCACCCCAGCGAGGGATCTCAGTGGCGTCAGGGAACTGGGTACGCCAGGCGTCTGTCAGGCGACCGAAGCAGCGCTGGGTGGCGTGCTGGCCACCACACTGCTCTCCAGTGCGGTCGCCTGTGCGCAGGACGTAGGCACAGGGACCAGCACCCCCAGACCCCTGGCGCCCTGCGTACCACTCACGAAGCTGCTGGGGCGACGGGGTCTCACGAGAGCGTGACTGGTGCTGGGGTCCCCGCTGCACAGCTCCGCCTCTACCAGCTCCACCTCCGCCGCCGCCGCCGCCGCCGCCTCCTCCACCCCAACCGCCACCGCCACCGCCGCCTCCACCTCCACCGCTGCCACCGAAGCCCCCACCTCTGCCACCACCCCCACCCCCACCCCCTCCTCCGCCTCCACCGCCACTACCGCCTCCCCCACCACCTCCTCCAGTGCCCTTGCCCCGCTTGCCCTTGCTGTTGCGGCGCCTCTCACTAGGAGCAGACGCAGCGCTGACCGACTCGGTGCCAACAAGGTCGACAGCAGCAGCAGAGGCAACGGAGGGCAAAAGAGGAACGGGGGAGCACCCCTCAAAGAAAGGGGTACGGGGGTCACCACGAGAGGCTCCTACAGCAGTAATACTAGTCTTTGCTGCAAGGAGGCGCTCCTCGAGGAGGTCAACGGTGAGGGTGGTAGGGCAAAGAGAGAGGAAGTGGTCCCTGACCGAGCGAAGAGTGTCAGGGAGTCGGGTGACTAGGTAGTAGAGGGTATTGTACATGGGGGGGGGGTTCTTTGCGCAAAACTCAGCAGGAAGTGCAGCGCGGTAGCGAGTGTCACTAGTGCGGAGGTGCGTAATGAGGTCAGTGACTGTTGCAAAAGCGGCGAGGTCAGGGAACAGGTACGGTAGCATGAGGCGGCTAAGCGCAGCAGTGGCAGGGGAAGAGTAACGTGCAACTACAGCGTCGTACAGAGTCTTAGCACTCTTGTACTGACTAAAGTGCGCGCGCTCAGTAGACGGTAGGTGACTACGCACAGCAAGGCGGGCAGCAGCATCGCGCGTGAGCCACTGCGAGCAAACAGTACTGTCAGCATCAGCAGCAGGGGCAGTAGAGGCACCAGACGTGAGATCGAACAGTGAGAGACCATCCTTGCTATCGCACTGTAGGAAAAGCTGCAGATCATCTAGCCAGACATCGAAGTCAACTGCTCGACCCTCAGCATCAAAGGTAAGAACACTAGGACTAGCCATGACAGGAGCAGCAGCAGGCTAGCAGCAGCAGCAGTGCAACTCGGCTAAGCGACGCGGCTAGGCAGGGCAGCGCGGCTCGGCAGGGCGGCTCGGCAGGGCGGCTCGGCAGAGCGGTGCGGCTCGGCAGCGCGACTCGGCCCGGCGATGCTCTTACCAGGGGCTAGGCCGGGGCGGGGCCGGGGGAGGGTCGGGGCAGGGTTGCGACAGGTCCGGGGCAGGGCCGGGGCCGGGCCGCGACAGGTCCGGGGCAGGGCCGGGGCCGGGCCACGGCAGTGCAGGAGCAGGGCCGGGGCAGAGTCGGGGCAGGGCCGGGACAGGGCCGGGGCGAGGGCCGGGGCAGGGCTGCAACAGGGCCGGGGCAGGGCCGGCGCAGGGCCGCGACAGGTCGGGGCAGGGCTGCTACAGGGCCGGGGGAGGGCCGGGGCAGGGCCGGAACAGGGCCGCGACAGGGCCGGAGGAGGGCTGGGGCTGGGTCGCAGCAGGGCCGCGACAGGGCCTCGACAGGGTCGGGGCAGGGCCGCGACAGGGCCGCGACAGGGTCGGGGCAGGGCCGCGACAGGTCCGGGACGCCGGGCGACGGGGCAGGGCCGCGACGAGGGGCCCGCGACGGAGGGCCCGCGACGGGGGCCGTGGAGGGCCGGGCCGGGACGACGGGGCACCAGGCGACGGGGCGACGGGGCGCCGGGCCGGGCCGCGACGGGCCGTTAGGGGGCCGCTACGGGCCGTTAGGGGGCTGCTACGGGCCGCTAGGGGGGCCGCTACGGGCCGTTAGGGGGCCGCTACGGGCCGTTAGGGGGCCGCTACGGGCCGCAAAGGGGCCTCTACGGGCCGTAAAAGGGGGGCCACTACGGGCCGCGAAGGGGCCTCGAAGGGCAGGCGCGACGCGCGCGTCGGGCAGGTAGGATTTTTTTTTTTTTTTTTTTTTTTAATTTTAGTGGTGGGCCCTTAGGAAAAAAAATCGAACTAGCTCTATACCATGTTAAAGAATTGAGGAATGAATGACTAGGAAATGAGTTGGGTACAAATCGGAAACCCTAACAAACTGTACCCCATAGTGTCTACCCCACTACAGCCTAAACAGGCTATGTGATTAATGTTTGACACATGTGACTGCTGCGAAGAGAAGACATCCGAGTTGCTGCTGGTATAGTTGTAGGCCAGCTGCTGAAAGTTTGGAATTGTTTAGGATGTGCCCGATGGGTGTAGAGCGATAGGGTGTAGTGACGTAATATGCAGAAATCTTGAAACGCTTAGCGAGTGACTCAGCATACTTCGATGCTGTGAGTTGGATGGCGGAGGAGGTTCGCGAAATGTTTAACCCAAGAAATTGGGTTACTTCGGTGGAGACAGTTAAATCGAGAGATTTCTTCAAATCTGCTTCGATGCGATCACCCAAGGAAGCCGAAGAGCTGACGTAGAGAATGTCATCCACGTATGCCACAAGCAGCGCGTAGCTCCCCTTGTCGTCTAGCCGATACATCCCGGGATCATGCGGAAGTTGTCGGAACCCAACTTCTGTAAGTTTCCTGTTCAAATGCTGCTGCCACAGTCGCGGTGCTTGTTTGATACCGTACAGTGACTTCTTGAGCTTGCAGACACTTGGCGGATTTGTCGGATAGGTGTGCGAATATTCGACATAGATTTCAGCATCGTCGTCAGCGTATAGAAACGCGTTGGAAACGTCAATTTGTGGAAGCGGAAAGTTCTTCGCAGCTGCTTCGCAGATGACGAGACGAACACTTGTGTGTCGGCTGACCGGGGCAAAAGTTAGCGTGTAGTCGACCCCATGAGTTTGGTCAAAACCGCGAACAACCCACCTTGCCTTATGTTTTTCGTTAGAGCCATCAGCTTTCGTCTTCACCATGAAGACCCACTTTCTGGTAAGAATATTTTTATTTACGGCTTTCTCGATGGGTATGAGCTCCCAAGTCTCCCGTTTTTCCAGGGCAGCCAATTCACGATCCATAGCTTCACGCCATTTTTCGCGATGTGGTCCTGAAAGAGCCTGTCGGGCAGTTTTCGGTTCTGCGACTTCTGTAGAATTGTGCTGTATTGCTGCTGCGAGTCCCAGTATCTGAAGCCCAGTTTGATAATTAGGAGTGTCTTCGGTCCGTCCTGCGAAATCGACAGGTTCACTTTGTTCACCACTTGCCCCCCAATTTCGTCAGGATCGACGCGGATGCTGCTGTCAGTTACAGATGGCATGGGACGTCGTTGGTCGTCCACCAGGTAAGTATGATGAGCATCATGAACGTCCTCTGGATTAGCGTCGACGAGAGGAATGAATTCCGGAAATCCGGAAGAAGTGGTTGGTATAGGTGGATCGGGAGCAGCTTCACGTGCATCATTGAGGTCAGGTTCTTCGCTGGCAGCGAGTTCGGCGTCGGTGGTAGCGAATGAAAGAACACCGTGGAAAAGAGTAGTAGGATCACGCTGCGTGGCAAGATATTGTTCGAAAGTAGGAAGGGTCAGATTTTCGTAGAAAATACAGTCACGGGCAGGAATCAGAAGGCGACTGCGATAATCCATGATGCGCCAGGCAGAAAACTCTTTTTCGAGGCCGAGATGAAGACCCCACTTAGCACGTTGATCAAACTTTCCGAGCGGAGCAGTAGGAGGACGGTATTGCACGACACACCCGAAAACTCAAAGAAGTTTTGTAGTGCCCAATTTTCCTGTCCACAACAAGTGAGGTGATGCGTTGTTGGGTAGAACCGATGAAGACAGGAGGTTATGCAACAGTGTTGCATGGTCCATTGCGAAGGGCTAGTAGAGTGGGCCGAGTTGAGATTGGGCGAGCAGAGCTCGCATCTTTTCTTGCAGAGTTCGATTGAGGCGTTCTGCTACACCGCTCTGTTGGTGAGCGTGAGGAAGTGAGAATAGACGCCGTATGCCTCTTTCTTGCAGGTACGTTGTAAACTCGAGACTTCGATATTCCCCAGCTCCGTCACACTGGAAGGATTTTAGTTTGGTGTTGGACTCGCGTTCTGCGAGAGGCAGCCAAGTTCGAAACGCTGTGAAGTCAAGAAAACGGTTAGTCATGTTACCAGTCCAGACGTATCGAGTAGAAGCTTCAGTAAACTGTGAGAATAAACAAGAGGAAATGAAAATGAACTAGAAAGCAGGTGGGTACATATGGGAAACCTAAAAGTGTTGTACCCTGTAAGAACTACCCCACTACAGCCTAAACATACTATAGAATATAAGTTTGACACACCCCCATAGGCAAAGTGGGGGAGAACAAGAGGTCACAAGACCAGTCAAGAAAGACAAAGCAAGCTCAGGGTGGATCACAAAGTCACCACGCAGTCTGAGCACAAGCAAATGGCCACAAGGCCAGTTCACATGCAGAGTTATATAAAGGAGAACAAAGAATACAGTGAACACAACCTAGCAAGTGTAAGCATGCAGGTATATGTATAAAGAGTACAGTACAGGCAGAGTCAAGAAGAAAGCAAGTGAGGCACAGTAGGTACAAGGCCTAACACAGTACAGAAACGCTGATGATCACAAGGCTGAAGTGCCTTGGTGAAGACATCAGCAGTGTTGGCCTGAGAGGCCACGTAAGCAAGACGAAGCTGGCCACGCTGCTGCAACTCCCGAGCAAGGAAGTAGCGCAGAGCAATGTGCTTCGTTCTGTGCTCCAGTCTGTGCTCCTGACACAAGGCCAGCATGGCCTTGTTGTCGACGTACAGAACTGGAGGAGAACGAGGCGCCTCTCCCAAGTCGGTCAGCAGGTAGGTGAGCCAGCGTAGCTCCTGTGCAGCCAAGGCCCCAGCGTAGATCTCAGCCTCACAACTGGAGCTGAGAACAGAAGAAGAACGGGTAGACCGCCAAGAGACAGAACCGGAGCCAAGACTGAAGGTGTAACCCTGTGACGATCGCTGCGTAGCCAAGTCGTCAACCCAAGAGGCGTCAGCGTGACCAGTGAGGACAACTCGAGCCCGTCCTCCAAGCACGAGCCCCATGCCCGATGTACTGCACAAGTATCGCAACACCCTCTTCGCAGCATCCCAGTGCACCTTTCGGTGCCTGCCGGGAGCCACGTAGCGAGCCAGAAGGCTGAGAGGGTATGCGAGGTCAGGTCGTGTGCAAGTCATCAGGTACATGAGGCAGCCCACAAGCTCTGGATACGGGTCACTCGGCTCTACGGACTCGTCCGAAGGTGGAGCTGAGAGCGAGTGACCGGTAGGCAGAGGAGTGGACTGTGGCGAGGAGTACGTGAAGCCGAAGTGCTGAAGGACCTGCTGCACCATGTGTGACTGAGTCAAGGTAATGGTGCGCTGTGCTCTGTCCCGGGTGATCCGCAAGCCAAGATAGCTTGTCAGCTCACCCAGGTCTGTGCACGTGTGTCTCTTCTGCAGCTCGGACTTCACGTGGGCGAGTGCCTCAGTGTCAGCAGTAGCAAAGACAAGGTCGTCTACGTACACGAGAACGTAGAACGGCGGCAGAGTAGTGTCAGTGAATAAAAACAGAGAAGGGTCAGAAGTGGAAGGAGCAAAACCAAGAGCAGCAAGAGTCATCCTGAGTGTGTCGTGCCACTCACGGGGTGCCTGACGGAGACCGTAGACTGGCCGTCGGAGGCTCCACTGGGTACCAGCTGGAAACGACCCAGTGAAGCCAGGTGGGCGGCGCAGCCAGATCTCCTCGTGCAGGCTGCCCTGTAGGAAGGCTGTGCTGAAGTCAAGCGAGTGGAGCTCGTAGTCACGCTGAGCAGCTACGTGCAGCGGTACCCGAAGAGTGGTCATCTTCGGGGTTAAGGAGAAGGTCTGGAAGAAGTCAACTCCCTGTCGCTGACTGAAGCCACGTGCAACGTAACGCGCCTTGAAGACAGGCGGAGAACCCGGCGGCCGCTTCACCCTGAAGATCCACATGCCACTGACGATGTTCGCCCCAGGCGGGGGAACCTCGTCGACGTAGGTGCCTGTGGAGTTCCAGGAAGCCATCTCGGCGTCCATGGCTCCCTGCCACTGAGAGGAGTAGGGACCCTCTATCGCCTCTGCGTAAGAGCGTGGGGTCGGGATGTCTGGTGCATCCGGGTCTCCCTCACGGGCAATCAGCATGGACACGAGATGAGGTACAGAAGCGGCAAAGCACTCAAACTCCTCCTGTCTGTCATCAAGAACGTCCGTGCCAAGAGCACACTCACCCCCGACGGACGGAGGACAGACAGACGCAGACTCAGACTCAGCAACAAGACTAGTGGCGTAGTCTAGGCGACAGGCTGCAGGAAAGTCAACAAGCTCAGCAACGAGAGCAGACGCAGCAGTGGACTCAAACAAAGGGTCAGTGACAGCAGTGGCCAGAAAGCGCGTGACAGTAGGACTAGCAGCACGAAGGGAGCCAGACTCCGGGTCCGGACCGTCAGGAAGAGAGGACGCAGGAGGAGACGGCCGAGGGACACGCTGTGGAGCAGTGGAAGGACGCAGAGTCATAGAGTGAGTGCCAGGGACAGGAGGAGGACGCGGACGCGAAACACGACGACCAGTACGAACAGTGCGGACAGGCGACTCAGAACGAGACACAGGTGACGCAGGACGAGACTCAGGCGACACAGGACGCGACTCAGGCTCACGACGCTCCGTAAGACCTCTAGTCGGTCCAGAGTAAGGAGAAGGACCAGGCAGTGGAGAGGCCGGCCGTAACTGTGACCGGACAGGCGGTGGACTCAGTAAAGGAGGAGGAGGACCAGGAGAAGGCGGTAGACCAAGAACCTGCTGAAGGAGCGGAACGTAGTACGGCCGCGGCCGCGCAGCGCCTCCAGAAACAGCAGAGACAGCACCAGGACTCTCAGCTCCAGGGTCTCCAGCTGCAACTCCCGCAGCACCAGCAGCACCTCCAGTAGCACCACCACCTGCAGCACCTCCAGCAGCTCCAACAGCTCCAGCAGCTCCAGCACCAGCAGCACCTCCAGCAACTCCAACAGCTCCAGCAGCTCCAGCACCTGCAGCACCTCCAGCAGCTCCAGGAGCAGCAGCACCTCCAGCAGCTCCAGTACCAGCACCCGCAGCACCGCCAGCAGCTCGAGTAGCACCGCCAGCAGCTCCAGCAGTACCAGCACCAGTAGCACCTCGACATCGTCGAGAGTACCACTCACGAAGCTACTGTGGAGAGAGAGGCTCCCGCCGCGACGGGACACCGAGAGCACCTCCAGACTCAGCACGCGCAGGCGCAGCACCTCCAGACACAGCACCGTCAGGCTCCACATGCCCAGGCTCAGTACCCCTAGACTCCACACGCTCAGGCTCAGCACCCCCAGTCTCCGCACCCCCAGTCCCCGCACCCGCAGGCTAGGCACTCCTAGTAGCACCTGAGTCGACAGCTACCTCGACCGGCTCGGCAGGGTCTACGTGGGACACACCTGAAGGAGCAGGACCCTGGGGGGGGAGGGGGTCTACCGGAGGAGTACCTGGTGCTAGGAAGAGCGGCGGGGGGGGGAGAGAGGCAGTGCGGTAGGGAAAGAGACGGTAGTACGACACCGACTCGTCAAACGTGACGTCCTGAGAGGACAGAACACGACGCGAGGTGGGGTGGTAGAACTGCCACCCGGGTGCGTCAGGAGGGAAGCCAAGGAAGACACAGGGAACGGCACGGGAGGACAGCTTGTCCGCTGTAGTATCGCGGACAAAAGCTCGAGATCCCCAGACACGGAACGAGGACACATCGCCAACCTTCCCCGTCCACCGCAGAGTAGGTGTGGTCTCCGGCAAGGAGACACGAGGCTGAAGGTTGATCTGATGCGCAGCGTACTGAACCGCGAACGGCCACAGAAAATGGGGAGCAGCCGCATGGATCATGGACGTACGAGCGACGTCCATGACCATGCCAATGCGGCGCTCAGCAATCCCATTTTGCTGCGGGGAGGCCGGAAGCGTGAACGTCTGGCGGATGCCCTCCAAACGACAGAAGGCTCTCAGGAGGTCGGAGGAAAACTCCCCGCCTCTGTCTGAGTGCAGACGCAGAACAGGAAGGTCCGAGCCGAAACTCTCACTGAGCTGGCGACGAGCACCGCGGATCCAGTCGATCAACACCTCAGGGACCTCACCCTTGCTGCGCAAGGGGAAGACTGTGGTGTAACGCGAGTAGTCGTCAAGGACCAGCAGGAAGTAGCGCTCGTGACCCTGTCCACGGACGCGGGCTGGGCCCCACACGTCCATGTGAAGTGTCTGCAGAGGAGCCTCAGTCGGAGGGAACGAGGAGGAGTGAGGAGCGGCGCGCTGCCGGCCCTCGACACAAGGAACACAGGTGGGGGTAGGCCCCGGAGGAAGGGGAGGGAGGGACCTGGGGAGTCCAGAGACAAGAGCACGGGAGGCCATACCTTGAAGACGAGGCAGGGAGGGGTGACCAAGGCGGTGGTGCCAAAGGAGAGTCTCGTGCGCCAGAGGACGACACGAGCAGGGGGCAGACGCAGGACTAGACCTGGACGCGGCAGCAAACACCTGACTAGACGCAGCTACCTGACCAGACGCAGGGACCGGAGGAGGCGCAGTAGTCAGTGTGTACAGACTCGACCCTGGCCGACGGGTGAACGTGGCCAGGTGGCGGCCCGTCCGAGAGCAAGTGCAGTGGGTCACACGCTGACCTCCAGGGGTGAACTGGTCAACCCACGCATCCTGGAGGTCAGCTCCACTTGTGAAGAAACAAAGGAATGAATGATTGAACTAGAAAGCAGAAGGGTACAAGTAGGAAACACAAAAGTGTTGTACCCTCTAAGGACTACCCCACTACAGCCTAAACAGACTATAGTAGATATAAGTTTGACACACCCCCATAGGCAAAGTGGGGGAGAACAAGGGGTCACAAGACCAGTCAAGAAAGACAAAGCAAGCTCAGGGTGGATCACAAAGTCACCACACAGTCTGAGCACAAGGAAAGGGCCATAAGGCCAGTTCACATGCAGAGTTATATAAAGGAAAGCAAACAATACAGTGAACACAACCTAGCAAGTGTAAGCATGCAGGTATAAGTACATAGAGTACAGTACAAGCAGAGTCAAGAAGTCAACAAGTGAGGCACAGTAGGTACAAGGCCTAACACAGTACAGAAACGCTGATGATCACAAGGCTGAAGTGCCTTGGTGAAAACATCAGCAGTGTTGGCCTGAGAGGCCACGTAAGCAAGACGAAGCTGGCCACGCTGCTGCAACTCTCGAGCAAGGAAGTAGCGCAGAGCAATGTGCTTCGTTCTGTGCTCCAGTCTGTGCTCCTGACACAAGGCCAACATGGCCTTGTTGTCTGGAGGAGAACGAGGCGCCTCTCCCAAGTCGGTCAGCAGGTAGGTGAGCCAGCGAAGCTCCTGTGCAGCCATGGCTCCAGCGTAGATCTCAGCCTCACAACTGGAGCTGAGAACAGAAGAAGAGCGGGTAGACCGCCAAGAGACAGAGCCGGAGCCAAGACTGAAGGTGTAACCCTGTGACGACCGCTGCGTAGCCAAGTCGTCAACCCAGGAGGCGTCAGCGTGACCAGTGAGGACAACTCGAGCCCGTCCTCCAAGCACGAGCCCCATGCCCGATGTACTGCACAAGTATCGCAACACCCTCTTCGCAGCATCCCAGTGCACCTTTCGGTGCCTGCCGGGAGCCACGTAGCGAGCCAGAAGGCTGAGAGGGTATGCGAGGTCAGGTCGTGTGCAAGTCATCAGGTACATGAGGCAGCCCACAAGCTCTCGGCTCTACGGACTCGTCCGAAGGTGGAGCTGAGAGCGAGTGACCGGTAGGTAGAGGAGTGGACTGTGGCGAGGAGTACGTGAAGCCGAAGCGCTGAAGGACCTGCTGCACCATGTGTGACTGAGTCAAGGTAATGGTGCGCTGTGCTCTGTCCCGGGTGATCCGCAAGCCAAGATAGCTTGTCAGCTCACCCAAGTCTGTGCACGTGTGTCTCTTCTGCAGCTCGGACTTCACGTGGGCGAGTGCCTCCGTGTCAGCAGTAGCAAAGACAAGGTCGTCTACGTACACAAGAACGTAGAACGGCGGCAGAGTAGCGTCAGTGCGTAGAAACAGAGAAGGGTCAGCTGTGGAAGGAGCAAAACCAAGAGCAGCAAGAGTCGTCCTGAGCATGTCGTGCCACTCACGGGGCGCCTGGCGGAGACCGTAGACTGGCCGCCGGAGGCTCCACTGGGTACCAAGAGGAAACGACCCAGTGAAGCCAGGTGGGCGGCGCAGCCAGATCTCCTCGTGCAGGCTGCCCTGTAGGAAGGCTGTGATGAAGTAAAGAGAGTGGAGCTCATAGTCACGCTGAGCAGCAATGTGCAGCAGTACCCGAAGAGTGGTCATCTTCGGGGTAGGGGAGAAGGTCTGAAAGAAGTCAACTCCCTGTCGCTGACTGAAGCCACGTGCAACGTAACGCGCCTTGAAGGCAGGCGGAGAACCCGGCGGCCGCTTCACCCTGAAGATCCACATGCCACTGACGATGTTCGCCCCAGGTGGGGGAACCTCGTCGACGTAGGTGCCTGTGGACTTCCAGGAAGCCATCTCTGCGTCCATGGCTGCCTGCCACTGAGAGGAGTAGGGACCCTCTATCGCCTCTGCGTAAGAGCGCGGGGTCGGGATGTCTAGTGCATCCGGGTCTCCCTCAGGGGCAAGCAGCATGGACACGAGATGAGGTGAAGCAGCGGCAAAGCACTCAAGGTCCTCCTGCCTGTCCTCAAGGACGTCCGTGCCAAGAGCACACTCACCCCCGATGGACGGAGGACAGACAGACACAGACGCAGACTCAGCAACAAGACTAGCGGTGTAGTCTAGGCGACAGGCTGCAGCAAAGTCAACAAGCTCAGCAACAAGAGCAGACGCATCAGAGGACTCAAACAGGGGGTCAGTGACAGCAGTGGCCAGAAAGTGCGTGACAGTAGGACTAGCAGCACGAAGGGAGTCAGACTCCGGGTCCGGACCGTCAGGAAGAGAGGACGCAGGAGGAGAGGGCAGAGGGACACGCTGTGGAGCAGTAGAAGGACGCAATGTCATAGAGTGAGTGCCTGGGATAGGAGGAAGACGCGGACGCGAAACACGACCAGCGCGAACAGTACGGACAGGCGACGCAGAACGAGACTCAGGCGAAACAGGACGAGACTCAGGCTCACGACGCTCCGTAAGACCTCTAGTCGGACCAGAGTAAGGAGAAGGACCAGGCAGCGGAGAGGCCGGCTGCAACTGCGACTGGGACTGGACAGGCGGTGGACTCAGGAAAGGAGGAGGAGGACCAGGAGGAGGCGGGGAGCCAAGAACCTGCTGAAGGAGCGGAACGTAGTACGGCCGCGGCCGCACAGCGCCTCCAGAAACAGCAGAGACAGAACCGGTACCCTAAGCCTCAGGGTCTCCAGTCCCAGCAGCACCTCCAGCAGCTCCAGCACCAGCAGCACACCACCTCCAGCAGCGCCAGCACCTCCAGTAGCTCCAGTAGCACCTCCAGCACCAGCAGCACCTCCAGCAGCTCCAGCACCAGCACCACCTCCAGCAGCACCAGCACCTCCAGCAGCTCCATCAGCTCCAGCACCAGCAGCACCTCCAGCAGCTCCAGCACCAGCAGTACCTCCAGCAGCTCCAGCACCAGCACCACCTCCAGCAGCGCCAGCACCTCCAGCAGCTCCTGCACCAGCAGCACCTCCAGCAGCAAACCGACAGCGCCGAGAGTACCACTCACGAAGCCGCTGTGGAGAGAGGGGCTCCCGCCGCGACGGGACACCTAGATCACCTCCAGACTCAGCACGCGCAGGCTCAGCACCTCCAGACACAGTACCCTCAGGCGCCACACCCCCAGGCTCAGCACGCCCAGTCTCAGCACCCCTAGACTCAGCACCCCCAGACTCAGCACCCCCAGTCTCAGCACCCCCAGTCCCCGCACCCGCAGGGTCAGCACCCCTAGCAGCACCTGAGTCGACAGCTACCTCGACCGGCTCGGCAGGGTCTACCTGGGACACACCTGAGGGGGCAGGACCCTCGGGGGGGAGGGGGTGTACCAGCGGAGTACCTGGTGCCAGGAAGAGCGGCGGGGGGGGGGGGGGAGAGGCAGTGCGGTAGGGAAAGAGACGGTAGTACGACACCGACTCGTCGAACGTGACGTCCTGAGAGGACAGAACACGACGCGAGGTGGGGTGGTAGAACTGCCACCCGGGTGCGTCAGGAGGGAAGCCAAGGAAGACACAGGGAACGGCACGGGAGGACAGCTTGTCCGCTGTAGTATCGCGGACAAAAGCTCGAGATCCCCAGACACGGAACGCGGACGCATCGCCAACCTTCCCCGTCCACCGCAGAGTAGGTGTGGTCTCCGGCAAGGAGACACGAGGCTGAAGGTTGATCTGATGCGCAGCGTACTGAACCGCGAACGGCCACAGAAAATGGGGAGCAGCCGCATGGATCATGGACGTACGAGCGACGTCCATGACCATGCCAATACGGCGCTCAGCAATCCCATTTTGCTGCGGGGAGGCCGGAAGCGTGAACGTCTGGCGGATGCCCTCCAAACGACAGAAGGCTCTCAGGAGGTCGGAGGAAAACTCCCCGCCTCTGTCCGAGTGCAGACGCAGAACAGGAAGGTCTGAGCCGAAACTCTCACTGAGCTGGCGACGAGCACCGCGGATCCAGTCGATCAACACCTCAGGAACCTCACCCTTGCTGCGCAAGGGGAAGACTGTGGTGTAACGCGAGTAGTCGTCAACGACCAGGAGGAAGTAGCGCTCGTGACCCTGTCCACGGACGCGGGCTGGGCCCCACACGTCCATGTGAAGAGTCTGCAGAGGAGCCTCAGTCGGAGGAAACGAGGAGGAGTGAGGGGCGGCGAGCTGCCGGCCCTCGACACAAGGAACACAGGTGGGGGCAGGCCCCGGAGGAAGGGGAGGGAGGGACCTGGGTAGACCCGAGACAAGGGCACGGGAGGCCATACCTCGAAGACGAGGCAGGGAGGGGTGACCAAGGCGGTGGTGCCAAAGGAGAGTCTCGTGTGCCAGAGGATGACACGAGCAGGGGGCAGACGCAGGACTAGACCTGGACGCGGCAGCAAACACCTGACTGGACGCAGCTACCTGACCAGACGCAGAGACCGGAGGAGGCCCAGTAGTCAGTGTGTACAGACTCGACCCTGGCCGACGGGTGAACGTGGCCAGGTGGCGGCCCGTCCGAGAGCAAGTGCAGTGGGTCACACGCTGACCTCCAGGGGTGAACTGGTCAACCCACGCGTCCTGGAGGTCAGCTCCACTCACCAGGTTCGTAGAGAACGAGGGGAGGTGGAGTCCCGACAGCAAGCCCGACGGGGCCGCAGGACACGGTAGGACAGTGGAGGAGTGTGCAAGTACTGGGCCCCCTGAGGGGTCAGCAAGGGAGACCGCAACAGGCCGACTGAGCGGCGTGAGCGTGGTGCTGTCTCTAAAGAAAGAGCGCAAAGCACCAGAGTCAAGTGTGAAAGTGTGAAAGGACTCAGTAGGTGCAGTACCAGAGAGAGGAGACGTACCAGCACCTAGAGCAGCAGACGCACTAGCACCTAGAGCAGCAGCCGCACTAGCACCTAGGGCAGCCACAGTGCCCGGGTCGGGCGGGACACGCAGGTAACAGTCACCCTCAGTAATATCAGCAAGAGCATACATGGCAGCAAGGATAGCATCAAAGTCTAGATCAAAGATAGGCACATTCTGCAGGAGCAGATCATGCCAACGAGGAAGCTCAACAGCGTCAGGAAACTGGGTACGCCAAGCGTCAGTCAAGCGGCCGAAGCAGCGCTGCGTGGTGTGTGGGAGACCACACACCTCCGCACTACGAGTGCCTGTGCGAAGAACGTACGTGCAGGGACCTGCACCCCCAGACCTCCCACGCCCAGCGTACCACTCACGAAGCTGCTGAACAGACGGGGTCTCACTGGTGCGCAGCTGCTGCTGACGCTGGCTGCCACCAAGGCCTCCACGCTGCGTGGCTGCACCGCGACCAGCACCACCTCCTCCGCTACCTCCACCACCGCTGCCGCCGCCTCCACCTCCTCCGCCACCGCCTCCACGGCCTCCAGGGCCGGGGCGAGGCCGCGACAGGTCCGGGACAGAGCCGCGACAGGGTCGGGGCAGGGCCGGGGTCGGGGCAGGTCCGGGAAAGGGCCGGGGCGAGGGCCGGGGCAGGGCTGCAACAGGGCCGGAGCAGGGCCGGGGCAGAGCTGCGACAGGGCCGCAGCAGGGCCGGCGCAGGACCGCGACAGGTTGGGGCAGGGCTGCGACAGGGCCGGGGTAGGGCCGGGGTAGGGCCGCGAGTCGCGCCGCAACGGGGGCCGCAAACGGGGGGGCCTTACGGGGCCGGACGGGGCCTTACAGGGCCTGACGGGGCCTGACGGGGCCGCAAACGGGGCCTGACGAGGCCTTACGGGGCCTGACAGGGCCGCAAACGGGGCCTGACGGGGCCTTACGAGGCCTGAAGGGGCCGAACGGGGCCGCAAACGGGGCCTGACGGGTCCGCAAACGGGGCCTGACTGGGCTGTACGGGGCCGGACGGGGCCGCAAACGGGGCCTGACGGGGCCTTACGGGGCCTGACGGGGCTGAACGGGGCCGCAAACGGGGCCTGACGGGGCCACAAACGGGGCCTGACGGGGCCTTACGGGGCCTGACGAGGCCGCAAACGCTGCCTGACGGGGCCTTACGGGGCCTGACGGGGCCGTACGGGGCCTTACGGGGCCTTACGGGGCTATGCGGCGCCTGGCCAGGCCGCGACGCGGCTGCTTTGGGGGCCGGCGCTGGCTCTAAGGGCAGGCGCAGGGGCCGCTACGGGCCGCAAAGGGCAGGCGCGACGCGCGCGTCGGGCAGGTAGGTTTTTTTTTTTTTTTTTTTTTTTTTTTTTTTTTTTTTTAATTTTAACTTTAGTGGTGGGCCCTTAGGAGAAATTGAACTAGCTCTATACCATGTGAAGAAACAAAGGAATGAATGATTGAACTAGAATGCAGAAGGGTACAAGTAGAAAACACAAAAGTGTTGTACCATCTAAGGACTACCCCACTACAGCCTAAACAGACTATAGTAGATATAAGTTTGACACCACTCACCAAGTTCGTAGAGAACGAGGGGAGGTGGAGTCCCGACAGCAAGCCCGACGGGGCCGCAGGACATGGTAGAACCGTGGAGGAGTGTGCAAGGACTGGGCCCCCTGAGGGGTCAGCAAGGGAGACCGCAACATGCCGACTGAGCGGCGTGAGCGTGGTGTTGTCTCTAAAGAAAGAGCGCGAAGCACCAGAGTCAAGTGTGAAAGTGTGCAAGGACTCAGTAGGTGCAGTACCAGAGAGAGTAGACGCACCAGCACCTGGAGTAGCAGACGCACCAGCACCTGGAGCAGCAGACGCACTAGCACCTTGAGCAGCAGCCGCATTAGCACCTAGAGCAGCAGCCGCAATGCCCGGGTCGGCCGGGACACTCAGGTAACAGTCACCCTCAGCACTATCAGCAAGAGCATACATGGCAGCAAGGATAGCATCAAAATCTAGATCAAAGATAGGCACATTCTGCAGAAGCAGATCATGCCAGCGAGGGAGCTCAACAGCGTCAGGAAACTGGGTACGCCAAGCATCAGTCAAGCGACCGAAGCAGCGCTGCGTGGTGTGTGGGAGCCCACACACCTCCCCACTACGAGTGCCTATGCGAAGAACGTAAGTGCAGGGACCTGCACTCCCAGACCTCCCACGCCCAGCGTACCACTCACGAAGCTGCTGAACCGACGGGGTCTCACGGGTGCGCAGCTGCTGCTGGCGCTGGCTGCCACCAAAGCCTCCACGCTGCGCTACTGCACCTCGCCCAGCACCACCACCTCCGCCACCTCCACCACCGCTGCTGCTGCCTCCACCACCTCCGCCATCGCCGCCACGACCTCCACCGCCGCCACTGACGCCCCCACTCCCGGTACCATCCCAACCTACACCGCCACCTCCTCCACCGCCTCCACCTCCCCCACTGCTTCCCCCGCCGCCCCCTCCACCACCCTTGCTCCCCTTGCCCTTGCTGTTGCGGCGACTCCCACTAGGGGCAGACGCAGCGCCAACCTCCTCAGTGCCAACGAGGTCGACAGCAGCAGCAGAAGCAACAGAGGGGAGAAGGGGGACAGGGGAACACCCCTCAAAGAAGGGGGTGCGACGGTCGCCGCGAGAAGCACCTACAGCTAAGATACTCTTCTCAGCTGCAGCAAGGCGCTCCTCTAGCAGGTCGACAGTCAGCTCGGTGGGGCAAAGGGAGAGAAAGTGGTCCCTGACTGAAGCAAGGGAGTCAGGGAGGCGGGTGACTAGGTAGCTAAGGGTGATGTACATAGGGGGGGGGTTCTTGGCACAGAACTCAGTGGGAAGGGCAGCGCGGTAGCGGGCGTCACTAGTGCGAAGGTGAGAAACTAGGTCAGCGACTGTGGCAAAGGCGGCAAGGTCAGGGAAAAGGTACGGTAGCATGAGGCGGCTGAGGGCAGCAGTGGCAGGGGAGGAGTAACTTGCAACTACAGCGTCGTACAAAGACTGAGCAGTCTTGTACTGGCCAAAGTGTGCACGCTCAGCAGGCGGCAGGTGACTACGAACAGCAAGACGAGCAACAGCGTCACAAGTGGTCCACTGCGAGCGAAGAGTACTGTCAGCAGTGCCAGCAGGAGCAGTGGAAACACCGGACGTGTGATCGAAAAGGGATACCCCATCCCTAGAATCACACTGAAGAAAGAGCTGTAGGTCGTCAGCCCACACGTCAAAGTCAACTGCACGTCCCTCAGCGTCAAAGGTGAGAACTGTAGGACTAGCCATAGCAGCAGTAGGAGCAGTAGCAAGAGTAGCAGCAGTAGCAGCAAAAGCAGCAGCAGTAGCAGAGGTAGTAGGGCAGTGCACGGCAGGGCGGCTTGGTTAAGCGGCGCGGCTCGGCTGGGCGGCGCGGCTCGGCTGGGCGGCGCGGCTCGGCTGGGCGGCGCGGCTCGGCTGGGCTGCGCGGCGCGGCTCAGCTGGGCAGCGCGGCGCGGCTCGGCTTACCAGAGACGGGTGCAGGGGCGGGCCGTAAATGCAGGGGCCGCGCCTGCAGGGGCCGGCAGGGGCGCGTCAGCAAGGGGCGCGTCAGCAGGGGCCGGCTGAGGCGCATCAGCAGGGGCCGGCAGGGGCTCGTCGGCAAGGGCCAACAGGGGCACGCTAGTAGGAGCGCGTCAGTAGGGGCCGGCAGAGACGCGTCAGTAGGGGCCGGCAGAGACGCGTCAGCAGGGGCCGGCAGAGACGCGTCAGCAGGGGCCGGCAAGGGCGCGTCAGCAAGGAGCCGGCAGGGGCACTCCAGAAGGGGCCGGCAGGGGCGCGCCAGCAGGGACCGGCAGGGGCTCGCCAGCAGGGGCCGGTACGGGCGCGCCAGTAGGGGCCGGCAGGGGCTACGGCAGTTGCTGAAGGGGCCGCGAAGGCCGCAATGGGGGGGGGCCGTGAAGGGCCGCGAAGGGGCCGCAAGGGGCCGCGAAGTGCCGCGAAGGGCCTCGAAGGGGCAGCAGGGGGCCGCGAAGGGCCGTGAAGGGCTGCAAAGGGCCGCGAAGGGGCCGCGAAGGGCCAGGACAGGCCGCGAAGGGCCGCAAAGGGGGGGCCGCGAAGGGCCGCAACGGGCCGAGAAGGGCCGTAAGGGGCCTCGAAGGGCCGCAAAGGGGGGGGCCGTGAGGGGCGCGACAAGAAGGGCAGGGCACGCGGGGCGCGCCTCGGGCAGGTAAGGAAAAAAAAAGATTCGTAGTGGTGGGCCCGAAAAAAAAACCGATTCCACTAGGAACCTGCTCTATACCATGTGAGAATAATGACAGGAATGAGATGAACTAGAAAGCAGGTGGGTACAAGTAGCAAACACAAAAATGTTGTACCCTCTAAAAGCTACCCCACTACAGCCTAAACAGACTATAGCATATATATAAGTTTGACAGGCGGCCCGTCCGAGAGCAAGTGCAGTGGGTCACACGCTGACCTCCAGGGGTGAACTGGTCAACCCACGCGTCCTGGAGGTCAGCTCCACTCACCAAGTTCGTAGAGAACGAGGGGAGGTGGAGTCCTGACAGCAAGCCTGACGGGGCCGCAGGACACGGTAGAACCGTGGAGGAGTGTGCAAGGACTGGGCCCCCTGAGGGGTCAGCAAGGGAGACCGCAACAGGCCGACTGAGCGGCGTGAGCGTGGTGGTGTCTCTAAAGAAAGAGCGCGAAGCACCAGAGTCAAGTGTGAAAGTGTGCAAGGACTCAGTAGGTGCAGTACCAGAGAGAGTAGATGCACCAGCACCTGGAGTAGCAGACGCACCAGTACCTGGAGCAGCAGACGCACTAGCACCTAGAGCAGCAGCCGCAATGCCCGGGTCGGGCGGGACACTCAGGTAACAGTCACCCTCAGCACTATCAGCAAGAGCATACATGGCAGCAAGGATAGCATCAAAGTCAAGATCAGGCACATTCTGCAGAAGCAGATTATGCCAGCGAGGGAGCTCAACGGCGTCAGGAAACTGGGCACGCCAAGCGTCAGTCAAGCGACCGAAGCAGCGCTGCGTAGTGTGTGGGAGCCCACACACCTCCCCACTACGAGTGCCGGTGCGAAGAACGTAAGTGCAGGGAAATGCACCCCTAGACCTCCCACGCCCAACGTACCACTCACGAAGCTGCTGGACCGACGGGGTCTCACGGGAGCGCAGCTGCTGCTGGCGCTGGCTGCCACCAAAGCCTCCACGCTGCGCGGCTGCACCTCGACCAGTACCACCGCCACCGCCACCTCCACCACCGCTGCCGCTGCCTCCACCACCTCCGCCACCGCCGCCACTACCTCCACCGCCGCCACTGACGCCCCCACTCCCAGGACCACCTCCACCGCCACCTCCCCCGCCTCCTCCACCTCCGCCACTGCTGCCCCCGCCGCCCCCTCCACCACCCTTGTTCCCCTTGCCCCTGCTGTTGCGGCGTCTCCCACTAGGGGCAGACGTAGCTCTGACCTCCTCAGTGCTAACGAGGTCGACAGCAGCAGCAGAAGCAACAGAGGGGAGAAGGGGGACAGGGGAACACCCCTCAAAGAAGGGGGTGCGACGGTCGCCGCAAGAAGCACCTACAGCTAAGATTATCTTCTCAGCCGCAGCAAGGCGCTCCTCTAGCAGGTCGACAGTCAGCTCGGTGGGGCAAAGGGAGAGAAAGTGATCCCTGACTGAAGCAAGGGAGTCAGGGAGGCGGGTGACTAGGTAGTAAAGGGTGATGTACATGGGGGGGGGGTTCTTGGCACAGAACTCAGTGGGAAGGGCAGCGCGGTAGCGGGCGTCACTAGTGCGAAGGTGAGCAACTAGGTCAGTAACTGTGGCAAAGGCGGCAAGGTCAGGGAAAAGGTACGGTAGCATGAGGCGGCTGAGGTCAGCAGAGGCAGGGGAGGAGTAGTGTGCAACTACAGCGTCGTACAAAGACTGAGCAGTCTTGTACTGGCCAAAATGCACGCGCTCAGCAAGCGGCAGGTGACTACGAACAGCAAGACGAGCAACGGCGTCAGGAGTGATCCACTGTGAGCGAACTGTACTGTCAGCAGTGGCAGCAGGTGCAGTGGAAACGCCGGACGTGTGATCGAAAAGGGATACCCCATCCCTAGAATCACACTGAAGAAAAAGCTGTAGGTCATCAACCCACACGTCGAAGTCAACTGCACGTCCCTCAGCATCAAAGGTGAGAACGGTAGGGCTAGCCATAGCAGCAGCAGGAGCAGTAGCAAGAGTAGCAGCAGTAGTAGCAGCGCAACTCGGCAGGGCGGGGCAGCGCGGGTGCAGCAGCAAGCAGGTGTGGCGGTGCACTTACCAGTGGCGGACGAGGTGGGCCGCTACTGGTGGGGCTGGGCCGGGGCGCGTCAGGCAGGGTGGCTGCAGGCTCGTCAGCGGCAGCAGGGCCGCTGCGGTTGCAGCTGCTGCTGCAGTAGGGACGGCGACGGCAGCTGCTGCAGGGGTGGCGACGAGGCAGGGGCTACGTCGCGGGCAGGGACGACGCCGCGGGCAGGGGCGACGCCGCGGGCAGGGGCGACGCCGCGGACAGGGGCGACGCCGAGGGCAGGGGCGACGCCGCGGGCAGGGGCGACGCCGCGGGAAGGGGCGACGCCGCGGGCAGGGGGGCGACGCCGCGAGCAGGGGCGACGCCGCGCGGGCAGGGGCGACGTCACGGGCAGGGGCGACGTCGCAGGCAGGGGCGACTCCGCGAGCAGGGGCGACGGGGCGGGGCCGCGACCGGTGATGGGACGGGGCCGCTGCGGGCGACGAGGCGGGGCCGAGAAGGGGCCGCGAAGGGGCCGATAAGGGGCCGTGAAGGGGCCGATAAGGGGCCGCGAAGGGGCCGCTGAGGGGCCGCGAAGGGGCCGATAAAGGGCCGCGAAGGGGCCACGAGGGGGCCGCTAAGGGGCCGCGAAGGGGCCACTAAGGGGGCCGCGAGGGGGCCGCTAGGGGGCCGCGAAGGGGCCGCTAAGGGGCCGCGAGGGGGCCGGGCAGGCCGCTAAGGGGCCGCGAAAGCTTAGGGCAGGTCAGAGCGCGAAGCGCGCTTCGGGCAGGTTAGGAAAAAAAAAATTAACGTGGTGGGCCCTTTAGGAAGAAACGGTCCCACTAGTGAACCCGCTCTATAGCATGTGAGAATAAACGAGAGGAAATGAAAATGAACTAGAAAGCAAGTGGGTACATATGGGAAACCTAAAAGTGTTGTACCCTGTAAGAACTACCCCACTACAGCCTAAACAGACTATAGAATGTACGTTTGACATAAACGTGATGACGTATTTCTCGCCATTGAAGCCCTCCGCAGGTAAGTTTAGAATATCGCTGTAAATTTTTTCCATCAAGCGATAATCCTCAGCACCAGGAAAATGAGACGGGTATGGTTCGTGTGGTAGATTTGCTGCTGGGCAGATTAAGCAGGGTGACGGACAATTGACCGGTTTCATTTCGAGGCCGCCAGGTAAGAGAAGAGAATTCTTGTCGAGACAGTTGCTTTGATTGTGTTGTTGAGCGTAGACTGCGACGGATGACCAAGACGCTTATGCCATGTGTCTGCAGTAGCTTTGTGTCCCTGTGCGAGCAGATAATAATCGGCGTTAGCGAAGAAAGACAACAGCAGCCGATGACCGTCAGCGCGAACATGATCTGTGACAGGCGGGATGAACCTGGTAAGGTTAGGTGGTGGATTTTTTATGTCAACGTCGATGTATTCGCCAGGTGAAAGAGCTAACTCCCCGCTTTCTTGATCTGATGCTGCAGGTTTAGGCTCAACGCCGACAAGTCGTCCGGAGTCGAGGACTTCCATGTCAGCGACACGCTGCTCTGCTTCAGTGAGAAGATGTCGATCACGATCAGCAGGTGTTTCTCCCCAAGTGGTCTCATCAGGTTCCTGTGCCCCCCAAGCGCCTTCACCCGTGGGCATATTCGTCGTATCTCCCCAACCACCAACTTGAGCAAGATAGTCGCGGGAGTTCTGAACTTCATTCAGGCCTTGATTGTCGAAGGTCAGCATGACAGCGGCAGTCGTGGTTGAAGACGTGGGTACAACTCCCTCACGAGGAACGGTATCATCGGTGTAATCAATGTCATCACGATGTTCCCATGGGCCGAGTGAGAGAATATTTTTGGAGTCGGCAGTGGTGCGCTTGTCAGAACTTATATTTGTAACTGCCTGTAGCTGTAGTTAGTGTAGTTATTATAAACTTTGTTTGGTGGTGCACCTTATTTGTTTCCTTTGCTATATGTTCTTCGAAACCTATAGTGAAACCATCCTTTCCAACTTTCTCGACTCTCACCCTAGGCACAAACTACTCGACATCCTAGTTGGGGCCTAGGCTCCTAAGCCTAGGCCCTAGTTAAACTTGATCATTCCACGTTTCAGTTTTTATCATGCTATCAGAGCGAGTTACGTCCTGGCCTGTGGGCCCGCCTCATGCTTCCGCTGCTACGTTTTTCCGGTCGCGCGCCTAGGGCGCGTGGTGATTTTCTATTGTCCCGCCCCCGGTTGGCGAGTGACTCCTACTCTGCCCGTCGCGCGCCCCGTGGCACGCGACGGTGCCCTAAACCTGCCCGTCGTGCGCCCCGTGGCACGCGACGGTGCCCTGCTCGTCGTGCGCCCCGAGGCACACGACGGTGCCCTTACCTTAAACTCACCTGTCGTGCGCCCCGTGGCACGCGACGCTCCTCTCCGCACCTGCTCTCACTGCAGCCGCCCCTGACCTACCTGCGCCGACACATTGTAGCCGCTCTGCGGCTTTCTTCCCGCCCACCCCCTCCTCCTTTGTCTCCCTGCAGCCGTAGGGGGGAGGGTATGGGGGTGGCGGGTGTTGGAGCGTTGGGTCGTATCCTTCCCTTCCCCTCCTCCTCCTTTCGTTCCCACTGCTGCAGCTGCCGCTGGGGGGGAGGGTGTGAGGGTGTGGGGGAGACGGGGGAGTGGCACCGGGGTGGCGGGTGTGAGGCAACCAGCAGCCGTCCCTCCACCTCTCCTCTCTTCCCCCCCCCTCTCTGCTGCTCCTGCAGCAGTGTGGGGGAAGGGAAGGAGGAGGGTGAGGAGATGGAGGGGGTGACCAGCTAGTGTTAGCCCGCCTGCAGTACCTGCTGTTGCTTGTTTATTATTTTGCATGTGTACCCCTGCAGGTTGTATTCTGCACAAACTCCTGATGCAGGCAGTTATGGGGGAGTGTCAGAACTTATATTTGTAACTGCCTGTAGCTGTAGTTAGTGTAGTTATTATAAACTTTGTTTGGTGGTGCACCTTATTTGTTTCCTTTGCTATATGTTCTTCGAAACCTATAGTGAAACCATCCTTTCCAACTTTCTCGACTCTCACCCTAGGCACAAACTACTCGACATCCTAGTTGGGGCCTAGGCTCCTAAGCCTAGGCCCTAGTTAAACTTGATCATTCCACGTTTCAGTTTTTATCATGGTATCAGAGCGAGTTACGTCCTGGCCTGTGGGCCCGCCTCATGCTTCCGCTGCTACGTTTTTCCGGTCGCGCGCCTAGGGCGCGTGGTGATTTTCTATTGTCCCGCCCCCGGTTGGCGAGTGACTCCTACTCTGCCCGTCGCGCGCCCCGTGGCACGCGACGGTGCCCTAAACCTGCCCGTCGTGCGCCCCGTGGCACGCGACGGTGCCCTGCTCGTCGTGCGCCCCGAGGCACACGACGGTGCCCTTACCTTAAACTTACCTGTCGTGCGCCCCGTGGCACGCGACGCTCCTCTCCGCACCTGCTCTCACTGCAGCCGCCCCTGACCTACCTGCGCCGACACATTGTAGCCGCTCTGCGGCTTTCTTCCCGCCCACCCCCTCCTCCTTTGTCTCCCTGCAGCCGTGGGGGGGAGGGTATGGGGGTGGCGGGTGTTGGAGCGTTGGGTCGTATCCTTCCCTTCCCCTCCTCCTCCTTTCGTTCCCACTGCTGCAGCTGCCGCTGGGGGGGAGGGTGTGAGGGTGTGGGGGAGACGGGGGAGTGGCACCGGGGTGGCGGGTGTGAGGCAACCAGCAGCCGTCCCTCCACCTCTCCTCTCTTCCCCCCCCCTCTCTGCTGCTCCTGCAGCAGTGTGGGGGAAGGGAAGGAGGAGGGTGAGGAGATGGAGGGGGTGACCAGCTAGTGTTAGCCCGCCTGCAGTACCTGCTGTTGCTTGTTTATTATTTTGCATGTGTACCCCTGCAGGTTGTATTCTGCACAAACTCCTGATGCAGGCAGTTATGGGGGAGTGTCAGAACTTATATTTGTAACTGCCTGTAGCTGTAGTTAGTGTAGTTATTATAAACTTTGTTTGGTGGTGCACCTTATTTGTTTCCTTTGCTATATGTTCTTCGAAACCTATAGTGAAACCATCCTTTCCAACTTTCTCGACTCTCACCCTAGGCACAAACTACTCGACATCCTAGTTGGGGCCTAGGCTCCTAAGCCTAGGCCCTAGTTAAACTTGATCATTCCACGTTTCAGTTTTTATCAGCGCTCAGGTACGAAGTTGAGGACGAATACACCATTATGTTCGATTGCCGTGCCGAGTTTCCTGTCTCCATATTTCAAAGTAAATTTTCCAGGTTCGCCAAGAAGAGTAATCCCATTCTGCATAAGCTGTGCAAATGACATCAGATTGAAGCCAAGTCGAGGAAAGAGAAGTACATCGTTAAGGTGAAGACTGAAATCTTCTTCAACGGAATCAAGAATGATGTTACCCATCCAGTGTGCTGTAAGACGTTGATTGTTGGCGACGGTGACAACGCATGAGTTCTGAAGACGACGCTGATTGATGACGAAACGGTTTTCTAAAGAACACATATGCTGGCTGCAACAACTGTCGAGATACCAAGTGTTGGGACCTTCCAAGGTATGTGCAAGGTTGGCGTAGACCTCGGGTGGTATGGGCGTATTGAGATCATCGTTGAAGTTATTGTGAACACGTTCTTCAGCGTCAGGATCGTAGACGGTTGAAACTGTCGTCATACAATTAATAACTTCTTTCGCTTGTGTCTTGACAGGTGTAGCAGGTGGCTTCGCAGAGTTCGGCTTCGCACTGTTCGGCTTCTCAGCTTCCGGCTTCTCAGCGTCACCTGAAGAATCTTTGGTGTGTTTCGATGCAGACCGCTTCCAAGATGGTTTATCCTTCGACCAGCAGGTATCGATAGTATGACCTGCTTTACGGCAAAAGGAACAAACGGGCTTGTGACGTGGAGTATAATAAAAACTGACTGTGTTATTAACCGTTTTTCCCTCCTCGAGCGTTGTGTAGGTCCATATCCTGCTGCTCGGCGATGAGAGCGGCACAGAGTGCCCCCTCAGACAACGTTGCTTGCATCCGAAGAATAGAGCGACACTGCCGCCATTCTGGTCCAAGACCTACGAGTAGCACCGTGTGAAACATAGCGTCGGGGAAGTATCCTCCACACTTCTGAAGCTGGTCGCACAGATTTCGAGCGCGGTTGATATACTGCGTCACCTTCTCGCCGTTTATCATCTGTATATTTGACAGCTGTGTTAAGATTTTACTCTGGTTGATAGTGTCCTTTGCCATGTAAACCCCTTGCAGGTATAACCAAGCTGCTTCAGCAGGAGCGGTACTGGTACGAAAAGGACGAATACCAAGCTGTTCAGTCGGTGTCATATTACGAACGAGAACTGTGTATGCAGTCAGCGACGCCGATCGAAAAGTGGCTTGTTGAAGTGGTGAGCCGTGAGATGGAAAGGGTGCTGTACCGTCGAACAATTGCCAGAAACCCGCAGTTTGAACAAGAAGCTCGAATTTGAAACTCCAGGTATAAAAGTCTTGACTGTTAAATGGCATTGTCGTTTTAATCTTTGTTGGATTTGCAGTAGCAGGAAGATAGTTTCCGGTGCCGTCAGCTGACTGTAACTGATAAAGTGATGGCATCTGTGATCCTTGTGATGCTTGTTGTCCTTGTCCAACAGGAACAAAGGAGAAGGAGTTGTTTGACCCGTCGCTCCCTTGTGGCATCTGTCCATGCTGATAACTGGAGCCATAAAGACTCATAGGAGTTGGAAACATCTGGTTAAGTGACAAGACGTCAGCATTGACACGCTGTTGAAGTTTTGTTGGCTGGTAAGCCCCTTGATATTGATATGGTCCAGTTGGTACGAAACTAGACTGTTGTCCTGGTTGATTAGTAGAACCAGTTACTGCAGCTGCAGCTGTTGTGGCTGCTGATGCCGCTGTTGCTGCGGCTGGTGCCGATGATGCCGCTGCTGCGGTTGTGTGTACGGATTGATTGCTCAGTGGCATGCCGTACATTGGTTGTTGCTGATATTGTTGTTGCTGCAGATGAGAATTGTCAGCAGTTGGAGACCCTGTTGGGCGTGATGGACTCGTAACAGAAGAGCCGTTGTTGGATCGTGGAGAGCCAGACATAGTTGCAGAGTATGTAATTGGAAGCTTGTAGAATCCTAAGACGCTCGCAATACCATGTTAGAATTTGAAGTGATTGAGTAGGATCGTATACTTAGGATGATAGCTTCCTGTTGTAGCGGAAGTCTTTGTATGAGTTAAAACAGTGTAGGAGGTTTTTGTATGGACTAATGTAAGCCCATGTAGTGATATGTTTCAGGATCAATGTCTTTGAAATCAGATATATTATAAAATGACAAACATACATAATATATAGCTAGAGTAAAGTACCTACTCGCATACTGTACTATGCTATTAACGCTATTCCTGTTCTGAAACGGTACGTGACTATTCGCGAGGCCTATAGCTACTCTCAGAAACAAGAAGTGATTGGACTATGAAAGATGGGGTACAAGTATGAAACTCTAGGGTTGTGTACCCCCTAAAGGCTAACCCACTATAGCCTACACAGCAATGACATGTAGATAATGTTTGACACACCCCCATAGGCAAAGTGGGGGAGAGCAAGGGGTCACAAGACCAGTCAAGAAAGGCAAAGCAAGCTCAGGGTGGATCACAACGTCACCACACACTCTGAGCACAAGCAAAGGGCCACAGGGCCAGTTCAAATGCAGAGGCATATATGCAACACAAACAGCAAGGTGATCTCAACCTAGCAAAGCAAACAGGCAGGTATATATATAGAGAGATCACAGTACAGACAAAGCCTACAGTAATTGAGGAAAAGTGGGCACAAGCCCCAGTATAGTGCAGAAGCGCTGATGATCACCAGGCTGAAGTGCCTTGGTGAATATATCAGCGGTGTTGGCGCGAGTGGCCACGTAACGCAGACGAAGCTGACCGCGCTGCTGCAGCTCTCTAGCCAGGAAGTAACGGAGAGCGATGTGCTTCGTTCTGTGCTCCAGTCTGTGCTCCTCACACAAGGCAATGGCAGCCTTGTTGTCGACGTACAGCACTGGAGGAGAACTGGGCCGCTCTCCCAAGTCGGTCAGCAGGTAGGTTTGCCAGCGTAGCTCCTGTGCTGCCATGGCTGTGGCGTAGATCTCAGCCTCACAACTGGAGCTGAGAACTGAAGACGAACGAGTAGAACGCCAAGAAACTGAACCAGAGCCAAGGCTGAAGGTGTAACCCTGTGACGACCGCTGAGTAGCCTGGTCGTCAACCCAAGAAGCGTCTGAGTGCCCAGTGAGAACAACTGAGCGCCTCCCTCCAAGCACAAGCCCCATGCCTGACGTACTGCACAAGTAACGCAGTACCCTCTTAGCAGCATCCATGTGCACCTTTCGGTGCCGACCAGGGGCCACGTAGCGAGCCAAAAGGCCAAGAGGGTACGCGAGGTCAGGACGAGTGCAAGTCATCAGGTACATGAGGCAACCAACTAGCTCTGGGTAAGGACCACTCGGCTCTACGGACTCGTCCGAAGGTGGAGCTGAGAGCGAGTGACCTGTAGCCAGAGGAGTGGTCTGTGCCGAGGACCAGGTGAAGCCGAAGCGCTGAAGGACCTGCTGCACCATGTGTGACTGAGTCAAGGTAATGGTGCGCTGTGCTCTGTCCCGGGTGATCCGCAAGCCAAGATAGCTTGTCAGCTCACCCAGGTCTGTGCACGTGTGTCTCTTCTACAGCTCCAACTTCACGTGGGCGAGAGCCTCAGTGTCAGCAGTGGCAAAGACCAAGTCGTCGACGTACACGAGGATGTAGAACGGCGGCAGTGAAGTGTCGGTGCGTAGAAACAGCGACGGGTCGGCAGTAGAAGACGAGAACCCAAGAGCCGCAAGTGTAGTCCTCAGTGTGTCGTGCCACTCACGTGGAGCCTGGCGGAGACCGTAGACCGGCCGCCAGAGGCTCCACTGGGTACCAGGAGGAAACGACCCAGTGACGCCAGGAGGGCGGCGCAGCCAGATCTCCTCGTGCAGGCTGCCCTGCAAGAAAGCTGTGCTGAAGTCAAGAGAGTGAAGCTCGTAGTCACGCTGAGCGGCAACGTGCAGCAGCACCCGAAGAGTGGTCATCTTCGGGGTGGGGGAGAAGGTCTGAAAGAAGTCTACTCCCTCTCGCTGACTGAAGCCTCGAGCAACGTACCGAGCCTTGAAGACAGGCGGAGAACCTGGCGGCCGCTTCACCCTGAAAATCAACATGCCACTGACGATGTTCGCCCTAGGAGGGGGAACCTCGTCGACGTAAGTGCCAGTGGACTTCCAGGATGCCATCTCTGCATCCATGGCTGTCTGCCACTGAGAGGAGTACTCACCCGCGATCGCCTCAGCGTAAGAGCGCGGGGTCGGGATGTCTGGAGCATCCGGGTCTCCCTCAGGGGCAATCAGCATGGACACGAGATGAGGTACAGCGGCGGCAAAGCACTCAAACTCCTCCTGCCTGTCCTCAAGGACGTCCGTGCCAAGAGCACACTCACCCCCGACGGACGGAGGACAGACAGACTCAGACTCAGCAATAAGACTGGCAGCGTAGTCTAGTCTACAGTGAGCAGCAAAGCCGACAAGCTCAGTAACTAAGGCAGACGCAGCAGCTGACTCAAAGGAAGGGTCAGTGACAACCGTGGCCAGGAGACGCGGGACAGTAGGACTGGCAGCACGAAGAGAGTCAGACTCTGGGTCAGCAAGGGCAGGAAGGGAGGACGCAGGAGGAGAAGGCAGAGGGACACGCTGTGGAGCAGTGGAAAGACGAAGCAACATCTGGTGAGTGCCGGGGACAGCAGGAGGACGCTGACGCGGGACACGACGACCAGTGCGAGCAGCACGAACAGGTGACGCAGAACTAGACTCAGGCGACACAGGACGAGACTCAGGCTCACGACGCTCCGTAAGACCTCCTGTCGGACCAGTGTAGGGAGAAGGACCAGGAAGTGGCGAGGTGGGCTGGAACTGTGATTGCAACTGGACAGACGAAAGACACTCTAAGGAGGGAGCAGGACAAGGAGGAGGCGGCTGACCAAGAACCTGCTGAAGGAGCGGAACGAAGTACGGCCGCGGCCATGACGTGCCCCCAGAACCAGCAGAGACAGCACCAGAACCACCAGCAGCAGCTCCAGCTCCCGCAGCACCAGTAGCACCTCCAGGAGTGTCAACTCCAGTACCTCCAGTAGCACCAGCTCCAGCAGCACCACCAGTCCCAGGACCAGGAGCACCACTAGGAGCTCCAGCAGCTCCAGTACCTCCAGCAGCACCAGCAGTACCGCCAGCTACTCCAGGACCTCCAGGAGCACCAGCAGGACCAGTACTAGCAGCACCTCCAGCAGCTCCAGTACCTCCAGCAGCACCAGCAGCACCGCCAGCAGCTCCAGGACCTCCAGCAGCACCAGTACTAGCAGCACCTCCAGTAGTAGCCGGGCCTCCAACAGGCGGCAACTAAAAACTAGGAGCTCCACTCCGGAGGCTGCAGCGCCGAGCGTACCACTCACGTAGCCGCTGAGGGGAGGGAGGCTCCGGCCGCAACACAGTACTCGCAGCTCCAGTAGCCCCACGCCGGAGGCCGTAACGCTGAGAGTACCACTCACGCAGCTGCTGTGAAGAGGGAGCACCACCAGGGTCAACACCCCCAGGCTCAGTACCCCCAGGCTCAGCACCCCCAGGCTCAGCACCCCCAGTCTCAGCACCCCCAGTCTCAGCACCCTCAGTCCCAGCACTCCAAGGCTCAGTACCCCCAGGCGCAGCACCCCCAGTCTTAGCACCCTCAGTCCCAGCACTCCAAGGCTCAGCACCCCCAGTCGCAGCACCCCCAGGCTCAGCACCCCCAGTCTCAGTACCCCCAGGCTCAGTACCCCTCTCAGGACCAGAGTCAACAGCTACCTCGACAGGCTCGACTGCGTCTACCTGGGAAACACCTGAGGGAGCAGGACCCTGGGGAGGGAGGGGGTATACCGAAGGGGCACCAGGGGTGAGGAAGAGAGGCGGGGGAGGGAGCAAAGCAGTGCGGTAGGGGAACAGACGGTAAAAGGGTACCGACTCGTCAAAGGTGACGTCCTGAGAGGGGAAGACACGGCGCGAGGTGGGGTGGTAAAACTGCCAACCAGGCGCGTCGGGGACAAAGCCAAGGAAGACACAAGGCACAGCACGGGCGGAGAGCTTGTCCGCAGTGGTATCGCGGACAAAGGCACGAGCACCCCAGACCCGGAAACGCGATGCATCGCCAACCTGCCCCGTCCACAGCAGTGTGGGCGAGGTCTCCGGAGCGGAGACACGGGGCCAGAGGTTGAGCTGATGCGCAGCGTACTGGACTGCAAACGGCCACAGGAAATGGGGGGCAGCCGCATGGATCAAGGAGGTACGAGCGATCTCCATGACCAAGCCAATGCGGCGCTCAGCAACCCCATTCTGCTGTGGAGAGGCCGGAAGCGTGAACGTCTGGCGGATGCCATGCTCCGCACAGTAGGCTGCCAAGAGGTCGGAGGAAAACTCACCACCTCGGTCAGAGTGCAGACGTAGGACGGGAAAGTCCGACTGGAACCGGTCGCGGAGCTGGAGACGAGCAGCGCGGATCCAAGGGATCAAAACATCAGGGACCTCACCCTTGGTGCGCAAGGGGAAGACCGTGGTGTAGCGCGTGTAGTGGTCGACAACCAGCAGGAAGTACCGCTCGTGGCCCTGTCCACGGACTCGGGCTGGGCCCCACATGTCCAGGTGGAGAGTCTGCAGAGGAGCCTCTGTGGGAGGGAACGAGGAGGAGTGAGGAGCGGCGCGCTGCCGCCCCTCGACGCAGGGAAGACAGGGAGGAGCAGGCGAGGGCGGGAGGGGAGGGAGAACCCTGGGAAGACCAGAGACAAGGTACCGGGAGTGCATGCCACGAAGGCGCTGCACTGACGGGTGACCAAGACGGTGGTGCCAGAGAACCGTCTGGTGCGACAGGGAGCGACACGAGCAGGGGGCCGACAGCTGACCTGACGCAGACGCAGACGCAGCTACCTGAGGGGACTCAGTGGTCAGTGTGTACAGGTCCGACCCCGGCTGCCGAGTGAAGGTAGCTAGGTGGCGACCTGTCCTAGCACACGTACAGTGGGTCACACGCTCATAGGCAGGGGTGAACTGGTGAACACCCCCATCCTGAAGAGCAGAGCCCGCCACCAAGTTCGTAGAGAACGAGGGGAGGTAAAGACCCGACAGGGTGCCGGATGGGACCGCAGGACAAGGGAGGACAATGGAGGAGGTCGCAAGGACCGAGCCCCCAGAGGGGTCAGCGAGGGAGACAGCAACTGGCCGAGCTAGCTGCTCAAGGGCAGTGCGGTCACGGAAGAAGCAGCGGGAAGCACCCGAGTCGAGTGTGAAGGTGTGCAGTGCCTCAGTAGACGCAGTACCAGCAAGCGCAGACGCACTAGCACCTGGGGGAGCAGACTCACTAGCGCCAAGAGCAGCAGCCTCACCAGGACCTAGGGCAGTAGACGCACGAGTACCAAGAGCAGCAACCTCACCAGGACCTAGGGCAGCGGACGCACTAGCACCTGGAGCAGCTGTCTCACTGGTCCCAATGCCCGGGTCGGGCGGTACACTCAGGTAACAGTCACCCTCAACACTAATAGTCAATGCATACATGGCACCAAGGATAGCATCAAAGTCAAGAGCAAAGATATCAATGTTCTTCCTAAGTAGATCAGCCCAGCGGGGCAGCTCAGTGGCGTCAGGAAACTTCTCACGCCAGGCGTCATCGAGACGAAAGAAGCAGCGCTGCGCCGTGTGGAACCTCCCACAGGTCTGGCCAGTGCGGTCACCTGTGCGGATGACGTACGGGCAGGTACCTCCACCCCCAGACCCCCCACGCTGAGAGTACCACTCACGGAGTTGCTGGGGCGAGGGAGTCTCGCCGGGACGCTGCTGCTGCTGCCTCTGGCCACCGCCGAACCCCCTACGCTGCACCGCTCCACCACGCCCGCCACCCGCTCCACCGCCGCCACCACTGCCACCACCGCCCCCACCACCCCCACCACCGCCGCTGCCACCACCCCCTGTGCTGCCACTGACCCCCCCACCACCCGCGCCATTCCCACCTCCGCCACCACCCCCGCCCCCCCCACCCCCTCCACCGCCGCCGCCCCCGCCTCCACCTCCACCACCCCTGCCCCCCTTGCCCCTGCCGCCCTTGCGCCTCCCACTAGGAGAAGACGCGGCCCCGACCCCCTCAGCTCCGAGGTAGCCGACAGCAGCAGGAGATGCAATGGAGGGGAGGAGGGGGGAGGGGGAGCACCCCGCAAAGAAGGGGGAGCGGGGGTCACCACGAGAGGCACCTACAGCTACAATGCTTTTCTCAGCTGCTAGGAGTTCCTTCTCGAGGAGGTCGACAGTGAGGTCAGTGGGTGAGAGGGCGAGAAACTGGTCCCTGACAGTGCGAAGGGAGTCAGGGAGGCGGGTGACAAGGTGGTACAGTGTGAGGTACATCGGGGGGGGGGGGTTCTTGGCGAGGAAATCGGGGGGGAGCGCGGCACGGTAGCGGAGATCACTGGTACGGAGGTGGGTGATGAGGTCAGCTACAGTGGCAAAGGCGGACAGGTCAGGGAAGAGGTAGGGCAGTGAGAGACGGCCTATAGTAGCAGTGGCAGGGGAGGAGTAGCGCGCGACTACTGCGTCGTACAGCTCCTTAGCGGTCTTATGCTGGCCGAAGTGCTCGCGCTCATCTAACGGCAGGTGGCTGCGAACGGCTAGGCGAGCGTGAGCATCACGAGTCTGCCACTGGGAGCGAGCAGTGCTGTCAGCAGTAGTGGCAGGTACAGGAGCGGCGCCTGACGTGTGGTCATACAGGGAGACATCGTCTTTGGCAGTGATCTGAAGGAACAGGTGGAGGTCATCTAACCAAACCTCAAACTTAATCGGGCGGCCCTCAGCGTCAAAGGTGAGAACAGAGGGAGTGGCCATAGTGGCAGTAGCAGCAGCAGGAACAGTAGCAGTTGAAGCAATAGTACAGCAGGAACAGGAACAGGAGTTGCTGCAGGTGGGGCACAGTAGGGTGGCGCGGCTCGGCCAGGGCAGCGCGGCTCGGTCGGGCGGCGCGGCTCGGTTCGGGCGGCGCGGGTTCGGGCGGCGCGGCTCGGTTCGGGCTGGGCTACGCAGCGGTGCGCAACGTGGGGGGGGGGGCGTGCGCGTGGGCGGCTGTAGCGGGCGGGCCGTGGCTGTGCGCGGGCCTGACTAGTGCGCGGGCGGCGGCCTAGAGGGGGGGGCGTCGCGGCGGCCTACGGGCGGGGCTGCGACGTTCTGGGCGGCGGTCGACGGGCGGCTAGGGGGCTGCTCGTGGGCGGCGCCGGTCGCGCGGGCGGCTAGGGGTCGGCGCGCGGGCTGCTAGCGGGCTACTCGCGCTAAAAAAGGCCGCGCGCGGCACTAGCGAGCTGCGCACGGGCAGCAGGAGGAAGAGAGGCGCACGAGGGCGCACTAGGAGAGAGGCGCTCGAGGGCGCTAAGTAGATACAGCGCTCGAGGGCGCTTCTAGCGGTGGGCCCTTAGGTAAGCGGTCCTAGGACTAGGACCTAAGCTCTTAATACCATCTCAGAAACAAGAAGTGATTGGACTAGTGATGTACGCGCTGAGCGGGGACGCGAAGTAAGGAAAATGAAATCCCCCTTAAGGAGGCCCTTCTTACGAAAGCGCGTGTACTTCCCAGAAATTTCAGCTGCGCAGGTACTCGGTGATGAGAGGGTGGTTTTTTATTCTGTCCAGGGGAACCCAGTTGTCTTCGGTGGGCGTGCGGTCTCTCCAGAGGATCAGGAATTCGATTCTGCGGGCTCCATGTGGGTCACGAACTCGATGGCTCAATATTTTTTTGGGCATGATGATTGGCTCTGTTGGTGGTCGTGTCATGCTGTTTGGGCGGGTGCGAGGTTGTTGGCTGGTGGATGGGACGTATGGGCGGAGGAGGCTGACGTGGAACGACGGGCTGGCGTACCAGTCAGCAGGGAGGAGGTGGGCGGTGACGGGGGTGATCATATGGCTGATGCGAAATGGCCCACAATATCGGGGGCGGAGTTTTGGGGTAATGGATAGGCGGAGGTTCTGGGTGTCGAGTAAAACGAGGTCGTCGGGCTGGTAAGTGACGGGTCGGTGGTGGCGGTCGGCGTTGCGCTTAGCGATGATGTTGGATTTTTTTTTTATTGCGTCTGCTGCTCGGGTCCGTGCTGCTTGAAAAAATTATGCGAACTATTGTGCGCGTGGCACCGGGTTGTCGGGATTCGAGGTCATGGGTACTGTAGGGTCTTGTCCGTAGTTCAGGTAAAATGGAGACTGTTGGGTCGTGGCGGATGGCGAGTTGTTGTATCCAAATTCGATGAGTGGCAGTTGCTGTTCCCACGTGGTCGGGTCGTCGCACATGGCTCGGATGAGCTGTTCCATGGTCTGGTTTGTCCGTTCTGTCTGTCCGTTGGTTTCGGGGTGGTACAATGAACTGAAATGGATTCACGTTCCGAATTGCTACCATAGGTTCCGCCAGAAGTTGCTGGTAAATTTCGTGTCGCGGTCGCTGATGATCACCGATGGTATCCTATGTAGTCGAACGATGGTGGTGATGAAGAGGCGAGTTGTTTCTTCGGCTATGATTGATTTCTTGCAGGCTGCGAAGTGTGCCATTTTCGTCAGCCGATCGACGACGACCAGGATCGCGTCCTTCCCACTTGCTCCAGCCGGTAACCTCGTGACGAAGTCCATTGTCACCTGCTGCCAAGCACGCTATGGGGATGGTATCGGCTGCAACTGTCCTGCTGGTCGCTGTCGTGACGACTTCATGAGCTGGCAGGTGGGACACGATGCCACGTGTCGTTACACGTCGGTCACCATTTCGGGCCAATAATAATACCGTTGCAGCTGCTGCCATGTCTTTTCTACTCCGAAATGGCCTGAGGTAACTCCGTCATGTGCCTCCTGTAGTAGTTATTCCTGTAGTAAGGTGTAGCCCGGTACCTAGATCCTATTAGTGCCGTATTTTGCGTAACACACCCCTCTTGATGCTGCGAACTGCTGCGAGTTTCCTCCGGTGAAGAAGGGGTATGTCTTATAACAGTGGGTAAATAGTATTGTAAGTAGTGGGCTGGTCTGGGTGAGTAGTATGGAGTGAATTTGGGCAGTGGGGCGGGTCAGTGCGTTAGCAATGTTAGATGCCCCCTTTTTGTAGGTGACCGTATAATGAAATTTCGACTCGAGGAAGTCGAGCCAGCGAATCTCTCGTGGGTTGAGGAAGGGCTGTGCGCGGAGGTACCGTAGTGATTTGTGGTCTGTCCTGTCAAACTAACCAACGAGAATAAATGCATTGAACAGAAGTTGGGTACAAGTACTAACCCTAATTGGGTTGTACCCCTTATGGGCTATCCCACTATAGCCTACACAAATGTAAGCACTATAACATTCTAACACACCCCCATAGGCAAAGTGGCGGAGAACAAGTGGTCACAAGACCAGTCAAGAAAAGCAAAGCAAGCTCAGGGTGGATCACAAAGTCACCACACAGTCCAAGTACAAGCACAGGGCCACAAGGCCAGTTCACATGCAGAGTTATATAAAAGAGAACAAACAATACAGTGATCATACCCTAGGAAGTGTAAGCATGCAGGTATATATATAGATCACAGTACAAGCAATGTCATGCAGTAAGCAAGTGAGGCAAAGTAGGCACAAGGCCTAACACAGTAGAGAAGCGCTGATGATCACCAGGCGGAAGTGCCTTGGTGAATATATCAACAATGTTGGCCCTAGTGGCCACGTACGCAAGACGAAGCTGGCCACGTTGCTGCAACTCTCGAGCAAGGAAGTATCGCAGAGCGATGTGCTTCGTTCTCTGCTCCAGTCTGTGCTCCTGACACAAGGAAATCATGGCCTTGTTGTCTACGTACAGAACTGGAGGCGAACTAGGCTGCTCTCCCAATTCGGTCAGCAGGTAGGTGAGCTAGCGTAGATCCTGTGCAGCCATGGCCCCTGCGTAGATCTCAGCCTCACAACTGGAGCTGAGAACCGAAGACGAGCGGGTAGACCACCAGGAAACAGAGCCGGAACCGAGGCTGAAGGTGTAACCCTGTGACGACCGCTGCGTAGCTAATTCGTCAACCCAAGAAGCGTCTGCGTGACCAGTGAGGACAAGTGGACCCCGTCCTCCAAGCACGAGCCCCATGCCCGACGTACTGCATAAGTAACGAAGTACCCTCTTCACAGCATCCCAGTGCACCTTTCGGTGCCTGCCGGGAGCCACGTAGCGAGCCAGGAGGCTGAGAGGGTATGCGAGGTCAGGTCGTGTGCACGTCATCAGGTACATGAGGCAACCCACAAGCTCTGGGTACGGACCACTCGGCTCTACAGACTCGTCAGAAGGTGGAGCTGAGAGCGAGTGGCCGGTAGACAGAGGAGTGGGCTGTGGCGAGGAGAACTGGAAGCCGAAGTGCTGAAGGACCTGGTGCACCATGTGTGACTGAGTCAGTGTGATGGTGCGCCGTGCTCTGTCCCGGGTGACCTGCAAGCCAAGATAGCTGTGCAGTTCACCCTGGTCAGTGCAGGTGTGTCTCTTCTGCAGCTCCGACTTCACAAGGGTCTGTGCCTCAGTGTCACCAGTAGCAAAGACGAGGTCGTCCACGTACACAAGGACGTAGAACAGCGGCAGCGGCGTGTCGGTGCGGAGAAACAGCGACGGGTCAGCAGTAGAAGAAGTAAACCCTAGAGCTGCAAGTGTAGTCCTCACCGTGTTGTTGGTGCAACCCTACGGTTTGCATTCGGCTTGTTGTCCGTGTGCGTGCATGTGTGTGTGCATGGAATGGTATGAGGGCATGAAATAATATATATTTCATGCTTACAATAGTGTGTGAATGATGAGGCATGATTTTGAATGTGTGTGTCGAGTCAATAGCGAGTTATTGCTAGTCGCGTGTCACGTCGTCGTTTGCGTGTCGTGTGCGGTTTTCTATTTTGTCGTGTGTGGAACGTTCGGCGTGTCGCAGGTGTGCGCAGCAGACTTCCAAGAACTCAAGGAAGAATTTACCTTGAAGAACCAGAGCCTTGGTTTCAAGAATCAAGTGATTTCGAAGCTCTCAAGTCATTCCCAACTCGTAACTCTTCCTATCTTGTGTTCTAAGACAATAGTGGCTGCCATAGTACCGTTCGTTCAAATTAACGCTGTGTCGTCAATTCGTAATCAAATCGTGCAATCTAAATTTCGTATTGTAGACGACGTGAAGACGCTCCAGATCCAATTTGAATCAAGTCATTTGCCGCTGTGAGCAGAACGCTATCAACGTTTGAAGCCGCTGTGCAGAAATCCGTCTGTGCTCTCTATCTTTCGTTTTAGGCACATTCAAGGCTATTGTGACTATAACAAGTGGTATCAGAGCCCCTTGGAGCAGTTTCGACAATGGCTGGACCTGAGGAAAGGGGTGGCAGAGGTGCTGGTGGCAGTGGAGAAGTTCAAGCTCAAGGCCAACCCCGTGATTCAGCCATGGCGCCCATGCAACCAAGTCTTGGCCCACCTAGGGATGAGCCTAGGGTGTTTGGGCTTGACAAGTTCAACGGTGACAACTTTGCTGAATGGTCCTTCAAGATGGAGAACATCTTTGACCACTATGACCTGCTGGAGGTGATGGAAGGAACGGAGAAGCGCCCCGAGAACGACCCGGAGAAGAGCCCGTGGGTGCGGAAGAGCGCACAAGGCTATCTCCTACTTGGGCAAGCGTTGGGGAGCAGCCAGATCCGTCACATCAAGCCATTCCAGCGTGAACCAGAGAAGGGACCAAAGGCATGGGCTGCTCTCAAGGGTGTACATGCTCCTGCAACAGCGGCGGTAGCGGTGGTGTTGGAACGGCAAATGGCGGCACTACGAATTGAAGAAGACGAAGCGGTTGAAGAAGGGGTGCAGAAATTCTTCGACTTGTTGACGCGGCTTGAGAGAGCTGATTTGAACTACAGTGAGCTCCAAAAGAAGACCAAGTTGCTGGCCTTACTCCCAGAGTCATGGTCCTCTCTCATCATCAACCTCAATCGTGACTTGCCCCGCCTCTCGCTCGAAGTCGTGAAGCGAGCGATCCTTCAAGAGGATTTCCGTCGCCGTGAGTTGGCGAGTGCGGATGGTGCCGGGGCAGCAAGCATCGGCCGTGGATATGGCCGTGGAAGGGGCAGAGGACGAGGAGGAGGAAGGTTTGGAGGCAGCAACTTCAACGGAGGCCGCGGGAGTAGCGGATACGGCAATGACAACAAGAACAACGGACGCGATCGCGGACGGTTCGACGGCGAGTGTCATTTTTGCCACAAGAGCGGACACATGTGGCGCGATTGCTACAAACTCCCTGATGGATGGACTCCTGCTCAAGGCCAAGAGGGTAGAGGAGCAGGAGGAGGGAGAGGAAGAGGCCGTGGAGGCCGTGGCGGTCGCGGAGGTGGTGCTGCAAGTAGGAATTGTGCCGGCAACGAGAGCGAGTCGAGGGACGATCGCTTCCCGGGTCAATTCTTCTTCGTGTCCACGCAAGCACCGGCTGGTCCAGAGAATGATGAAAGCTTTGAGGAGCCAGCAGCTGTGGGAAAGGTCACCCTACACTCCCTGGACTCTTGGGTGATCGATAGCGGCGCTACCTATAGCATGACACCTCGTGCGGACTTGCTCACCGAACTTGAGCCGTCACCGGTGAAGCATGTGACATCGGCTTTGGGGCAGCGAGCAGAGGTGAAAGGCATGGGCAAGGCCATGTTCAAGGGTGCTGATGGGAAGATGGTGGGCCTCAAGAACGTGCTTTGGGTGCCCAACCTTGCTGCGAACCTGATTTCCGTGCGGCGGTTGCAAAAGGCCGGCATGGACACGAGCTCGAAGGGAGCTAAGACCTACACCGCGAGGCTTGGCGAGCGGATTCTTTGGGACCTTCACGAGGATAGGGATGTCTACAACGAGATGTGGCAGATCCCTGTGGTACCCATGCCTAAGGAAAGGCAAGTGGCAGCAAGCATCAGCACCAAGGGTGAAGCGGTTGGTTGCGGTGATGGCGCGAACGGTCGCACAAAGGAGATTGAGTCCAAGAAGTGCAATCTTGGAGGGACCAGCAAGCTTGGTGAACATGAGGAGAGTGGTGCAGCAGCCAAGGAGCAGCACAAGGGTGAGGAGAACCCCAAGGCAGTAGTGGAGGAGGAGTACGGAGAGAACATGTGGGGCACTATTGCGAGTGCGGCATTCTCCAATCCGACTTTGGCTACGGGGGAGTGTGATTGGCTCACCTTGCATCGACGAATGGGGCATGTGGCCCTGCCCATCTTGCAGCAGCTAGTGAAGAATGAGATGGTTGCTGGCATACGTGTGAAGGGGGAGCCCGATGAGGTACTTGGCTGCCCGACGTGCATGCAAGCCAAGTTCACCCGTTACCCGTTCTCTAGTTCGGAGGCAACGGCTAAGGCACCACTTGATGAGGTGGTGATGGACGTGGTGGGCCCCCTGAAGCTTGGAGCTGCTGGAGCTGAGTACTTTCTCACCATTGTGGACGTCTACACTCGCATGACTTGGGTGTACGTGCTGTCCAAGAAGAGTGACGTGGCTGAAACGGTGAAGACCGATTGGTTGCAGATGGTGGAGCGGCAACAAGACCGGCTAGTCAAGGCAATTCGCACCGATCGAGGGGGAGAGTTCCTGAGCAAGGAGTTCTCATTGTGGCTGAAGAAGAATGGCATAAGGCACTCCCTTACCATGCCATACTCCCCTGCAATGAACGGCATCGCCGAGCGAGCGAACCGGACAATCACGGAGACGGCGCGTGGGTTGCTCATTGAAGCCGGGCTACCCGACTATTTCTGGCCTGATGCGGTGCGGAGTGCGTGTGTGGCCAAGAACAGAGCTTTGACTCATGTGGGAGCAGACAAATGGGTGCCCTATGTGGAGTGGATTGGAAGGAAGCCAAAGGTGGATATGCTTCGGGTGTTCGGGTGCATGTGCATGGCGCTCGTGCCTAAGCATCTTCGGCACAACAAGCTCGGTTCCAAGGCGATATGGGCTGTGCACTTGGGCATGGCTCAAAACAGCAAGGGGTGGCTTCTTTGGGACCCATTCACCAAGAAATTCTTGGTGAGCAAGGACTGTAAATTCATGGAGAATCTGATGTACAAGGATTGGAAGGCGGAGAATGAGGCGAAGATAGGCATGCGGTTTGGGGAGGTGAAGAGTTCCGGTTTGGAGCATGTGGAGCTGCCCTTGGAGCTGAGCAGCGGCAGCACCACCACAAGGCAATCTTCCCTTGTGAATGGGGGAGAGGAGGCCAAGGATGCAGAGGAAGAAGAGGAGGAGGTGCAGCAAGTGAGCGAGCGTGCACCGACACTTCCTTCTCGCACTACGAGTGCTCCACGGATCCGAGACACCCCGCAGCAACGCCAAGGCCTTCATGTCCCTGCAGCTGAGGAGGAAGGAAGGGGCAAGAGGAGAATCCAAGCCCCTAATAGGCTGACCTATGATGCATTGGGAAAGCCAGCCAAGTCAGCTCTGGCCGGAGCGGCACTTATAGTTGGAGATGACAAGGAGAGTGACTACGAGGAGTGTGCCTTCGCGTTCTTCTCTCCGGTGGAGATGCCGGGGGAACCAGCGACTCTCAAGGAGGCCTTGGAGAGTAGTGATGCTGAGGAGTGGAAGAAAGCAATGGAGAGTGAGCTGAAGAGCATTGAGGAGAACGGCACGGGGGAATTGGTGGAGCTACCGGAGGGGCGTAAGGCGATTACGTCCAAGTGGCTCTTCAAGATCAAGTCCGACGCCGACGGCAAGATCGAGCGCTACAAGTCTAGGCTTGTGGCGAAGGGGTACCAGCAGAAGGAGAAGGTGGACTATAAGGAGTTGTTTGCTCCTGTGGTGAAGCCGACGACGCTGCGAACCCTACTCGCGGGAGCTGCCATCAAAGGATGGGTGGTGAAACAAATGGATGTCACAACGGCATTCCTCAATGGCGTCCTTGAGGAAGAGATTTTCATGGCGCAGCCAGAGGGGTTTGATGATGGTAGTGGCAGAGTTTTGAGGCTGAAGAAGGCCCTTTATGGACTGAAGCAGGCCCCTAGGCAGTGGTACTTGAAGCTGCGAGGAGTTTTGGAGGAGATCGGCTTCACTCCCTCAACAGCCGATCACTCATTGTTCATGCTTGGCGAGGGGGAGCAGAGGAGCTTCATGGTGGTGTACGTGGATGACATCCTCATCTTTTCACCCTCATCTGACCTTGTGAAGGAGGTGATGCTGAAGCTTCAGGACAAGTTTAAGTGTAAGGCCCTTGGTGACGTCAACTTCTACCTTGGGCTTCACATTGAACGTGATGTGGAGAAGCGGTGCATGCGGGTGCATCAACGAAAGTACCTGGAGGCATTGGCTGCCAACTTTGGGCAGAGTGAAGGCCATGTGGCTACACCCTTTCCCTCTGGGTTCAAGTGTGTGAAGGGACCAGAGGAGGAGAGCATTGGTGAAGAGGAGAGGCGCCGTTTTCACTCGTTGGTGGGCAGCCTCATGTACGCGGCGGTAAACACCCGACCGGACGTCGCGTTTGCTACCGGACAGTTGGCTAGGGTTGTTCAATGCCCTAACGAGGAGCAGGTAGCAGCTGGAATGAGGGTGGCCAAGTATCTTGGCCAAACACCGACCGTTGGGCTGCAATACTCGGCGGCGGCGCAAAGGCGCCAAAAGGGCGCGGATGGTGTTGAACCCGGGCGTTTGTTCCTCACCGCATTCTCGGATGCTTCTTTTGCATCAGAACCAGAGGACATGACAAGTGTTGGAGGGTTCATTTGCTGTGTTGGTGGAGGCCCAACAGCTTGGGAGAGCAAGAAGCAGGTGGATCAAGCATTGAGCTCGGTGGAGTCCGAGTACATGGCACTCTTCCGTGCCGTACGGGAGATTGTGTGGCAGCGGCGTTTGTTGGCTGAATTGGGGGAGGAGCAGCAAGGACCTACCCCACTCTACTGTGACAGCCAGGGTGCCATTTCTCTTGCTAAGAACCCTGTGTTGCATGGCCTCACCAAGCACATGAGGGTGAAGTGGCATTGGACGAGGAGCATGGTGGCCGCAGGTGAAGTTGAGTTGCACTACGTGATGACGACAAGGCAGCCAGCTGACATGATGACCAAGAGGCTGGTGGAGCAGCAGCATTGGAAGTGTTGCAAGCTGGCTGGGATGGCTCTGAACTGAGAGAGCAAGATCCTAAGGCCAACAATCCGAGGGGGAGTTTGTTGGTGCAACCCTACGGTTTGCATTCGGCTTGTTGTCCGTGTGCGTGCATGTGTGTGTGCATGGAATGGTATGAGGGCATGAAATAATATATATTTCATGCTTACAATAGTGTGTGAATGATGAGGCATGATTTTGAATGTGTGTGTCGAGTCAATAGCGAGTTATCGCTAGTCGCGTGTCACGTCGTCGTTTGCGTGTCGTGTGCGGTTTTCTATTTTGTCGTGTGTGGAACGTTCGGCGTGTCGCAGGTGTGCGCAGCAGACTTCCAAGAACTCAAGGAAGAATTTACCTTGAAGAACCAGAGCCTTGGTTTCAAGAATCAAGTGATTTCGAAGCTCTCAAAAAGGGTAAACTTTAAGATAGTGAGAATAGTTGCATTACTTTGTGTAGTGTAACATTTCTCTTGGTGTAGGCCCTTGTGGAGGGTAGTTTCGAGACCCTTCGTGGTTGGGGACAGTGTGGCACTGTTCCACATCACTGTACCTCGGCTCTTGGGGTTTGTAGGAGCTGGGAGTCATTCCCAACTCGTAACTCTTCCTATCTTGTGTTCTAAGACTATAGTGGCTGCCATAGTACCGTTCGTTCAAAATAACGCAGTGTCGTCAATTCGTTATCAAATCGTGCAATCTAAATTTCGTATTGTAGACGACGTGAAGACGCTCCAGATCCAATTTGAATCAAGTCATTTGCAGCTGTGAGCAGAACGCTATCAACGTTTGAAGCCGCTGTGCAAAAATCCGTCTATGCTCTCTATCTTTCGTTTTAGGCACATTCAAGCCTATTGTGACTTTAACACGTGTCGTGCCACTCGCGAGGTGCCTGGCGGAGACCGTAGACAGGCCGCCGGAGGCTCCACTAGGTACCTGCAGGAAACGACCCGGTGAAGCCAGATGGCCGGCACAGCAAGATCTCCTCGTGCAGGCTGCCCTGCTTGAAAGATGTACTGAAGTCCAGAGAGTGTAACTCGTAGTCACGCTGAGCAGCGACGTGCAGCAACACCCGAAGAGTAGTCATCTTCGGGGTGGGGGAGAAGGTTTGGAAATAGTCGACCCCCTGTCGCTGACTGAAGCCTCTAGCAACGTAACGCGTCTTGAAGGCAGTCGGAGAACCCGGCGGCCGCTTCCCCCTGAAGATCCACATGCCATCGACTATGTTCCCCCAAGATGGGGGAAGTGCGTCAACATAGGTGCCTGTGGACTTCCAGAATGCCATCTCGGCATCCATGGCTGCCTGCCACTGAGAGGAGTAAGGACCTGTAATCGCCTCTGCGTAAGAGCGCGGGGTCGGGATGTTTGGTGCGTCCGGGTCTCCCTCAGGGGCAAGCAGCATGGAAGCGAAACGAGGTACAACAGCTGCAAGACACTCAAAGTCGTCCTGCCTGTCGTCAAGGACATCCTTGCCAAGAGTTTACTCACCCCCAATGGACGGGAAACTGGCAGACTCAGACTCAGCAATAAGAGCAGCGGCGTAGTCTAGATGAAAGGCAGCAACAAAGTCAACGAACTCAGCAACGAGGGCAGACGCAGCAGTGGACTCAGAAGAAGGGTCTGTAACAACAGTGGCGAGGAGACGAGAGACAGTGGGACTGGCAGCACGCACAAGGTGAGACTAAGGGTCAGGGACAACTGAAAGAGAGGATTTAGGAGGAGGCGGCAGAGGAACACGCAGTGGAACAGAGGAAGGACGAAGTGCCACAGCGTGTGTGTCTGGGACCGGAGGAGGACGCATATGAGGAACGCGACGACCAGTGCGAACAGGGGAGGCAGGAGGAGATGCAGGCTCACGATGCTCTGTAAGACCGCCGGTCTGCTCAGGGTAAGGAGAAGGAGCAGGGAGTGGGGAGGCTGGCTGTATCAGCGGCCGCGACTGATCAGGCGGTGGACACAGTAAGGGAGGAGTAAGGCTAGTAGAAGAGGGGACACCAAGAACCTGCTGAAGCAGTGGAACGAAGTACGGTCGCGGCCGCACAGTGCCTCCATTACCAGCACCACCAGACATAGCACCCGGAGCTCCAGCACCTCCAGCTTCAGGGTCAACACCGCCAGCTCCTCCAACTCCAGCACCTCCCGCTCCAGTGCCAGTGCCTCCAGCTCAAACGTCTCCAGTCCCAGCAGCTCCAGGCTCCGTAGGGGCTCCAGCTCCAGCTCCCCCAACACCACCAGTCTCGGCAGCTCTTGTACCCTTGGTACGAGCACCTCCAGGACCAGCAGCTGCAGCATCTCCGGTACCACCAGCTCCAGCAGTAACTCCAGCACCTCCAGCTCTAGTGGCTCGAGCTCTGGCAGCTCCACTCCGAAGGTGTGCTCGCCGAACAAGCCACTCACACTGCTGCTGCAGGGAGAGAGGCTCCGGCCGGGGAGAAAGTCGCGGCGAAGCATTAGCAGGACCTCCAGACGAAGGAGCACCTCGAGTCTCAGCACCCCCAGACTCCGCACCCTCAGACTCAGCACCCCCAGGCTCAACACCCTCAGGCTCAGCACCCCCAGGCTCCATACCCGTAGGCTCAGCACCCCCAGGCCCCACACCCCCAGACGCAGCACCTCTAGCAGCACCTGAGTCGCCTTCTACCTCAACAGGCACAGCTTTAGGGAGAGGGTCTACCTGAGAGACACTTGAGGGAGCAGGACCCTGGGGCGGGAGGGGGTCTACTTGAGGGGGACCGGGAGCAAGGAAGAGCGGCGAGGGCTGGGGAGGGGCAGAGCGGTAGGGGAGGACACGGTAAAAGGGAACCGACTCGTCAAACGTTCCGTCCTAAGAGGGGAGGACACGGGGCGAGGTGGGGTGGTAAAACTGCTTGCCAGGCGCGTCAAGGAGAAAGCCAAGGAAGACGCATGGAATAGCGCGGGCGGAGAGCTTGTCCGCGGACGGATCGCGAACAAAGGCACGAGAGCCCCAGACCCGGAACACCGACGCATCGCCAACCTTTACCATCCAACGCAGTGTAGGCGAGGTCTCCGGCAAGGACACATGGGGCCAGAGGTTGAGCTGATGCGCAGCGTACCGGACCGCAAACGGCCACAGAAAATGGGGGGCAGCCGCATGGATCATGGAGGTACGAGCGACTTCCATGACTAAGCCAATGCAACGCTCAGCAATCCCATTCTGCTGCGGAGAGGCCAGAAGCGTGAAAGACTGGGCGATCCCCTCCCCACGACAAAAGTCCCGCAAGAGGTCGAAGGAGAACTCACCACCTCTGTCAGAGTGCAAACGCAGGTTAAGAAGGTCCTGGCCGAACCACTCGCCTAGCTGGAGACGGACCGCGCGGATCCAAGGGATCAAAACATCAACGACCTTACCCTTGCTGCGCAAGGGGAAGACCGTGGTGTAACGCGAGTAGTCGTCAACAACCAGCAGAAAGTAGCGCTCGCGGCCCTGTCCACTGACGCGGGCTGGGCCCCACACGTCCATGTGGGGAGTCTGCAGGGGAGCAGTCGTCGGGGGAAACGAGGAGGAGTGAGGAGCGGCGCGCTGCCGCCCCTCTATGCAAGGAAGGCAGGGCGGGCAGCCGAGGGCGGGAGGGGAGGCAGAGACCTGGGAAGACCAGAGACAAGGAGGCGGGAGTGCATGCCACGCAAGTGTGGCAGGGAGGGGTGACCAAGGCGGTGGTGCCAGAGGAATGTCTTGTGCGATAGGAGGCGACACGAGCAAGGGGGTGCTATCTGACCTGACGCGGACACCTGGGCAGACGCAGCTACCTGAGGAGGCTTGGTAGCGAGTGTGTACAGACTTGACCCTGGCCGACGAGTGAACGTGGCCAGGTGACGACCCGTCCGTGTACACGTGCAGATCGACACACACGGACCCCCAGGAGTGGTGGTAGTGACCATCGAATCATGGAGGGCAGCTGTACTCACCAAGTTTGTAGAGAACGAGGGGAGGTGAAGACCTGACAGTGAGCCAGACGGAACCGCCGGACATGGGAGAACAGTGGAGGAAGGGGGAACGACTGGGCCCCCGGAGGGGTCAGCCAGTCTGACCGGGACAGGTGCAGGGAGAGGAGTGAGGGTGGTGCTGTCACGAAAGAAACAACGTGAGGCACTTGAGTCCAGCGTGAAGGTGTGCAAGGCCTCAGCAGGCACAGTACCAGGGAGAGAAGACTCACTAGCACCTAGAGCAGGAGCCCTGGGTCAAGCGGCATACACAGGTAATAGTCACCCTCAGTACTAACAGACAAAGCATACATAGCAGAAAGGATAGCATCATAATGTAGGTCAAAGATAGCAACTCCAGACCTAAGCAGCTCTGCCCAGTGGGGGCACTCGACCTCGTCACCAAACTCAACGCGCCAAGCGTCGTCAAGGCGGGAGAAGCAGCGGTGCTGAGTGTGAGGCTTCCCACATGTCTGACCAGCACGGCCACTCGTGCAAATGACATACGGGCAGCTACCACTTCCCCTAGACGCCCCACGCTGAGACAACCACTCACGAAGTTGCTGGGGCGACGGGGTCTCGCACCGACGCTACGGCCGCTGCCTCTGGCCTCCTCAAGAACCTCCTCGATGAGCTCCAGTCCTACCACCACCACTCCCACCGCTGCCACTACCGCCACTCCCACCGCTGCCTCCACCGCCGCCACCAAAGCCCCCACTCTCGCCACCACTCCCACCGCTGCCACCACCTCCACTGCTGCCCCCACCACCACCCCCGATGCCTCTGCCACCACCCCTGCCACCCTTGCGCTTGCTGCTGCGGCGCTTCGCACTAGCAGAAGCAGCCCCGACGTCCTCAGCACCAGGGACGTCGACAGCAGCAGCAGAGGTGTAGGAGGGGGCAAGGGGGGAGGGGGAGCACCCCTCAAAGAAGAGTGTGCGCGGAGTGCCACGAGCAGCACCTACAGCTACTGCACTAGTCTCAGCTGCAAGGATGTGCTGCTCGAGTAGGTCAATAGTTAGGACTGTGGGGTCGAGGGAGAGAAAGTGGTCCCTGACAGAGCGAAGAGAGTCATGGAGGCGGGTGACTATAAAGTAGAGAGTGATGAACATCGGGGGCTGGTACCTGCCAAGGAACTGAGCTGGGGCGGCAGCGCGGTAGCGAGCGTCACTAGTGGGAAGGTGGGAAACCAGGTCCTCCACTTTGGCAAAGGCGGACAGTTTGGGGAACAGGTAGGGCAGTAGAAGGCGGCCTAGGGCAGCAGTGGCAGGCGAGGAGTAGCGAGCGACGACAGCGTCGTATAGTGCCTGTGCTGTCCAAAGTTAGCGCATTCGGCTAACGGCAGGTGGTTGCGAATGGCTAAGCGGGCAGCAGTGTCGCGAGTAAGCCACTGTGAGCGAGTCGCACTGTCAGCTGTGGCGGGAGGAGCGGGAGCGGCGCCAGACGTGTGGCCAAACAACGAAACACTGTCCCTAGAGTCGCTCAGTAGGTACAGCTGCCGGTCGTCGAGCCACGTGTCAAACTGTATAGGGCGTCCCTCATGATCGAATGCTAGCACGTGGAGAGAAGCCATAGTGGCGCAGCACGCAGAGCGGGGAGAAGCAGGGTAGCACAGAGCACAGGGCACGCAGCTGCAAGGGGCGGCAAGTGAGCTGCAAGAGGCGGTGAGAGGGCCGCAAGGGGTGGCTAGCAGAGTAGCACGGGTGGCTAGAGGGCCACCTGGGGCGGCGCGCGGGGCTGCAAGGGTGGCTCGCGAGCTGCAGGGGCGAGGGGCGGGCCGGAAGGGCGGCGCGCGGGGCGTGAGGTCAACGGGGCCGTTCCGGGGTTGAGGGTCGACGGGGCGCGCTGGCCTAGGTTCGACGGGGCGGGCCGGGGGCCTAGGGTCGACGGGGCGCCAGGGGCCTAGGGTCAACGGGGCGCCGAGGCCTAGGGTCGACAGGGCGGGCACGGGCCTAGGGTTGACGGGGCAGGCGCGCGGGCCTAAGGTCGACGGGGCGCGCTGGCCTAGGGTCGACGAGGGGGGGGGGGGCACCGGGGCCTAGGGTCGACAGGGCGGGTCTGGGGCCTAGGGTCGTTGGGGAACCGGGGCCTAAGGTCGACGGGGCGCGCGCGGGCCTAGGGTCGACGGGGCGCGCGGGCCTAGGGTCGACGGGGCAGGCCAGGGCCGAGGGTGGACGGGGGCGCGCGGGGCCTAGGGTCGACGGGGCGGGTCCGGGGCCTAGGGTCGACGGGGAGGGTGCGGGCCTAGGGTCGACGGGGCAGGTCCGAGGCCTAAGGTCGACGGGGCGAGCGCGGGCCTAGGGTCGACGGGGCGCGCGGGCCTAGGGTCGATGGGGCGGGCCAGGGCCGAGGGTCGACGGGGGCGCGCGGGGCCTAGGGTTGACGGGGCGCCGGGAGCCTAAGGTCAACAAGGCGCCGGGGCCTAGGATCGACAGACAGGGCCGCACGAGGGCGGTGCGCGGGGCAGCAGGAGCGACACGAGGGTCGCTAGGGGCAGCAGGGCGGCTAGTGGGGCAGCGCTGTGGTGGGCCCAAGAAAAACGGTCCTGACGAAAGACCTGCTCTGATACCATGTCAAACTAACGAACGAGAATAAATGCATTGAACAGAAGTTGGATACAAGTACTAACACTAATTGGGTTGTACCCCTTATGGGTACCCCACTATAGCCTACACAAATGTAAGCACTATAACATTCTGACATGTTCGTACTGTCACGTCTGCGTCGGTCAAGTAACATCGCCACACTTTGAACGCGTGCACGATCGCGAGCATTTCGCGGTCGTGTATAGGGTAATTTTTCTCGGGTGGGTGCAGTTTTCGTGACTCGTATGTGATGAGCTGAAGACCGTTGCAAAAATCCTGTAGCAGTACGGCTCCAATGGCGATGTCGCTTGCGTCTGTAACCACTTTGAATGGGCGGTGTGGGTCGGCGATGCGTAGTACGGGCGGTGAACAGAGAAGGCAGCATGCTCTTTCTCCCCCCACGTAAAAACGACCCCCTTCCGCAGTAAATCTGTCAGTGGGGCAGTTAACCGTGCCATGTCGGGGACGAACCGACGCATATAATTAACGAACCCTAAAAAACTCCGTAGCTCCGTGATGTTTGTTGGGGGGTGCCACGCTTTTACCGTGTCCAGCTTCTTTGGTTCAGTCTCAACTCCAGCCTCTGAAATAACGTGCCCCAGAAATTCTAACCTATCCTGGAAAACCCTTGGTCAGTAGTCGGTGCTGGTCTACAATTTTAAACACTGCTTCCAGATCTGCTAAGTGCTGCTGCTTATCGCGGCTGTAGACGAGGATGTGATCGAGGTAAACTATCACGCATTTATCTAAGAGTGGCCTAAACACCTCGTTCATGGTCATCCGAAATGTCTCTGGTGCGTTGGTCAGCCCGAATGGCATCACGGTGTACTCGAATGACCTGTATCTAGTCCTAAATGCTGTCTTGGCGCAGTCCGTTGGTTCGACCTGAATCTGATGGTAACCCCCTTGTAAATATATTTTCGAAAAGACCCGTGCTGTTCGTAGTTGTTCTATCCGTTCGTCGGCACGGGGGATGGGGTATCGCGACTTGACTGTTACCTTGTTAAGTGCTCTGTAATCGATTCACATGCGGAACCCTCCGTCTTTTTTCGGTGTGAACAGTATCGGAGCGGCGAACGGTGACGAGCTCGGTCGGATGAATTTTTTCTCAAACAAGTAATCTAACTGCTTCCTCAGTTTGTCGAGCTCGGGCTGTGCCAGTCTGAACTGTCGCTGTACGGCTGGCTGGGCCCCCGGCTCTAACTCCATTCGGTGGTCGTGTGCCCGCTGAGGTGGCAGTCCCTCCGGTAAGTCGTCCAGAAAAATCCCTGGGTACCATTTCAACAGTTCCTGCAGTTCAGGTGGTACCGCTGTCAGCAGTTTCTAAAAATCACTCGGCTGCTCTTCTTCTCCTACCAATGCTATATCCACCGCGTACACGTCATCTCTAGCGGCGACAGCCCGTTTCATTGTGATGGCGTTGACGTGAACCGTCGAAGACTCGGATGACTGCTAGCGAGGTAGTTCGACCCACCTATGAGGGTCGATGAGGTTGGGCGAGCAGGTTGTCTCGTCAGTAGTTGGCCCGTTTTCTACTGACTGCTGGCGTTTCCCTGCCTCTGAGACTCCCTCCCCTGCTCTGCTCCGCGGCGTCTTAGCTCCTCTTGGCATTCACTCTTGCAATGGTCCGGCCTGTTCCAAGCAAAGCAACGCCCCCTAAATGGCGCAGCAGCTACGTAGTGGCGTGCTCGGTCAGTCCCCGAGGGCGATGTCCGTAACAGGACGCTGGTCTCAGACGGCGCAAAATGTCGATTTTCTCGGCGAGCGCGATGATTTCGTTAAAATTGGATAGCCCGCGCAGCATGATTTCGTGCGAGATGTCCGGCTTCAGCCCTCTGACGTAACGGCCCACCCACTCCGCCTCGTGCATGTAGCCGACTTGCTTGCATCGTGCGAGAAAATCGCTTGTGTAGTCTTGGACTGACCCAAGTTGTGGCCAAGTACGCATTCTCTGACGCGCCGAAATAGAAGCCGTGATTGGCTCGAAGCGCGCCCGAAGCCCTGGTTCTGCTTGTCGCCCGCGTCGTCGGCGTCCACATAGCCAATCAGCTGTAACAACTCTGGTCCACCGCCGAACTCCAGGGCGGTGTCGCGGGTGTCGGCGAGGTAGGCGAAGCAGCGGTCGACCTCGCGCTAGTGCTGGTTGCTCCCCACCGTGAGGCCGCTCCCCAGCTTGGTGCAGGTGAAGGCGATGTCCGGCCTCGTCGTCGTCGCCGCGAACTGCAGCAAGCCAACCTTCTGCCGGTACTCCTCCTCCTTGCGCTCCTGCGCCTCCTCATCGTTGAATGTCAGCTTGGCGTAGGCGTCGACCGAGACCGGGGTCTTTGGGATGCGCCCGCCTTGCTCCTCGTCGATGAAGCGCCTACGCAGCTTGTCGGCGTAGTTCTGCAGGTGCAGCCACAGCTTCCTTGCTCGCCTATCGTGCATGATCTCCAGCCCGAGGTACTTCACGACCAGCGAGATCTCGCGCAGCTCGAAGGCAGCCTCCAGGAGCTCCTTTAGCTCCTTTAGCATCACGGTGTTGCTGCTGGCGGCGAGCAGGTCCTCGACGTAGACCAGCACCCAGCAGGTCACCCCTTTGTCACTGGCCTTGAAGTAGAGTGCCGTGTCGACTTGGCTCTTCTTCCAGCCAGCGCCTAGCAGCACACTGTCGAGAGCCCTGCACCACAGCACCGGCGACTGCTTCAGCCCGTAGAGGCTCTTCAGCAGCTTGCACACTCGGCCAGTCCCGTAGTCGAAGTAGTCCGGGTGGTACATGTACAGCACTCGGGCGAGCTTGCTCTGCAGGAAGGCGTTCTTCATGTCGAGCCGCATCAGGTTGAGGTCGAGAACGGCGACGATGCTGAGGAAGATCCTCAACGTGACGTAGCTGCTCACTGGTGAGTAGGTCTCGTCGTAGTTGGCACCATACACCTGCGTGAAGCCCTTCACGACCAGCCTTGCCTTCTTGCGCTCGACGGTGTCGTCGATGCGGTACTTGGTCGTCAGCACCCACTGGTTCTTCGTGATGTTCACCCCGCGTGGTCGTTCGACCAGCTCCCAAGTGCCCATGCGGATGAGGCTGCGGATCTCTTCTTCCATGGCGGCCTTCACCGCCTCGCCCTTCCAGCTCGCCAGCGCCTCCTTCACCGTCATCGTGGCGATGTCCCAGCGGTGTTCGGGGTCGGCATGCACGTCGGGGTCGAGCTCTCGCAGGTCGACGTCATCTTCGGCGTCGTCGTACACCATGGTGCAGGCGTGGAAGAACAGCCGCTCCGGCGGCTTCCGAGTTCGACCTGTGCGACGCAGCTCAGGCTTCTCGAGTGAAACCTCCACCACATCGCTGTCGGTGGACTCTTCTCCTGCCGACTGTTCCCCTTCCTCTTCGACGTCCTCGTTGTCAACCAGCTGCTTCGACTCTTCGACCGGCTGCTCACCTCCTGCTGACTTCGACGGCTCCCCTGTCGACCGCCCCGTGTGCTGCTCCCCTGTCGACTGCACCCCTACTGCTGCCTCTTGTTCGACCGGCTCCCCTGTCTGTTACTCCCGTGTCATCGACGGCTTCCCGTCCTGGTCGACGAGCTTGGCGCCTTGTCGAACGCCGGCGATGCCACTTGCCGGCGCCACAGGCAATGCCTCAAGGCTCCCCTTATTGCCGGTGGCTGACACAGGTGTCGACGCAGGCCGATCTGCGATGGGGGTGGGAGGAGCAAGAACAGGGGGAGGAGGAAGAAATTCCACGACCTCCTCATCAGCAGGCTCGTCGACCTTGGCGAGCAGCGGGGCCGTCGCCGTCGAGGAGTCCATCGGCGGGTGTGCCTGCGTCCGCCCTGACGCCGGCCCATACTTCACCTTCCACACCTCCAGCGACAGCGTCTCGTAGAAGATCACCTCGACTGACGTGACCACCTTGTTGTCGGTCAAGTCCAGCACCTCCCAGCCCTTGCTCTCCAGTGACAGGCCCAGGTGAAGCCCCCAGCGAGCCTTCGGCGCCAGCTTCCCACCGCGCTGTTGCTCAGGGACCATGAACGGCACCATGCAACCCCACACCCGTGCCAACGTGAGATCGGGCTTCTTCCCAGTCAGCAGCCAATACGGCGTCGTCCTCGGCGGCGTCGTCGACTGCTCCAAGCAGTTGCGCACCCAGACAGCCTGTTGTAGAGCGAGGTGCCACCAGTGGTGCTGCACGCCCATGTGGAGCAGCATCGTCCGCACGGACTCGACGACCGTGCGCATCTCCCGCTCAGCCATGCCGTTCTGCGCGGAGTATAAGGGCACGTCAGGTCGTGGACGATGCCCGTCTCGTCGATGAAGTTGGTGAATTCCTTCCCGAGAAACGCCCCTCCCTGGTCTGAGCAGAGCATCAGCACCGACTTCTTTGCTTACCGTTCCACTAGCACCAGCCACTTCTGGAACTCCCGCAGCTGTTAGAGGGCCCTACAACAGCAAGGGCCCTCGACAACCTTGACTCGCCAAGATGGCGACTAACGACCAAGACTCCTAGCTGTTCGACACCAACGCGACGATGTAATGACGGTTTCGTATTGACCTGGTGCGACTGCTAGCACAGCATGAGATTCGGTGCAGGGTGGCATGAGTCTTGGGAGTTAGGTGTGCTTCTTTGAGAGTCACGCCACTCCTTGTAGTGTTGGCTGGAGTGGCGTGCACGGAATGCATTTTGCTGCTGAGTTGGATGGAAGTTCGGCAGGGCGCGTTCACCCACCCGCACACCACTTTCATGGGGTTGGGTTACACCGAAGCGCCACGCAACATTTGTGCAACTCTTGCTTGCCTATATTTGCATGTATGTTTGCTTTTGTATTCATGGATCATATTAAGTTTCTTGTGAAGTCCAATTGCTACTTGAATTCTCACTAACTCCTTGGAGACGAACGCTACTGAAACGCTACCGAGTTGCTGGCGCAACACCATTCTCATATCAGAAACTCTCTCGCTATTGCTACGCTCTCCATAGTATTCCTTCAGCAGCACGTCGCTCTTCTTGGCGACCGGCATTGCCCACACGAATCGAATGTGGCGATTCTTCAGCAGCAGAAAGTACAACCTGCCATCCTTGGCAGCCACCCGAAATGGCCCGCACAAGTCAATGTGCACGACAGCCAGTGCCTCCTCGACGTCCGAGCCCTTGTTGGGGAAGGTGTGCTGCGCAAGCTTTCCTCCGACGCACGAGACACACGGTGGGTCTGCTCCGGTCTACGGCTTGATGTCAAGCCTAGTAGCAACTTCATGCTTCGCCGAGCTCTTGATCGTGTCGACGCCGACGTGCGCGAGCCTTTCATGCAACCAGTCAGGGGTCGACTTCGTCGCCGAGACGATCGTACGCAGAGCCACCTCCTTGGTCGACGACGACCGCGTCGAGAAGGGACGAAGGTTGGTGCAGAGGACTCGTCCGGTGTAGCATGCTCGACCGAGCACCTCCCCGGTAGCGGCGACGTGCAGCATCTCGCCGCCGTCGCCCTGCAGTTGCACTCTGCTCTCCTTCAGCCGGCTAGCAGATAGCAGGTTTGCCTGTACGCCCGAAACGTAGAGCACGTTGGGGATGAGGACCTGCTTCCTGGCCTCCCCTTGCAGAGCGACGGTTCCGCGACCCTTGCCCCGCGTCGCCCTCTTCTTGTCGACGTCCTTCGTCGATTGCCCACCTCCGCTACTACCTCCGCCCAGCTTCTCGCACTGCTCCTGCTGATGATTCTGCTTTGTCGGTGCAGTATAACTTGCCTCCGGAAGGAGCTCCGTGGGATGTAGCTGGTGAGGGAGTCCTCGTCAAGGAACTCACGTGTGCCGGGCACCATCGTCACCCTTTTCATGAGGTTGTAACTGCGCGGCAGGCCCTTGAGGATGTGGGTGATGTAGGACGCCGTAGAGTATTCGGCGCCCGCTATCCGCATCTCAGCCAGGATCCGTCGAGCATGGTTGCAGTAGTCCGTCGCCGACTCCTGCTCGCCCATCCAAATGTGAGTCATCTTCTCCTCCAGCTGTCCGATGTACAGGTCGTCCTTAACCTGATACGTCGACAGGATAAAGTGCCATGCTTGATGACTGGCGTCTAGCCACTCTCGACAGGACCTGAGCGCTAGCTGCACCACAGGCGAGCAGCAACTCGAGATGACCATGAAGGTGAGCAAGTGAGCAGCACGAAACTCCCCGCGCAGCTCGACATCTTCCTTGGGCGAAATTGGCAATGTGCCGTCGGCAAAGCCCTTCAGCTGAGGTTCTATCGACTCCTTCCAGGTGATAAGGTCCCTTCGACCTTGCAGAGGTGTGACGGTGATCCGATCCAGCAAAAACTTGAAGAAGCCATACGCCGATGCGTGCGTCGTTGCCGAGAACCCTCCACCACTTCGTAGGGGAGTGCGACGTCGACCATCGACATCGGCACGCAAGCTGCCTACAGCCACCGTCGACCACTGTACTTGCGCCTGACTCCTGTCGACGCCACCGTCAACCTTGATCACACCTCTCTGCTTCGTGCTGACGTTTCCGCTGACTCGTGCACCGCCATCAACCTCGTCGTCGACGCCACCTTCGTTTTGTACCGGTCGAGGAGAATCAGGGCAGGAAGGGTGCTCCGTCGCCCACAACGCCTGGATGCCCAGCTCAGCGATCGCCCTGGGGATCGACCCGTACTCGCCATCCTCATGGTGTTTCCTTGCATCAGCCAAATGTGCCTCCAAGGTGTCCGCTACGTCCGCATTAGCTACGGGGTCGACCATGGCGACTAACGTTGCTGCCGGCCAACGAACGACTTAGTTGGTGCAAAACTCGGCTCCTATCTGAAGGAAATTTGCGGGGCCGTCCACGCTCACCGCACCATGCGGAGAGGCACTCGACAAAGTAGTGAGCCACACCACGGGGGGAGGGGGGCGGGGGGGGGGGGGGTGGCATCAACTACTAGGACTGATCGTAGCATTGCTTAGTTCCTTAGCGCTTGTGTATTCGCGGGAGAAATCGGCAAGAGTTTCAGGGAAAGATTGCATTCAAAAATGATTCAACAAGCAATGTCAGAAAATGACTACATCAAACACCTAGCAACTCTGCAGCTAGCCTGGTCGACCACCAGCACTGCATGGTCGAACGCCTGCCAGCATTATCAGAATAATGAACCAGAATGAATGAACTATGAAAGAGTTGGGTACAAGTACTAACCCAAATTGGGTTGTACCCCTTATGGGCTACCCCACTATAGCCTACACAAATGTAAGCACTATAACATTCTGACACACCCCCATAGGCAAAGTGGGGGAGAAAAAGTGGTCACAAGACCAGTCAAAAAAAGCAAAGCAAGCTCAGGGTGGAACACAAAGTCACCACACAGTCCGAGCACAAGCATAGGGCCACAAGGCCAGTTCAGATGCAGAGTTATATAAAAGAGAACAAACAATACAGTGATCATACCCTAGCAAGTGCAAGCATGCAGGTATATATATAGATCACAGTACAAGCAGAGTCAAGCAGTAAGCAAGTATGGCAAAGTAGGCACAAGACCTAACACAATAGAGAAGCGCTGATGATCACCAGATGGAAGTGCCTTGGTGAATATATCAGCAATGTTGGCCCTAGTGGCCACATACGCAAGACGAATCTGGCCACGCTGCTGCAACTCTCGAGCAAGGAAGTATCGCAGAGCGTTGTGCTTCGTTCTGTGCTCCAGCCTGTGCTCCTTACACAAGGCAATCATGGCCTTGTTGTCTACGAACGGAACCGGAGGCGAACGAGGCTGCTCTCCCAAGTCAGTCAGCAGGTAGGTGAGCCCGCGTAGCTCCTGTGCAGCCATGGCCCCTGCGTAGATCTCAGCCTCACAACTGGAGCTGAGAACCGAAGACGAGCGGGTAGACCGCCAGGAAACAGAGCCGGAACCGAGGCTGAAGGTGTAACCCTGTGACGACCGCTGCGTAGCTGAGTCGTCAACCCAAGAAGCGTCTGCGTGACCAGTGAGGACAACTAGGCCCCGTCCTCCAAGCACGAGCCCCATGCCCGACGTACTGCACAAGTAACGCAGTACCCTCTTCGCAGCATCCCAGTGCACCTTTCAGTGCCTACTGGGAGCCAAGTAGCTAGCCAGAAGGCTGAGAGGGTACGCGAGGTCAGGTCGTGTGCACGTCATCAGGTACATGAGGCAACCCACAAGCTCTGGGTACGGACCACTCGGCTCTACGGACTCGTCCGAAGGTGGAGCTGAGAGCGAGTGACCGGTAGACAGAGGAGTGGGCTGTGGCGAGGAGAACTGGAAGCCGAAGCGCTGAAGGACCTGGTGCACCATGTGTGATTGAGTCAGTGTGATGGTGCGCCGCGCTCTGTCTCAGGTGATCTGGAAGCCAAGATAGCTGCGCAGTTCACCCAGGTCAGTGCAGGTGTGTCTCTTCTGCAGCTCCGACTTCACAAGGGTCAGTGCCTCAGTGTTAGCAGTGGCAAAGACGAGGTCTTCTACATACACGAGGACGTAGAACGGCGGCAGCGAGGTGACGGGGCGGAGAAACAGCGATGGGTCAGCAGTAGAAGGAGCAAACCCAAGAGCCGCAAGTATAGTCCTCAGCCAGGCGCCCAGCACCAAACCCACGAAACGACCCAGTGAAGCCAAGTGGGTGGCACAGCCAGATCTCCTCGTGCAGGCTGCCCTGCAGGAAAGCTGTGCTGAAGTCGAGAGAGTGCAACTCGTAGTCACGCTGAGCAGCGACGTGCAGCAACACTCGAAGAGTAGTCATCTTCGGGGTGGGGGAGAAGGTTTGGAAGTAGTCAACTCCCTGTCGCTGACTGAAGCCTCGAGCAACGTAACGCACCTTGAAGGCAGGCGGAGAACCCGGCGGCCGCTTCACCCTGAAGATCCACATGCCATCGACTAAGTTCGCCCCAGGTGGGGGAACCTCTTCGACGTAGGTGCTTGTGGACTTCCAGGATGCCATCTCGGCATCCATAGCTGCCTGCCACTGAGAGGAGTAAGGACCTGTAATCGCCTCTGCGTAAGAGCGAGGGGTCGGGATGTCTGGTGCATCCGGGTCTCCCTCAGGGGCAAGCAGCATGGAAGCGAAACGAGGTACAGCAGCTGCAAGACACTCAAAGTCCTCTTGCGTGTCCTCAAGGACGTCCGTGCCAAGAGCACACTCACCCCTGACGGACGGAGGACTGGCAGACGCAGACTCAGCAAATAGAGCAGTGGCGTAGTCGAGACGGCAGGCAGCAGCAAAGTCAAGCAGCTCAGCAACGAGAGCAGACGCAGGAGCAGACTCAAAAGAAGGGTCAGTGACAGCAGTGGCGAGTAGACAAGAGACAGTGGGACTGGCAGCATGAGCGCGGTCAGACTCAGGGTGAGGAACCTCAGGAAGAGAGGACTCAGGAGGAGCAGGCAGAGGCACATGCAGTGGAACAGAGGAAGGACGGAGTGCCATAGCGTACATGCCGGGGACAGGAGGAGGACGCGAACGTGGAACGCGACGAGTAGTGCGAACAGGCGAGATAGGACGAGACGCAGGCTCACGACGCTCTGTAAGACCGCCGGACTGCTCAGTGTAAGGAGAGGGAGTAGGCAGTGGGAAGACTGGCTGAAACAGCGGCTGCGACTGGTCATGCGGTGGACACAGTAAGGGAGGAGTAAGGCCAGGAGAAGACGGGACACCAAGAACCTGCTGAAGCAGGGGAACGAAGTACGGTCGCGGCCGCACAATGCCTCCAGCACCTCCAGCTCCAGGGTCAACAGTTCCAGCTCCTGCAGCTCCAGCGCCTCCCGCGCCAGAGCCTCCAACTCTAGCTCCTCCAGCTCCAGCGCCTCCAGCCCCAGCTCCACCAGCGCAAGAACCTCCAACTCCAGCAGCTCAAGGCTCCCTAGGGTCTCCAGCTCAAGTGCCCCCAACACCACCAGTCCCCGCAGCTCCAGCACCCCTCGTACGAGCACCTCAAGGACCGGTAGCCGCAGTACCTCCAGAACCAACAGCTCCTGCAGTAACTCCAGCACCTCCAGCTCTAGTGTCTCCAGCGCCTCCAGCTCCGGGAGCTCCACTCCGAAGGCGTGCGCGCCGAACAAGCCACTCATGCAGCTGCTGCGGAGACAGTCGCGGCGAAGCACCAGCAGGACCTCCAGACGAAGCAGCACCCCGGGGCTCAGCACCCGCAGACTCCGCACCCTCTGACTCAGCACCCCCAGGCTCAACACCCTCAGGCTCAGCACCCCCAGGCTCCTCACCCAAAGGCTCAGCACCCCCAGACCCTGCACCCTCAGACCCCGCACCCCCTGGCTCCGCACCCCCAGACGCAGCACCCCCAGGCGCAGCACCTGGAGCAGCACCTGAGCCGATTGCTACCTCGACAGGCGCAGTACCAGGGAGAGGGTCTACCTGAGACACACCGAAGGGAGCAGGACCCTGGGGCGGGAGGGGGTCGACCGGAGGGGGACCGGGAGCAAGGAAGAGCGGCAGGCGCAGGGGAGGGGCAAAGCGGTAGGGGAAGAGACGGTGAAAGGGAACCGACTCGTCGAACGTTACGTCCTGAGAAGGGAGGACACGGCGCGAGGTAGGGTGGTAAAATTGCCAGCCAGGCGCGTCAGGGACAAAGCCAAGGAAGACGCAGGGGATAGCATGGGCGGAGAGCTTGTCCGCGGATGTATCGCGAACAAAGGCACGAGAACCCCAGACCTGGAACACCGACGCATCGCCAACCTCCCTCGTCCAACGCAGTGTGGGGGAGGTCTCCGGTAAGGAGACACGGGGCCAGAGGTTGAGCTGATGCGCAGCGTACCGGCCAGAGAAAATGGGGAGCAGCCGCATGGATCATGGAGGTACGAGCGACCTCCATGACTAACCCATTGCGGCGCTCAGCAATCCCATTTTGCTGAGGGGAGTCTGGAAGCGTGAATGACTGGAGAATGTTCTCCCCACGACAAAATTCCCGCACGAGGTTGGAGGAGAACTCACCACCTCTGTCAGAGTGCAGACGCAGGACAGGAAGATCTTGGCCGAACCGCTCGCGGAGCTGGAGAGGGACTGTGCGGATCCAAGGGATCAAGACATCAACGACCTGACCCTTGCTGCGCAAGAGGAAGACCGTGGTGTACCGCGTGTAGTCGTCAACTACCAGTAGAAAGTAGCGCTCGCGGCCCTGTCCACTGACGCGGGCTGGGCCCCACACGTCCATGTGGAGAGTCTGCTGGGGAGAAGTCGTCGGGGGAAACGAGGAGGAGTGAGGAGCGGCGCGCTGCCACTCCTCGACGCAAGGAAGGCAGGGCGGGGCAGGCGAGGGTGGGAGGGGAGGCAGAGACCTGGGTAGACCAGAGACAAGAAGACGGGACTGCATGCCACAAAGGCGTGGCAGGGAGGGGTGACCCAGGCGGTGGTGCCACAGAAGAGTCTGGTGCGACAGGAGGCGACACGAGCAAGAGGCGGCTACCTGACCTGACGCGGACACCTGAGCAGACGCAGCTACCTAAGGAGGCTCAGTAGCGAGTGTGTACAGACTTGACCATGGCCGATGAGTGAACGTGGCCAGGTGACGCCCCGTCCGTGTGCACGTGCAGATCGACACACGCTGACCCCCAGGAGTGGTGGTAGTGACCATCGCATCCTGGAGGGCAGCGGTACTCACCAAGTTCGTAGAGAACAAGGGGAGGTGAAGACCTGACAGTGAGCCGGACGGAACCCTCGGACATGGGAGGACAGTGGAGGAACGAGCAACGACCGGGCCCTCAGAGGGGTCAGCCAGTCAGACCGGGACAGGTGCAGGGAGAGGAGTGAGTGTGGTGCTGTCACGAAAGAAACACCGCGAGGCGCCTGAGTCCAACGTGAAGGTGTGCAAGGCCTGAGCAGGCGCAGTTGCAGACAGAGTACTAGACTCACTAGCACCTAGAGCAGCAGCAGCTATACCTGGATCAGGCGGCACACACTGGTAACAGTCACTCTCAGCACTAACAGACAAAGCATACATAGCAGAAAGAATAGCATCAAAGTCTAGTTCAAAGAGAGCAACCCTAGATCTAAGTAGATCTGCCTAGCGAGGGAGCTCGACGTCGTCACCAAACTCAGCACACCAAGCGTCGTCGAGGCGGGAGAAGCAGCGGTGCTGAGTGTGAAGCTTCCCGCTGGTCTGACCAGCACGAACACCCGTGCGAATGACATACGGGTAGCTATTATTACCCCCAGATATCCCACGCTGAAACAACCACTCACAGAGCTTCACGCACGACTGGGTCTTGCTCCGACGCTGCTGATGCTGCCGCTGGCCACTACCAGGGCCTCCATGCCGAGGTCCAGTTCTACCGCCTCAAGTCCCACCGCCTCCACTGCCGCCACTACCACCGCTGCCTCCACCGTCGCCACCAGAGCCCCCACTCCCACCACCAGTCCCACCGCCGCCACCACCTCCACTGCCTCCACTACCTCCACTGCTCCCCCCACCACCACTCCCGCTGCCACCTCCACCACCCCTGCCACCCTTGCCCTTGCTGCTGCGGCGCTTCGCACTAGCAGAAGCATCCCCAACGTCCTCAGCAACAGAGACGTCTGCAGCAGCAGCAGAGGCGTAGGAGGGGGCAAGGGCGGAGGGGGAGCACCCCTAAAAGAAGGGCTGGCGCGGAGTGCGACGAGCAGCACCTACAGCAACCGCACTGGTCTCAGCTGCGAGGAGATGCTGCTCGAGGAGGTCAACAGTGAGGGAGGTGGGGTCAAGAGAGAGAAATTGGTCCCTGACAGAGCGTAGAGAGTCAGGGAGGCGAGTGACTATGAAGTAGAGGGTGATGAACATCGGGGGCTGGTTCCTGTCAAGGAACTCAGCAGGGCTGGTAGCGTGGTAGCGAGCGTCGCTAGTGCGCAGGTGGGAAATCAGGTCCTCTACTGTGGCAAAAGCTGACTGCTCGGGGAACAGGTAGGGCAGTAGCAGTCGGCCTAGCGCAGCAGTGGCTGGCGAGGAGTAGCGAGCAACTACAACGTCGTACACGGCCTGTGCGGTCCTGTGCTGTCTGAAGTGAGCGCATTCGGCTAACAGCAGGTGGTTGCGAATGGCTAAGCGGGCAGCAGCGTCGCGCGCAAGCCACTGTGAGCGAGTCGCACTGTCAGCTGTGGCGGGAGGGGCGGTAGCGGCACCTGACGCGAGGTCAAAAAGCGACACACTGTCCTTAGAATCGCTCAGTAGGTACAGCTGCAGGTCATCGAGCCACTTGTCAAACTGAACCGGTCTGCCCTCATGATCGAACGCGAGAACCCTAAGCGAAGCCATAGTGGCGTAGTGTGCAGGAGCAGCAGTAGCAGCAGTAGCAGCAGAAGCAGCAGTAGCAGTAGCAGCAGTAGCAGCAATAGTAGTAGCAGAGTAGCAGGAGTAGTGGCCAAGGGGCCGAGGGGCCTGGGGCCTAGGGGCCGAGGGGCCGAGGGGCCGAGAGGCTTGGGGCCTAGGTCGACGGGGCCGCGGGGCCAGGGGAGTAGGGGCCGAGGGGCCGGGGCCTAGGGGCGAATGGGCTGCGAGGCCAGGGGAGACAGAGCCGAGGGGCCTGGGGCCTAGGTGCGTGGGGTCGCGGGGCCAAGAGCGACGGGGCCGAAGGGTCAGGGGGGGGCCTAGGTCGAAGGGGCCGCGGGGCCAAGAGAGTAGGGGCCGAGGGGCCGGGGCCTTAGGGCGAATGGGTCGTGGGGCCAGGGGAGACGGGGCCGAGGGGCCTGGGGCCTAGCGGTGTTGGGCCGCGGGGCCAAGGGCGACGGGGCCGAGGGGCCGGGGGGGGGCCTAGGTTATGGGGCCGCGGGGCCAGGGGAGTAGGGGCCGAGGGGCTTGGGGCCTAGGTCGACGGGGCCGCGGGGCCAGGGGCAACGGAGCCGAGGGGCCGGGGGCCTAGGGCGACGGGGCCGCGGGGCGAGGAGAGGAGGGGCCGAGGGGCCTCGGGCCTAGGGCGATGGGGCCGCGGGGCCAGGGGCGACGGGGCCGAGGGGCCGGGGGCCTAGGTCGACGGGGCCACGGGCCAGGAGAGTAGGGGCTGAGGGGCCTCGGGCCTAGGGCGACGGGGCCGCGACGGGCGACTGGCAGCGGGGGTCGCGACGGGCCTAGGGCGATGGGGGTCGCGACGGGCCTAGGGCGACGAGGGTCACGACGGGCCTAGGGCGACCAAGGGGCCGGGCTAGGGGCGACGGGCGACGGGGGGCCGAGCTTGGGGCGACGCCAAGGGGCGACGGGCCGGGCTAGGGGGGGCGACGGGCTGGGGCCTAGGGGCGACGGGCGCGTGGCTACGGGCCGGGGCCTAGGCTAGCAAGGCAGCAGGTGGTGGGCCAAAAAAAAAACGTTCCTAGGAAGGGACCTGCTCTGAAACAATGTCAGAATAACGAACGAGAATGAATGAACTATGAAAGAGTTGGGTACAAGTACTAACCCTAATTGGGTTGTACCCCTTATGGGCTACCCCACTATAGCCTACACAAATGTAAGCACTATAACATTCTGACAAGCGTTGCGTAGAGGAGCCGCGCCAGCACTGCAGAAAGGCGACCTGCCAACACTGCAGGTCGACGGCATGCCAACGTTGCAGCAAAGCGGCTGTCCAGCGTTGCCCCGCAGAAGACAGCAGTGCGCACGCTCGCAGGTGCGCGCAGATGATTGGCCCGACTTGCATCATTGTGCATCTGTCGTTTATTGTCTGCGCCTGACGAGCTACATCGACTTCGGGATACCAGCCCGAAGTCACCTTTGTCACAGTGACCTCGAGGACATTCGCGTGCCTACGCAGAACTTGCCGAGCAGGTTACCTGGTCGACCTGGTCGACCACCAGGTTCCTTTGGTCGACCACCAAGTGCCTCTGGTCGACCATAGCTCCCATCGAGCTACCCCCTGGTTGACGAACCCCTCCGTCAACCAGAACTGTCAGCTGCTATCGCCGAGCTCCCCTCGTCAACCGTTGCTCACATGTCAGGTCGACGGACTGCTCAGCCAACCTCCCCGTCGAACTGCTCCTCCTGGTCGACGGCCCACCCATTGACCAGCCCAATCAGCTGCAACCGTTGAGCACCCCTGGTCGACGGCAACACCACAGTGATCCCTGTAGCTTGACGAAGCTCGTCGAGCAGCTCCCTCACTGTGAACAGTCGGCTGCTTCTCCCGTACATCCGACCAAGTCGTCTGTGTTGCCCAAGCGAGGGCGGGGCCAACACTCCACTCCCGTTAACACAAAATACCAACCGAACCATGAGGTTGGGTCCCGTCGTGAACAGTGGCGGGAGCAGTAGTAGAGATGAGTGTCGCGAGTGGTAACGGATTACTGTTGGGTGCTGTTGGCGGGAACAGTGGTGTACGTGCTGAGCGGGGACGCGAAGTAAGGAAAAGGAATTTTCCTTACAGTGGCTCTTATCGAAAATGTGCCATAACTTCCACATTTTGTATCATGCTCAGAATATTAAACCCACTAACCAATCCTCTGCATAATTGTAAGTCCTCAATGCATAACTATGCTTCAAGGGGTCTTCGAGAGAACATGTGTTGGAATAACCGAAAGGTTATGATAACATTCCCGAAGGTTCTCTCCAGCGCGCGACTTCATTTCGAAGCAGCGCTACTGTACTAGTACCGCAATTGCTCATATAGAGCACGCGGCAGACAGAGAGTGACCCGAAGGTCAACAGTCGCTGGAAGTCAAAGGTCGCGACTGTTGACTGCCCAGTAACCGCACTTGGAAGTTACACGATGCAACATGGTAACGGTCGAGTAGAGCAATAGTGACGGTAATTGTAGCAATGCAATACAGTTAATAAGGGAATGTACCCCTCAGAGTACATGGCTAGCTAGTTTGCTATTTATACCCTTGTACTTCTATCTTACAATCATATTGTTCTCTTTCAACATTTGTCAAACAAGGTCACTATAAGAGTTCATTGTCTTCTTATAACTGCGATTCCCGGTTATATCAACATGACATGTGTAAGGAATTGACCCGAATTCCTTATCCGGTTTGACTGCTACGCGTACAACCCCGTTTTTCGGATTGTGCACGTTCGGCCAACATCCACGATGCCGAGGCTCCTCGTGTTGCCTTCGGCTTTCCGATCGCCAAACCTGCGCCTAACCTCGTTTTCCCGAGGTTCCCTCCTAGCTAGGGTAGTCAATATATTAGTGCGTGCCTTCATTGTATGGTCAGTTCATTGAGTCACAACCTCGTTATTCGTTATTCCGTGCACTCTCTTTTACAAGTCATAACATCTGGAATCAGAGCTACTTTCCTAGTTCACCCCGCTTTTCGAGGGTAGTTTGGTGGCACGGGTGTGGCTGATATAGTGGACTACACGACGGTTGGCTGCAAGGTTTGTTAAGTCAATCCTACCTAACTCCGATAGTTCATGTTTTTCACTTACCCGAAGGCCACGGGTACCTGATTGCCCACCAGACGTAGTGCTAGACTCATGGACCAGGAAGTGGTTAACAAGTTGATGGCGCAAGTGGCAGAAATGCAGGAGAGGATGAAGTCATTAATGGCGGAAGTGACAATGCTACATGGAGAAAACGCTGAGCTACGCCAGGCGCGAGGTGAAGCGCGTCAGGAGTCACCCGATGAAGAAGGCGATGGCAACAGTCAAGCAGTGAGCAACTCATTGGACGTGCTCACACGTGACTTCGAAGAAGAAGATAGGCAGCGAGCGGCAACAATACCGATTGTAGTAACGACGATCAAGATTAAACCCGTCAACCCGCCCCCGTTCAACCCTACAAACAAGACTACTACAGTGAAGGGGTGGCTTTTCGGCGTTGAAGTCTTCTTCACTGCAGCAGGCGTGAACGACGATGCCACACGCATTAATTACGCAGTTTCTCTTCTTCGAGGCGCAGCGCTTGAATGGTGGCGCCGAACCTTGGACACGGGGACCCCGACAGGTGTGACATATGCGGCAGACAGGACTTCAACGTCGGTTTATCAAGTGGCAGCACCGATATTCGGCGTGACCAAGTTACGCACGTGGAAGGAGTGGGGTGCAGCCTTACGAGATTGCTTTGAGCACATATCCGGCTCGGAGCAAGCTCGCATGAAGATGCGTACCTGGTCGAAGTTGGCATCTGACCAAGACTACACAGCAACGTTCATGGCCCTCGCCGACCAAGTGGACGACATGTCGGAAGCGGAGCGATTAGACAAATATGTCAGCGGCCTTAAATACGAGACACAGTATAAGGTGCGCCGATGCCGCCCGGCATCATTCCTAGAAGCAGCACAGTTGGCAGAATCTACAGACGTGCTGCTGCAGTACGCGAGGTCGAGTTCCCAGGAGGGAATCCGTTTTCGCGGCTAGACCCAACGGGCCACAATCAACGGAGTCCATGCACCAGACCGCCCATACATTGGGTCGTGTTATAAGTGCGGGAAGTCGGGTCACAAATATGCAGACTGCCCCGAGAAAACGTCGGCGATGAAGAACGACGGGAAGGAGCCGGGAAATGGGAAGAGTTAGTAACAGACGTGCCCCTTACTGACTGTGCTCTGTTTCCCGAACACCATCATCCCCACTGAGTCGTGGTTCCGATTCATGCAATTGATCGCACTTGGCCGAATAACAGGGATAACCATGTGGATAACCCCTGCTGGTCGTTGGCAGAGTGTTAAAAAATCATGTGAAAGTGTTCGTAGATGGGGGGGCCAGCCATAGCCTCTTCAACTTGGCGACAGCAAAAAAATGCAAGCTGCAACTTGACAGGAGTTTGCCCGAAATCGATGCTTGCCTCGTAGATGGGACGCCTCTGTCAATTTTGGAAGAAACATGGATAGTGCGGATCGAATGCGGCGACGATTTCGGTTTCACCATGAAGTTTCTCGCGACGACGCTGGATGGCTGCGACATAATGCTGAGACGTGATTGGCTGCGACGGCACAACCCCGTCATCGACTGGACAACGGGATCGTGCAGCATCAGCAAGCACGAGGGGCTAATTAAGCTGCCTGCATGGACATCTGACTACATCCAAGCCCCGTGCCTCAAAGCTATCACTATAGCTCGCCACTTCAACAGAGGCGCGCAACTGTTCGCCGTTTGCTTGCGCAAGTTGGCAATCGAGAAGTTGTGCGCAGCTATACTACCGGATTTAGCGGAGCTCATTCGACAGTGCCCCGACATCTTCCCCGACGATTTGCCACCTGGACAGCCACCCGAGAGACCTGAGGACCACAAAATCCAGCTGGAACCCGGCGCGAAGCCGACTGTTTGGACACAGTGGCGGTTGACTATCAGAACATTATAGCTTATACATTTGTGTAGGCTGTAGTGGGGTAGCCCATAAGGGGTACAACCCAATTAGGGTTAGTACTTGTACCCAACTCTTTGCTAGTTCATTCATTCTCGTTCGTTACTTTGATATGGAATCAGAGCAGGTTCCTTGGGCCCACCACTTGCTACGCTGCTAGTACCCCCCCTAGGCCCGTCGCCCCTAGGCCCGTCGACCCTAGCCTACACGCCAAGCCCGTCGACCCTAGCCTACGCGCCCGGCCCGTCGACCCTAGCCTACGTGTGCCCAGCCCGTCAACCCTAGCCTACGCACCCGGCCTGTCGCCCCTAGCCTACGCGCGCTCGGCCCGTCGCCCCTAGTCTACGCGGCCGGCCCGTCCCTCCTAGTTGCTACTGCTCTCCTGCGTGCTGCACAGCTATGGCTTCGCTTCGGGTTCTCGCGTTTGATCATGAGGGCAGACAGGTTCAGTTTGACATGTGGCTCGACGACCTGCAGCTGTACCTACTGAGCGATTCTAAGGACAGTGTCTCGCTGTTTGACCTAGCGTCAGGCGATGCTACTGCCCCTCCCGCCACAGCTGACAGTTCGACTCACTCACAGTGGCTTACTCGCGATGCTGCTGCCCGCTTAGCCATTCGCAACCACCTGCCATTAGCTGAATGCGCTCACTTCAGACAGCACAGGACAGCGCAGGCGCTGTACGACGCTGTAGTCGCTTGCTACTCCTCCCCTGCCACTGCTGTTCTAGGCCGCCTCCTTCTGCCCTACCTGTTCCCCGAGCTGTCCGCCTTTACAACAGTGGAGGACCTGGTTTCCCACCTTCGCGCTAGTGACGCTCGCTACCGCGCTACCGTTCATACTGAGTTCTCTGACAGGAACCCGGCCCCGATGTACATCACTCTCTACTTTATAGTCACCCACCTCCCTGACTCTCTTCGCTCTGTCAGGGACCACTTCCTCTCTCTTGACCCCACCTCCCTCACTGTTGACCTCCTCGAGCAGCATCTCCTCGTAGCTGAGACTAGTGCAGTTGCTGTAGGTGCTGCTCATGGCACTCCGCGCCCGCCCTTCTTTGAGGGGTGTTCCCCCTCCCCCCTTGCCCCCTCCTACGCCTCTGGTGCTGCTGCAGACGTCTCTGTTCCTGCGGACGTCGGGGCTGCTTCTGCTAGTGCGAAGCGACGCAGCAGCAAGGGCAAGGGTGGCCGGGGTGGTGGAGGTGGCAGCGGCGGTGGTGAAGGTGGCAGCGGCGGTGGTGGAGGTGGCAGTGGGAGTAGTGGTGGGGGCAGCAGTGGAGTTGGTGGCAGCGGTGGGACTGTTGGCGGGAGTGGGGGCTCTGGTGGCGGTGGTGGAGGCAGCGGTGGGAGTGGCGGCAGTGGAGTCCGTGGGACTGGTGGCGGCGGGACTGGCGCTCGCCGTGTCGGTTCAGGGGGTGGCCAATGTCAGCAGCAGCAGCGTCGGAGCGAGACCCCATCTCCCCAGCAGCTTCGTGAGTGGTTTCTGCGTGGGGCGTCTGGGGGAAGTTGCCCGTATGTCATTCGCACGGGTGACCGTGCTGGTCAGACTTGTGGGCGGCTCCACACTCAGCACCGCTGCTTCTCCCGCCTCGACGACGCTTGGCATGCTGAGTTTGGTGACGACGTCGAGCTCCCTCGCTAGGCAGATCTGCTTAAGTCTAGGATTGATATCTTTGACCTAGACTTTGATGCTATTCTTTCTGCTATGTATGCTTTGTCTGTTAGTGCTGAGGGTGACTGTTACCTGTGTGTGCCGCCTGACCCAGGTATAGAGGCTGTTGCTCTAGGTGCAAGTGAGTCTACTCTCCCTGGTACTGCGCCTGCTGAGGCATTGCCCACCTTTACCCTTGACTCAGGTGCTTCACGCGGTTTCTTTCGTGACAGCACCACCCTCACTCCTCTCTCTACACCTGTTCCGGTCAGACAGGCTGACCCCTATGGGGGCCCTGTCCTTGCCTGTTCCTCCACTGTTCTCCCGTGTCCGACGGTTCCGTCCGACTCACTGTCAGGTCTTCACCTCCTCTCGTTCTCTACGAACTTGGTGAGTAACGCTGCCCTTCAGGATGCGATGGTCACTACCAACACTCCTGGGGGTCAGCGTGTGTCGATCTGCATGTGCACACGGACGGGGCGTCATCTGGCCACATTCACTCGTCGGCCAGGGTCGAGTCTGTACACACTCGCTACCGAGCCTTCTCAAGTAGCTGCGTCTGCTCTGGTGTCCGCGTCAGGTCAGGTAGCCGCCTCTTGCTCGTGTCGCCTCCTGTCGCACCAGACTCTTCTGTGGCACCACCGCCTGGGTCACCCGTCCCTGCCTCGCCTTCGTGGCACGCACTCTCGTCTTCTTATCTCTGGTCTCCCCAGGTCTCTGCCTCCCCTGCCGCCCTCGCCTGCCCCGCCCTGCCTCCCTTGCGTCGAGGGGCGGCAACGCGCCGCTCCTCACTCCTCCTCGTTTCCCCCAATGACTGCTCCCCTGCAAACTCTCCACATGGACGTGTGGGGCCCAGCCCGCGTCAGTGGACAGAGCCGCGAGCGCTACTTTCTGCTGGTAGTTGACGACTACACGCGGTACACCACGGTCTTCCCCTTGCGCAGTAAGGGTCAGGTCGTTGATGTCTTGATCCCTTGGATCTGCACAGTCCGTCTCCAGCTCCGCGAGCGGTTCGGCCAGGACCTTCCTGACCTGCGTCTGCACTCTGACAGAGGTGGTGAGTTCTCCTCCAATCTCTTGCGGGACTTTTGTCGTGGGGAGGGCATTCTTCAGTCGTTCACGGTTCCGGACTCCCCTCAGTAAAATGGGATTGCTGAGCGCCGCATTGGCTTAGTCATGGAGGTCGCTCGTACCTCCATGATCCATGCGGCTGCTCCCCATTTTCTGTGGCCGTTTGCGGTCCAGTACGCTGCGCATCAGCTCAACCTCTGGCCCCGTGTCTCCTTGCCGGAGACCTCGCCCACACTGCGTTGGACGGGGGAGGTTGGCGATGCGTCGGTGTTCCGGATCTGGGGATCTCGTGCCTTTGTTCGCGATACGTCAGCGGACAAGCTCTCCCCCCGTGCTATCCCCTGCGTCTTCCTTAACTTTGTCCCCGACGCGCCTGGTTGGCAGTTTTACCACCCCACCTCGCGCCGTGTCTTCCCTTCTCAGGATGTCACGTTTGACAAGCCGGTTCCCTTTTACCGCCTCTTCCCCTACCGCTCTGCCCCTCCCCCGCCCCGCCGCTCTTCCTTGCTCCCGGTCCCCCTCCGGTAGACCCCCTCCTGCCCTAGGGTCCTGCTCCCTCAGGTGTGTCTCGGGTAGACCCTCTCCCTGGTCCTACGCTTGTTCAGGTAGCTGTCGGCTCACGTGCTGCTCGAGGTACTGCGTCTGGGGGTGCTGAGCCTGGGGGTGCGGAGTCTAAGGGTGTTGAGACTGAGGGTGCTGAGCCTGGGGGTGTTGCGACTGGGGGTGGTGAGCCTGGGTTTGCTGCGAGTGGGGGTGGTGAGCCTGGGGTTGCTGAGCCTGAGGGTGTTGAGCCTGGGGGTGCTGCGTCGGAGGGTGCGGAGTCTGAAGGTGCGGAGCCTCAGGGTGCTGCTTCGTCTCGAGGTTCTCCTGGTGCTTCGTCGCGACTGTCTCTGCAGCAGTTGCGTGAGTGGTTTGTTCGGCGTACGCGCCTTCGGAGTGGAGCTTCTGGAGCTGGAGGTGCTGGTGCTGCTGGAGCTAGAGGTACTGGAGTTGCTGCTGGAGCTGGTGTTACTGGAGGTACTGCGACCACTAGACCTGGAGGTGCTCATACCCGGGGTACTGGAGCTACCGGGGCTGGTGGTGTTGAGGGTGCTGGAGCTGGAGACCTTACGGAGTCTGGTACTACTGGCGCTGGTGGCGCTGGAGGTGGAGGAGCTGGAGTTGGTGGCCCTGGTGTTGGAGGTGCTAGAGCTGGAGGAGCTGGAGCTGTTGACCCTGGTGGCACTATGCGGCCGCGACCGTACTTCGTTCCCCTGCTCTAGAAGGTTCTTGGAGGCCTTGGTGTTGGAGGTGCTGGAGCTAGAGGAGCTGGAGCTGTTGACCCTGGTGGCACTGTGCGGCCGCGACCGTACTTCGTTTCTGCTGCCCTTACTCCTCCCCTCCTGTGTCCCCCGCCTGATTAGTCGAAGCCGCCGTTGCAGCCGGCCTCTCCACTGCCAGCACCTTCTCCTTACACTGAGCAGTCCGGCAGTCTTACAGAGCGTCGTGAGCCTGCGTCTCGTCCTATCTCGCTTGTTCGCACTGCTCGTCGCGTTCCTTGTTCGCGTCCTCCTCCAGTCCCTGGCACACACGCCATGACCCTTCGTCCTTCCTCTATTCCTCTGCGTGTTCCTCTGCCAGCTCCTCCTGAGTCCTCTCTTCCTGAGGTCCCTGAACCTGAGTCTGACCGCGCTGGTGCTGCCAGTCCCACTGTCTCTCGTCTCCTCGCCACTGCTGACATTGACCCTTCTTTTGAGTCTGCTGGTGCGTCTGCTCTCGTCGCTGAGCTGCTTGACTTTGCTGCTGCCTGTCGTCTAGACTACGCCACTGCTCTTGTTGCTGAGTCTGCGTCTGCCAGTCCTCCGTCCGTCTGGGGAGAGTGTGCTCTTGGCACGGACGTCCTTGAGGACAGGCAGGAGGACTTTGAGTGTCTTGTAGCTACTGTACCTCGTTTCGCTTCCATGTTGCTTGCCCCTGAGGGAGACACGGATGCTCCAGACACCTCGACCCCGCGCTCTTACGCAGAGACAACTACGGGTCCTTACTCCTCTCAGTGGCAGGCAGCCATGGATGCCGAGATGGCATCCTGGAAGTCCACAGGCACCTACGTCGACGAGGTTCCCCCACCTGGGGCGAACATAGTCGATGGCATGTGGATCTTCAGGGTGAAGCGGCCACCGGGTTCTCCGCCTGCCTTCAAGGGGTGTTTCGTTGCTCGAGGCTTCAGTCAGTGACAGGGAGTTGACTACTTCCAGATCTTCTCCCCCACCCCGAAGATGACTACTCTTCGGGTGTTGCTGCACGTCGCTGCTCAGTGTGACTACGAGTTGCACTCTCTGGACTTCAGCACAGCTTTCCTGCAGGGCAGCCTGCACGAGGAGATCTGGTTGCGCCGCCCACCTGGTTTCACTGAGTCTTTTCCTGCAGGTACTCAGTGGAGTCTTCGGCGGCCAGTCTACGGTCTTCGTCAGGTGCCTCGCGAGTGGCATGACACACTGAGGACTACACTTGCGGCTCTTGGGTTTGCTCCTGCTACTGCTGACCCGTCGCTGTTTCTACGCACCGACACCTCGCAGCCGCCGTTCTACGTCCTTGTCTACGTCGACGACCTCGTCTTTGCCACTGCTGACACCGAGGCACTGGCTCTTGTGAATTCGGAGCTGGAGAAGAGACACACCTGCACTGACCTGGGTGAACTGCGCAGCTATCTTGGCTTGCGGATCACCCGGGACAGAGCTCGGCGCACCATTACCCTAACTCAGTCACACATGGTGCACCAGGTCCTTCAGCGCTTCGGCTTCCAGTTCTCCTCACCACAGCCCAGTCCTCTGTTTACCAGCCACTTGCTCTCAGCTCTACCTTCGGACGAGTCCGTAGAGCCGAGTGGTCCGTACCCAGAGCTTGTGGGTTGCCTCATGTACCTGATGACGTGCACTCGACTCGACCTCGCGTACCCTCTCAGCCTCCTGGCTCGCTACGTGGCTCCCGGCAGGCACCGAAAGGTGCACTGGGATGCTGCGAAGAGGGTACTGCGTTACTTGTGCAATACGTCGAGCATGGGGCTCGTGCTTGGAGGACGGGGTCCAGTTGTCCTCACCGGTCACGCAGACGCTTCCTGGGTTGATGACTCAGCTACACAGCGGTCGCCACAGGGTTACACCTTCAGCCTTGGCTCTGGCTCTGTTTCCTGGCGGTCTACCCGCTCGTCTTCGGTTCTCAGCTCCAGTTGTGAGGCTGAGATCTATGCTGGGGCCATGGCTGCATAGGAGCTACGCTGGCTCACCTACCTGCTGACTGACTTGGGAGAGCAGCCTCGTTCACCTCCAGTTCTGTACGTAGACAACAAGGCCATGATTGCCTTGTGTCAGGAGCACAGACTGGAGCACAGAACGACGTACATCGCTCTGCGATACTTCCTTGCTCGAGAGTTACGACAGCGTGGCCAGCTTTGTCTTGCGTACGTGGCCACTAGGGCCAACACTGCTGATATATTCACCAAGGCACTTCCGCTTGGTGATCATCAGCGTTTCTCTACTGTGTTAGGCCTTGTGCCTACTTTGCCTCACCTGCTTACTGCGTGACTTTGGTTGTACTGTGATCTATATATATACCTTCACGCTTGCACTTGCTAGGGTATGATAACTGTATTGTTTGTTCTCTTTTATATATAACTCTGCTTGTGAACTGGCCTTGTGGCCCTTTGCTTGTGCTCGAACTGTGTGATGACTTAGTGATCCACCCTGAGCTTGCTTTGCTTTTGTTGATTGGTCTTGTGACCACTTGTTCTCCCCCACTTTGCCTATGGGGGTGTGTCAGAACATTATAGCTTATACATTTGTGTAGGCTGTAGTGGGGTAGTTCATTAGGGGTACAACCCAATTAGGGTTAGTACTTGTACCCAACTCTTTGCTAGTTCATTCATTCTTTTTTGTTACTTTGATAAGGGGCTCATTCATTCTCGTTCGTTACCCAACCCAGCCGGAACTCGAGGAGCTGCGAAGCCAAATTGACGCATCGTTGGAGAAGGGGTTCATTCGGCCCAGTACATCGCCCTTCGCAGCACCAATCCTGTTTATTTCGAAAAAGGACGGCGGGCTTCGCATGTGCATCGACTATCGCGCGCTCAATTGGGTGACAATCAATTATCGCTATCCAATCTCACATTCCGACGATCTCCTCGACCAGGTTCGCTGCGCTCGCTACTTCTCGAAGATTGACTTACGTGGCGATTACCACCAGATTGGGGTCTTTGCCGACGATTGTCACAAGACCGCGTTTCGCACACGCTATGGGAGTTATGAGTTCACCGTGATGCCGTTCGGCCTCACAAACGCGCCTTCAATTTTTCAATTAACCATGAACAGGGTATTTCGGGATCTTCTGGACCGCTGCGTCATCGTCTACTTGGATGACATTTTGATATTTAGCAGGACACGGGAGCAGCATCTCCGCGACCTTGACGCAGTGTTTTTACGGTTGCTGGAGAATCGCCTCATCACCAAGGGCTCTAAGTGCGAATTTTTTAAGCAGGAGTTGGAGTTTTTGGGCCACGTAATTTCTCCCGGCGAGGTTAAAGACCATACAGGAGTAGAAGTCCCCGACGAACGTCACGGAACTTCAGAGTTTTCTGGGGTTACGTCAGGCGATTTATCCCGAATATGGCGGGGATAACTGGCCCCCTGACCGACTTGCTACACAAGGACAGGAATTTTGTGTGTGGGGAGGAAGCTGAGGCGGCTTTTCAGGAGTTGAAGATTTTTCTCGTTTTCCTTCCGGTTTTGCGCATCGCCAACCCATCAAAGCTGTTCGAGGTCATCACCGACGCCTCAGATTTCGCCATCGGAGCTGTACCTCCAAGATTTCGGGAACGGTCTGCAACCGATAGCCTACGAGTCACGCAAGGTGCAGTCAGCCGAGCGCAACTATACCAATCCACGACAAGGAGATGCTCACCATTATCAACGCGTTCAAACTGTGGCGCTGCTACTTGGTGAGCGCCGACGTCACTATTCGCACTGAAAGAAGTCCCTACAGCACCTGCGAGCTCAGCCCAACCTCAACCCGCGACAGATTCGGTGGCTGGACTACATGGAGAGCCACTTCACCTACCGCATCACGTACAACAAAGGGGCATATAACATCGCCGACGCCTTTACCCGACCGACAGTTCAATCCGCTGCAGTACTCATCACCCATTCGAACCCGTTACTTACCGGACTATTCACCCTCGGCTACACTACGGACCCATTCTTCACGACTGAAAATCACCACCAGGCGACGACTCAGAAGGGGAACTATTACCTAAAAGCCGGAACCGACCGGATTTGGGTTCCTGCTTACCGACTGCTGCGCGAACTCCTTATTCAGGAGGTCCACGATTCTAACCTCTCCGGACATTTAGGGGTTGACAAAACCCAAAAGCTGTTGCACCATCAATATTACTTGCCGGATTCTGCTAACGACGTGCAGCGATATGTGTCCTCATGCAGAGTGTGCCAAGCCATGAAGTCGACACATCAGCGGCCAGCTGGATTGCTGCAACCCCTTGAGCCACCCAAACAACCGTGGCAACAAGTGATGATGGACTTCGTCACGGGGCTGCTAGCTGGGCCGTCCGGCAACGACACTGTCCTCGTCGTCGTCGATCGCCTCACAAAAATGGCGCACTTCGCACCATGCCGTACAACAATCACAGCCGAAGATACTGCGCGCCTCTTCATCTCCACGAGCATGCGTCTACACGGAATCCCTTCGGCGATCATCAGCGACCGGGATCCGAAGTTCATGTCGAAATTTTGGAAGGAGACATGAGCACAGTACGGCAAAAAACTACAGCTCTCATCAGCATACCACCCGCAAACGGACGGCCAGACCGACCGAACCAATCAGACCATGGAGCAGTTGATCAGGACAAACTTCCCCGACCCTGCACGCTGGGAAAGTTTGCTCGCCATGTTGGAGTTCGCGTTCAACAACGCTCCATCCAGCACGACTAATCACTCCCCATTCTTCCTGAATTACGAGATGGACCCGGTGGTGCCTACAACAACCACACTTGAAAACCCAGTCCCGCGCTCACAAACGTTTGTGACGTGTTACAATCCCAAGTGGGACTTAGCAAAGGATTGCTCTGGGTTGATCGCAGGGTAGTGTTGCAGCGGAAGTGTTGACCTCAGATCAGAGTGAATGTAAATGACTGAGATGATTATAGCATGCATACATCGGGTTTATATAGGAAATACAAAGGAATACGAAACGACCTAGACTAGCCATGTACACTAAGGGGTACATTCCCTTACTGAAGCGAGTTCAAACCGTGCGGCGCAGGAACCCGTTTCAAAACTTGTTCCCGCCTTTTTCATTTCAAATGTTTCTGCCTGCATCGATCTGTTAGAATAAGTGACGAGAATGCATGACTAGGAAAAGGGAAGGGGTACAAGTAGAATGTCGAGAGAAAACAGTACCCCCTAAGGCTAAACCCACTATAGCCTAGACAACTATAAACACATAAACTAAGCCTAGATATAACTAAGCATATATGTTTGAAACACCCCCATAGGCGAAGTGGGGGATAGCCATAACAAGCAATGGTCACAAGACCATTCAAGAGAATAAGCAAAGCAGAGCAAGCTCAGGGTGGATCACAAAGTCACCACACAGTCCGAGAACAAACAAAGGGCCACAAGGCCAGTTCACATGCAGAGTTATATAAAGTGAACGAACAATACAGTGATCATACCCTAACAAGTGCAAGCATGCAGGTACATAGATAGATCACAGTACAGGCAGAGTCAGGCAGTAAGTAAGTGAGGCAAAGTAGGCACAAGGCCTAACACAGTAACAAAGCGCTGATGGTCACCAGGCAGAAGTGCCTTGGTGAAGACATCAGCAGTGTTGGCCCGAGTGGCCACGTACGCTAGACGAAGCTGACCACGCTTCTGCAACTCTCGAGCAAGGAAGTATCGCAGAGCGATGTGCTTCGTTCTGTGCTCCAGTCTGTGCTCCTGACACAAGGCTATCATGGCCTTGTTGTCTACGTACACGACTGGAGGCGAACGAGGCTGCTCTCCCAAGTCGGTCAGCAAGTAGGTGAGCCAGCGTAGCTCCTGAGCAGCCATGGCTCCGGCGTAGATCTCAGCCTCACAGCTGGAGCTGAGAACTGAAGACGAGCGGGTAGACCGCCAAGAAACCGAGCCGGACCCAAGGCTGAAGGTGTAACCCTGCGACGACCGCTGCGTAGTTGAGTCGTCAACCCAGGAGGCGTCTGCGTGACCAGTGAGGACAACTGGACCCCGTCCTCCAAGCACAAGCCCCATGCCCGACGTACTGCACAGGTAACGCAGTACCCTCTTCGGAGCATCCCAGTGCACCTTTCGGTGCCTACCGGGAGCCACGTAGCGAGCCAGAAGGCTGAAAGGGTACGCGAGGTCAGGTCGTGTGCAAGTCATCAGGTACATGAGGCAACCCACAAGCTCTGGGTACGGACCACTCGGCTCTACGGACTCGTCCGAAGGTGGAGCTGAGAGCGAGTGGCTGGTAGACAGAGGAGTGAGCTGTGGCGAGGAGTACTGGAAGCCGAAGCGCTGAAGGACCTGGTGCACCATGTGTGACTGAGTCAGTGTGATGGTGCGCCGTGCTCTGTCCCGGGTGATCTGCAGGCAAAGGTAGCTGCGCAGTTCACCCAGATCAGTGCAGGTATGTCTCTTCTGCAGCTCGGACTTCACTAGGGTCAGTGCCTCAGTGTCAACCGTGGCAAAGACGAGGTCGTCGACGTACACTAGGACGTAGAAGGGCGGCAGCGAGGTGTCGGTGCGTAGAAACAGCGACGGGTCTGCTGTAGAAGGAACAAACCCAAGAGCCGCAAGTGTAGTCCTGAGTGTGTCGAGCCACTCGCGAGGCGCCTGACGGAGACCGTAGACTGGCCGGCGGAGGCTCCACTGGGTACCTGTAGGAAACGACCCAGTGAAACCAGGTGGTCGGCGCAGCCAGATCTCCTCGTGCAGGCTGCCCTGCAAGAAGGCTGTACTGAAGTCCAGGGAGTGTAACTCGTAGTCACGCTGAGCAGCTACGTGCAGCAACACCCAAAGAGTAGTCATCTTCGTGGTGGGGGAGAAGGTCTGGAAGTAGTCCACTCCGTGTCGCTGACTGAAACCTCGAGCAACGTAACGCGCCTTGAAGGCAGGCGGAGAACCCGGCGGCCGCTTCACCCTGAAGATCCACATGCCATCGACTATGTTCACCCCTGGTGGGGGAACCTCGTCGACGTAAGTGTCTATGGACTTCTAGGATGCCATCTCAGCATCCATAGCTGCCTGCCACTGAGAGGAGTAAGGACCCGTAATCGCCTCTGCGTAAGAGCGCGGGGTCGGGATGTCTGGAGCATCCGGGTCTCCCTCAGGGGCAAGCAGCAAGGAAGCGAAACGAGGTACAGCAGCTGCAAGACACTCAAAGTCCTCCTGCTTGTCCTCAAGGACGTCCGTGCCAAGAGCACACTCACCCCCGACGGACAGAGGATTGGCAGACTCAGACTCAGCAACTAGAGCAGAGGCGTAGTCAAGACGGCAGGCAGCAGCAAAGTCAAGCAGCTCAGCAACGAGAGCAGAAGCAGCAGCAGACTCAAAGGAAGGGTCTGTGACAGCAGTGGCAAGGAGACGAGCGACAGTGGGACTGGCAGCACGCGCTCCGTCAGACTCAGGGTCAGGGGCCTCATGAAGAGAGGACTCAAGAGGAGCAGGCAGAGGAACACGCAGTGGAACAGAGGAAGGACGGAGTGCCATAGTGTGCGTGCCCGGGTTAAGAGGAGGACGCGAACGAGGAGCGCGACGAGCACTGCAAACAGGCGAGACAGGACGAGACGCAGGCTCACAATGCTCTGTAAGACCTCCACACTGCTCAGTGTAAGGAGAGGGAACAGACAGTGGGGAGGCTGGCTGTAACGGCGGCTGCAACTGGTCAGGCGGTGGACAGAGGAAGGGAGGAGGAAGACCAGTAGAAGACGGGACACCAAGAACCTGCTGAAGCAGAGGAACGAAGTACGGGCGCGGCCGCACAGTACCTCCAGCACCTCCACCTCCAGGGTCAACAGCTCCAGCTCCTGCAGCGCCAGCGCCTCCTGCGCTAGGGCCTCCAACTCCAGCTACACCAGCTCCAGCGCCTCCGACGCCAGCTGCTCCAGGCTCCGTAGGGTCTCCAGCTCCAGTAGTAACAGCAGCACCTCCAGCTCCAGCGTCTCCAGGCTCGCCAGCCACAGGAGCTCCACTCCGACGGCGTGGGCGCTGAACAAGCTACTCACGCAGCTGCTGTGGGGACAGTCACAGTGAAGCACCAGCAGGACCTCCAGACGAAGCAGCACCCCGAGGCTCAGCACACCCAGACTCCGCACCCTCCGACTCAGCACCCCCAGGCTCCGCACCCTCCGACTCAGCACCCCCAGGCTCAACACCCTCAGGCTCAGCACCCCCAGACCCAGCACCCTCAGACCCCGCACCCCCCGGCTCCGCACCCCCAGACGCAGCACCCCGAGACGCAGCACCTGGAGCAGCACCTGAGACGACAGCTACCTGAACAGGCGGAATACCAGGGAGAGGGTCTACCTGAGACACTCCCGAGGGAGCAGGACCCTGGGGCGGAAGGAGATCTACCGTAGGCTGACCGGGAGCAAGGAAGAGCGGCGGGGGCGGGGAAGGGGCAGAGCGGTAGGGGAAGAGACGGTAGAAGGGAACCGACTCGTCGAACGTGACGTCCTGAGAAGGGAGGACATGGCGCGAGGTGGGGTGGTAAAACTGCCAGCCATGCGTGTCAGGAACAAAGCCAAGGAAGACGCAGGGAATGGCGCGGGCGGAGAGCTTGTCCGCGGACGTATCGCGAACAAAGGCACGAGAACCCCAGACCCGGAACACCGACGCATCACCAACCTTCCCCGTCCAACGCAGTGTGGGCGAGGTCTCCGGCAAGGAGACACGGGGCCAAAGGTTGAGCTGATGCGCAGCGTACCGGACCGAAAATGGGGAGTGGCCGCATGGATCATGGAGGTACGAGCGACCTCCATGACTAAGCCAATGCGGTGCTCAGCAATCCCATTTTGCTGAGGAGAGTCCGGAAGCGTGAACGACTGGAGAATGCCCTCCCCACGACAAAAGTCCCGCAAGAGGTCGGAGGAGAACTCACCACCTCTGTCAGAGTGCAGACGCAGGACAGGAAGGTCCTGGCCGAACCGCTCGTGCAGCTGGAGACGGACTGTGCGGATCCAAGGGATCAAGACAGCAGAGACTTCACCCTTGCTGCGCAAGGGTAAGACTGTGGTGTACCGCGTGTAGTCGTCAACTACCAGCAGAAAGTAGCATTCGCGGCCCTGTTCACTGACGCGGGCTGGGCCCCACACGTCCATGTGGAGGGTCTGCAGGGGAGCAGTCGTCGGGGGAAACGAGGAGGAGTGAGGAGCGGCGCGCTGCCGCCCCTCGACGCAAGGAAGACAGGGCGGGGCAGGAGAGGGCGGCAGGGGAGGCAGAGACCTGAGGAGACCAGAGACAAGGAGACGAGAGTGCATGCCACGAAGGCGTGGCAGGGAGGGGTGACCCAGGCGGTGGTGCCAAAGAAGAGTCTGGTGCGACAGGAGGCGACACGAGCAAGAGGCGGCTACCTGACCTGACACGGACACCTGACCAAACGCAGCGACCTGAGGAGGCTCAGTAGCCAGTGTGTACAGACTCGACCCTGGCCGATGAGTGAACGTAGCCAGGTGACGGCCCGTCCGTATGCACGTGCAGATCGACACACGCTGACCCCCAGGAGTGGTGGTAGTGACCATCGCATCCTGAAGGGCAGCAGTACTCACCAAGTTCGTAGAGGACGAGGGGAGGTGAAGACCTGACAGTGAGCCCGACGGAACCGCCGGACACGGGAGGACAGTGGAGGAACTGGCAACGACCGGGGCCCCAGAGGGGTCAGCCAGTCTGACTGGAACAGGTGCAGGAAGAGGAGTGAGATAGGTGCTGTCACGAAAGAAACAGCGCGAGGCGCCGGAGTCCAACGTGAAGGTGTGCAGGGCCTCAGCAGGCGCAGTACCAGGGGGAGTACCAGACACACTAGCACCTAGAGCAGCAGCGGCTATACCTGGGTCAGGCGGCACACACCAGTAACAGTCACCCTCAGCACTAAAAGACAAAGCATATATGGCAGAGATAATAACATCAAAGTCTAGGTCAAAGATAGCAACTCCCGACCTAAGCAACTCCGCCCAGCGAGGGCGCTCGACGTCATCACCAAACTCAGTGCGCCAGGCGTCGTCAAGGCGGGCAAAGCAGCGGCGCTCAGTGTGAAACCTCCCGCATGTCCTGCCCGCACGGGCACCCGTGCGAATGACATACGGGCAGGTCTCACTACCCTCACCCGCCCCACGCTGAACCAACCACTCACGGAGCTGCTTGGGCGTCTGAGTCTCGCTCCGACGCTGCTGCTGCTGGCCCCGACCACCACCAGGGCCTCCACGCTGAGGTCCAGACCGACCACCACTGGTCCCACCGCCTCTATTGCCGCCACTCCCTCCGCTGCCTCCACCGCCACCACCAGAGCCTCCACCTCTGCCACCGGTCCCACCACCGCCAACACCTCCACAGACTCCGCCTCCTCTACCGCTGCCCCCACTTCCACGCCCACTGCCACCTCCACCACCACCGCTGCCTCCTCCACTACCCCGGCCACCCTTGCCCTTGCTGTTGCGGCGCTTCGTACTAGTCGAAGTAGCACCGACGTCCTCAGGAACAGAGACGTTTGCAGCAGCAGCAGAGGCAAAGGAGGAGGAAAGGGGGGAGGGGGAGCACCCCTCAAAGAAGGGTGAGCGCGGGGTGCCATGAGCAGCACCTACAGCAACTGCACTAGTCTCAGCTACGAGGAGATGCTGCTCAAGGAGGTCAACAGTGAGGGAAGTGGGGTCGAGGGTGAGGAAGTGGTCCCTGACAGAGCGAAGGGAGTCAGGGAGGCGAGTGACTATGAAGTAGAGAGTGATGAACATGGGGGGCTGGTTCGTGTGAAGGAACTCAGCAGGGACGGCGCAGTAGCGAGCGTCGCTAGTGCGCAGGTGGGTAACCAGGTCCGCTACTGTGGCAAAAGCCGACAGCTCAGGGAACAGGTAGGGCAGTAGTAGCCTGCCAATAGCAGCAGTGGCAGGGGAGGAGTAGCGATCAACGACAGCGTCGTACAAGGCCTGTGCTGTCCTGTGCTCGCCAAAGTGAGCACATTCGGTTGCGGGCAGGTGGTTGCGAATGGCCAAGCGGGTAGTAGCGTCACGAGACAGCCACTGGGAACGGGTCGAAACGTCAGCTGTGGCGGGAGGGGCTGGAGCGGCACCGGACACGTGGTCAAACAGTGAGACACTGTCCCGACTGTCGCTCAGTAGGTACAGTTGCAGATCGTCGTGCCACGTGTCAAATGCTACAGGTCTGCCCTCCAGGTCGAACGGGAGAACTCGAAGCGAAGCCATAGGGGCCGAGGGGCCAAACAGGGGGCCGGGCGCAGAGCTCTGAGGTGGGACCGAGGGGCCAAACAAGGGGCTGGGCGCCGTGCTGTGAGATGGGGCCGAGGAGCCTAGGGGCCGCGGGGCCAAACAAGGGGCCGGGGGGCCTAGGGGGGCCGAGAGGCCTAGGGGGCCGAGGGGCCAAACAAGGGGTCGGGGGGGCCGGGCGCCGTGCAGTGAGGTGGGGCCGAGGAGCCGAGGGGCCGCGGGGCCAAACAAGGGGCCGGGGGGCCTAGGGGGGCCGAGGGGCCTAGGGGGCCGAGGGGCCAAACAAGGGGCCGGGGGGGGCCGGGCGCCGTGCTGTAAGGTGGGGCCGAGGAGCCTAGGGGCCGCGGGGCCAAACAAGGGGCCGGGGGGCCTAGGGGGGCCGAGGGGCCTAGGGGGCCGAGGGGCCAAACAAGGAGCCGGGGGGGCCGGGCGCCGTGCTGTGAGGTGAGGCCGAGGGGCCTAGGGGCCGCGGGGCCGAACAAGGGGCCGGGGGGCCTAGGGGGGCCGAGAAGCCTAGGGGGCCGAGGGGCGAAACAAGGGGCCGGGGGGGGGGGGCGGGCGCCGTGCTGTGAGGTGGGGCCGAGGAGCCTAGGGGCCGCGGGGCCAAACAAGGGGCCGGGGAGCCTAGGGGGGGCCGAGGGGCCTAGGGGGCCGAGGGGCCAAACAAGGGGCCGGGGGGGGGGGGGGCGGGCGCCGTGCAATGAGGTGGGGCCGAGGAGCCGAGGGGCCGCGGGGCCAAACAAGGGGCCGGGGGGGCCTAGGGGGGCCGAGGGGCCAAACAAGGGGCCGGGGGGGGGGGGGGGGGCGGGCGCCGTGCTGTGAGGTGGGGCCGAGGAGCCTAGGGGCCGCGGGGCCAAACAAGGGGCCGGGGGGCCTAGGGGGGCCGAGGGGCCTAGGGGGCCGAGGGGCCAAACAAGGGGCCGGGGGGGGGGCGGGCGCCGTGCTGTGAGGTGGGGCCGAGGAGCCGAGGGGCCGCGGGGCCAAACAAGGGGCCGGGGGGCCTAGGGGGGCCGAGGGGCCTAGGGGGCCGAGGGGCGAAACAAGTGGCCGGGGGGGGCCGGGCGCCGTGCAGTGAGGTGGGGCCGAGGAGCCGAGGGGCCACGGGGCCGAACAAGGGGCCGGGGGGCCTGGGGGGGCCGAGGGGCCTAGGGGGCCGAGGGGCCAAACAAGGAGCCGGGGGGGCCGGGCGCCGTGCTGTGAGGTGAGGCCGAGGGGCCTAGGGGCCGCGGGGCCGAACAAGGGGCCGGGGGGCCTAGGGGGGCCGAGAGGCCTAGGGGGCTGAGGGGCCAAACAAGGGGCCGGGGGGGGCGGGCGCCGTGCTGTGAGGTGGGGCCGAGGAGCCTAGGGGCCGCGGGGCCAAACAAGGGGCCGGGGAGCCTAGGGCGGGCCGAGGGGCCTAGGGGGCCGAGGGGCCAAACAAGGGGCCGGGGGGGGGGGGGGGCGGGCGCCGTGCAATGAGGTGGGGCCGAGGAGCCGAGGGGCCGCGGAGCCAAACAAGGGGCCGGGGGGGCCTAGGGGGGCCGAGGGGCCTAGGGGGCCGAGGGGCCAAACAAGGGGCCGGGGGGGGGACCGGGCGCCGTGCTGTGAGGTGGGGCCGAGGAGCCGAGGGGCCGCGGGGCCAAACAAGGGGCCGGGGGGCCGAGGGGCCTAGGGGGCCGAGGGGCCAAACATGGGGCCGGGGGGGGGGCCGGGCGCCGTGCTGTGAGGTGGGGCCGAGGAGCCGAGGGGCCGCGGGGCCAAACAAGGGGCCGGGGGGGCCTAGGGGGGCCGAGGGGCCTAGGGGGCCGAGGGGCCAAACAAGGGGCCGGGGGGGGCCGGGCGCCGTGCTGTGAGGTGGGGCCGAGGAGCCGAGGGGCCGCGGGGCCAAACAAGGGGCCGGGGGGCCTAGGGGGGCCGAGGGGCCTAGGGGGCCGAGGGGCCAAACAAGGGGCCGGGGGGGGGCGGGCGCCGTGCAGTGAGGTGGGGCCGAGGAGCCGAGGGGCCGCAGGGCCAAACAAGGGGCCGGGGGGCCTAGGGGGGCCGAGGGGCCTAGGGGGCCGAGGGGCCAAACAAGGGGCCGGGGGGGGCTGGGCGCCGTGCTGTGAGGTGGGGCCGAGGAGCCTAGGGGCCGCGGGGCCAAACAAGGGGCCGGGGGGGGCCGGGCGCCGTGCTGTGAGGTGGGGCCGAGGAGCGGAGGGGCCGCGGGGCCAAACAAGGGGCCGGGGGGCCTAGGGGGGCCGAGGGGCCTAGGGGGCCGAGGGGCCAAACAAGGGGCCGGGGGGGGCCGGGCGCCGTGCAGTGAGGTGGGGCCGAGGAGCGGAGGGGCCGCGGGGCCAAACAAGGGGCCGGGGGGCCTAGGGGGGCCGAGGGGCCTAGGGGGCCGAGGGGCCAAACAAGGGGCCGGGGGGGGGCGGGCGCCGTGCTGTGAGGTGGGGCCGAGGAGCCTAGGGGCCGCGGGGCCAAACAAGGGGCCGGGGGGGGCCTAGGGGGGCCGAGGGGCCTAGGGGGCCGAGGGGCCAAACTGTCAGAATGTTATGTTCTGTCTAGCCTGCAGTGGGGTACTCAATAGTGAGTACAGCCCAATTTAGGGTTTGCTATATGTACTCAACTGCTTGCTAGTAAAACCACTCTTTCTCATTTCTAACTTCCTCTACTGTTTCTTAACATGGAATCAGAGCAGGTCGACCCTCACGGGTCGATCCTGTGGATGGGCCCACCATTGTCTTCCGCTGCTACACTGCCTATCGCGCGCCTCGGGCGCGCGCTATCTTCCTGCCTGCCGCGCGCCCATGGCGCGCGGCCCTTTTTCTTCCCTGGGGGCAGCGCGACGCCCTGATTTGCCCGTCGCACGGCGGTTTCGTCGCCCGGGGGGGCTCGTGCGCGCCCCCCCCCCCCCCCCCCCCCCCTTCGTCGCCCGTCGCGGCGCCAACAGGGGCCCGCGCACCCCCCCCCCCCTTTTCCGTCGCCCGTCGCGGCGCCAATGGGGCGGCCACCCCCAGGGTCGCCTCGACAGGCGACGGGAGGGGCGACAAAAGGGGGCCGCGCGTCGGCCCCTCCCGTCTTCGTCGCGGCCCTACCCGGCCCTGTCCCGGCCCTGCCCTGCCCGGCCCTGCCCTGTGTTAGGGTTTGGGGGTGGCGAGTGGGGGGTCGCGGGTGTGTGGCATCACCTGCTCCTCCTCCTCCTCCGTCTCCCACTGCTGCAGCTGCCGCTGAGGGGGGTGGGTGTGTGGGAGTCGACGGAGTGGTGCTAGGGGGTGGAGTGTGAGTGAACCTAGGGGTGCAGCAGGGGGTGTGTGAAAAGGGGGGTGAGACAGTTAGAGGGAGGTTGGGCGGAGGCAGCCGTCGTGTCGCCTGCAGCGCCAGTAGTCCGGAGGCTACAATCTCCGGTAGCCCAGCGAGCCTGCTGCGCCAGTCGCCCGTGGGTCCGTTGCTCCTGCAGCTCAGAGTTAGTCGCGGAGCCAGTTACTCCAGTAGTTCGGAGGCTACAATCTCCGGTAGCCACAGTGCGCGCCGCTCCTGTTGCCCGTGTGTCTGCAGCTTCACCTGTCGTCTCCTATCTCTTCTCCTCTCACAGTCCCTCCTCCTCCTCACTTACCGTCTGTGACTGCCTCTAGCTTTGCTTATATTTGTGAACTATAAACTGCTACTTCTTGTACTTGTGCTCAGAATGTGTGGTGACGTTGTGATCCACCCTGAGCTTGTTTTGCTTTGTTTGTTGTGCTGATTACACCCCACTTTGGCTATGGGGGTGTGTCAGAATGTTATGTTTTGTCTAGCCTGCAGTGGGTTACTCAATAGTGAGTACAGCCCAATTTAGGGTTTGCTATATGTACTCAACTGCTTGCTAGTAAAACCACTCTTTCTCATTTCTAACTTCCTCTACTGTTTCTTAACATGGAATCAGAGCAGGTCGACCCTCACGGGTCGATCCTGTGGATGGGCCCACCATTGTCTTCCGCTGCTACACTGCCTATCGCGCGCCTCGGGCGCGCGCTATCTTCCTGCCTGCCGCGCGCCCATGGCGCGCGGCCCTTTTTCTTCCCTGGGGGCAGCGCGACGCCCTGATTTGCCCGTCGCACGGCGGTTTCGTCGCCCGGGGGGGCTCGTGCGCGCCCCCCCCCCCCCCCCCCCCCCTTCGTCGCCCGTCGCGGCGCCAACAGGGGCCCGCGCACCCCCCCCCCCCTTTTCCGTCGCCCGTCGCGGTGCCAACGGGGCGGCCACCCCCAGGGTCGCCTCGACAGGCGACGGGAGGGGCGACAAAAGGGGGCCGCGCGTCGGCCCCTCCCGTCTTCGTCGCGGCCCTACCCGGCCCTGTCCCGGCCCTGCCCTGCCCGGCCCTGCCCTGTGTTAGGGTTTGGGGGTGGCGAGTGGGGGGTCGCGGGTGTGTGGCATCACCTGCTCCTCCTCCTCCTCCGTCTCCCACTGCTGCAGCTGCCGCTGAGGGGGGTGGGTGTGTGGGAGTCGACGGAGTGGTGCTAGGGGGTGGAGTGTGAGTGAACCTAGGGGTGCAGCAGGGGGTGTGTGAAAAGGGGGGTGAGACAGTTAGAGGGAGGTTGGGCGGAGGCAGCCGTCGTGTCGCCTGCAGCGCCAGTAGTCCGGAGGCTACAATCTCCGGTAGCCCAGCGAGCCTGCTGCGCCAGTCGCCCGTGGGTCCGTTGCTCCTGCAGCTCAGAGTTAGTCGCGGAGCCAGTTACTCCAGTAGTCCGGAGGCTACAATCTCCGGTAGCCACAGTGCGCGCCGCTCCTATTGCCCGTGTGTCTGCAGCTTCACCTGTCGTCTCCTATCTCTTCTCCTCTCACAGTCCCTCCTCCTCCTCACTTACCGTCTGTGACTGCCTCTAGCTTTGCTTATATTTGTGAACTATAAACTGCTACTTCTTGTACTTGTGCTCAGAATGTGTGGTGACGTTGTGATCCACCCTGAGCTTGTTTTGCTTTGTTTGTTGTGCTGATTACACCCCACTTTGGCTATGGGGGTGTGTCAGAATGTTATGTTTTGTCTAGCCTGCAGTGGGTTACTCAATAGTGAGTACAGCCCAATTTAGGGTTTGCTATATGTACTCAACTGCTTGCTAGTAAAACCACTCTTTCTCATTTCTAACTTCCTCTACTGTTTCTTAACATGGAATCAGAGCAGGTCGACCCTCACGGGTCGATCCTGTGGATGGGCCCACCATTGTCTTCCGCTGCTACACTGCCTATCGCGCGCCTCGGGCGCGCGCTATCTTCCTGCCTGCCGCGCGCCCATGGCGCGCGGCCCTTTTTCTTCCCTGGGGGCAGCGCGACGCCCTGATTTGCCCGTCGCACGGCGGTTTCGTCGCCCGAGGGGGCTCGTGCGCGCCCCCCCCCCCCCCCCCCCCTTCGTCGCCCGTCGCGGCGCCAACAGGGGCCCGCGCACCCCCCCCCCCCCTTTTCCGTCGCCCGTCGCGGCGCCAACGGGGCGGCCACCCCCAGGGTCGCCTCGACAGGCGACGGGAGGGGCGACAAAAGGGGGCCGCGCGTCGGCCCCTCCCGTCTTCGTCGCGGCCCTACCCGGCCCTGTCCCGGCCCTGCCCTGCCCGGCCCTGCCCTGTGTTAGGGTTTGGGGGTGGCGAGTGGGGGGTGGCGGGTGTGTGGCATCACCTGCTCCTCCTCCTCCTCCGTCTCCCACTGCTGCAGCTGCCGCTGAGGGGGGTGGGTGTGTGGGAGTCGACGGAGTGGTGCTAGGGGGTGGAGTGTGAGTGAACCTAGGGGTGCAGCAGGGGGTGTGTGAAAAGGGGGGTGAGACAGTTAGAGGGAGGTTGGGCGGAGGCAGCCGTCGTGTCGCCTGCAGCGCCAGTAGTCCGGAGGCTACAATCTCCGGTAGCCCAGCGAGCCTGCTGCGCCAGTCGCCCGTGGGTCCGTTGCTCCTGCAGCTCAGAGTTAGTCGCGGAGCCAGTTACTCCAGTAGTCCGGAGGCTACAATCTCCGGTAGCCACAGTGCGCGCCGCTCCTGTTGCCCGTGTGTCTGCAGCTTCACCTGTCGTCTCCTATCTCTTCTCCTCTCACAGTCCCTCCTCCTCCTCACTTACCGTCTGTGACTGCCTCTAGCTTTGCTTATATTTGTGAACTATAAACTGCTACTTCTTGTACTTGTGCTCAGAATGTGTGGTGACGTTGTGATCCACCCTGAGCTTGTTTTGCTTTGTTTGTTGTGCTGATTACACCCCACTTTGGCTATGGGGGTGTGTCAGAATGTTATGTTTTGTCTAGCCTGCAGTGGGGTACTCAATAGTGAGTACAGCCCAATGTAGGGTTTGCTATATGTACTCAACTGCTTGCTAGTAAAACCACTCTTTCTCATTTCTAACTTCCTCTACTGTTTCTTAACACAAACAAGGGGTCGGGGGGGGCGGGCGCCGTGCAGTGAGGTGGGGCCGAGGAGCCGAGGGGCCGCGGGGCCAAACAAGGGGCTGGGGGGCCTAGGGGGGCCGAGGGGCCTAGGGGGCCGAGGGGCCAAACAAGGGGCCGGGGGGGGCCGGGCGCCGTGCTGTGAGGTGGGGCCGAGGAGCCTAGGGGCCGCGGGGCCAAACAAGGGGCCGGGGGGCCTAGGGGGGGCGAGGGGCCTAGGGGGCCGAGGGGCCAAACAAGGAGCCAGGGGGGCCGGGCGCCGTGCTGTGAGGTGAGGCCGAGGGGCCTAGGGGCCGCGGGGCTGAACAAGGGGCCGGGGGGCCTAGGGGGGCCGAGAGGCCTAGGGGGCCGAGGGGCCAAACAAGGGGCCGGGGGGGGCGGGCGCCGTGCTGTGAGGTGGGGCTGAGGAGCCTAGGGGCCGCGGGGCCAAACAAGGGGCTGGGGAGCCTAGGGGGGGCCGAGGGGCCTAGGGGGCCGAGGGGCCAAACAAGGGGCCGGGGGGGGGGGGGGGGGCGGGCGCCGTGCAATGAGGTGGGGCCGAGGAGCCGAGGGGCCGCGGGGCCAAACAAGGGGCCGGGGGGGCCGAGGGGCCTAGGGGGCCAAGGGGCCAAACAAGGGGCCGGGGGGGGGGGGCCGGGCGCCGTGCTGTGAGGTGGGGCCGAGGAGCCTAGGGGCCGCGGGGCCAAACAAGGGGCCGGGGGGCCTAGGGGGGCCGAGGGGCCTAGGGGGCCGAGGGGCCAAACAAGGGGCCGGGGGGGGGGGCGGGCGCCGTGCTGTGAGGTGGGGCCGAGGAGCCGAGGGGCCGCGGGGCCAAACAAGGGGCCGGGGGGGCCTAGGGGGGCTGAGGGGCCTAGGGGGCCGAGGGGCCAAACAAGGGGCCGGGCGCCGTGCTGTGAGGTGGGGCCGAGGAGCCGAGGGGCCGCGGGGCCAAACAAGGGGCCGGGGGGCCTAGGGGGGGCCGAGGGGCCAAACAAGGGGCCTGGGGGCCGCGGGGCCAAACAGGTACGGGGCCAGGCGCGGGGCTAGGTACGAGCCGAGCGCGGACGAGAGACGGGGCCGGGCGCGGGCAGGGTACGGGCCGGTCGCGAGGCTAGGTACGGGCCGGGCGCGGGGCTAGGATCGGGGCCGAGCGCGGGAAGGGTACAGGCCGATCGCGGGGCTAGGAACGGGACCAAGCGCGAGGCTAGGTACGGGCCGATCGCGGGGCTAGGAATGGGCCGGGCGCGGGCGACGGAATCGACGGGGCCAGCGGGGCCGAGGGGCCGAGCTAGGGGCGACGGGCCAAGGGGCCGAGCGCGGGCTAAGTACAGGCCGGGCGCGGGGCGACGGAGTCGACGGGGCCAAGGGGCCGAGGCAACGGGGCCAAGGGGCCGAGCCTAGGGGCTAGGGGCGACGGGCCGTGGCCTAGGCTAGTAGGGCAGTAGGTGGTGGGCCCATTAAGATTAGGTCCTAGGAAATTTTCGCTCTTAATACCATGTTAGAATAAGTGACGAGAATGCATGACTAGGAAAAGGGAAGGGGTACAAGTAGAATGTCGAGAGAAAACTGTACCCCCTAAGGCTAAACCCACTATAGCCTAGACAACTATAAACACATAAACTAAGCCTAGATATAACTAAGCATATATGTTTGACACGGTCTTGATCAGACAGTTACCAGTGTCGCTTTGACTCTTCTGATTCCTCGACTTCGTACCCGATAGAGTCAGCTCCTGCTGCATACACGAATGCCTTCGCATAAAGTTTCATATCGTAACACTCCCCTTCATTCCTGGACACGCAGAGGGTTGACTCGCTTGACTACTCCAGTGAGATCGAAGCAGTGCTTGTACTGCTGACGTGGCAGTCGCTTGGTGAGAAAGTTAGCTGCCATATCGGTGGTGGGGCAGTACGCGAGGTCAACTTTGCCTTGGTCAATTTCGTCCTTGATGAAAAAGTACCGAAGTGCGATGTGCTTCGTGCGGTTCACGAATCCTGGCTTGTTCGCAATCTTGATGGCGCTCTGGTTGTCGCAGTGAATGCAAAAGGTAGGCAACGTTGGGATTTTCGCTTCCTGCAACAGCTCCTGCAGGTACAGACCTTCGCGAACTGCCGCTGTCGTGGCGATGTATTCTGCTTCGGCCGATGACAGGGCAACCAGCTCTTGCTTCTGTGAGTTCCAGGAGATTGGTCCTATTGGTTCCAGGTGAAAGACGAAGCCGGTTTGGGATCGTCGATTCGTAGGATCCGCGGCTTGATCTGCATCCACGTAGTCATTGAGGTTGACGGAGGTTGTCGTCAGCATGGAGTAGGAGAGCCCGATGTCAGGTGTGGAAATGAAGTATTGCAGGGCGCGCTCCAGGTCCAGCTGGTTCTCAGCTATTGGCTTGCGAGAGTACTATGCCAGTTGGCCGGCGATGTATGAAAGGTCGGGTCGGCAGGTGACAGAGGCGAACAGCAGGCACCCTAGTTGGCGCTGGTACAGTTGGAGTCCTGCGGGTGACAGAGGTTTGTTGTCCGGTTTGTAGCTGGCGTTGGGGTTGCGGTAAGGAGTTGAGAGTGGTGCGGGCGCAATTTTGAAGCGTTCCCCCAACTGCTTTGCGTACTTGGAGGCTGACAGATAAATTGCTTCTGGCGCGTAGGTGATGTTCAGCCCCAGAAACTGTGTGACTATCTGGTTGATGGTGATGTCAACGCGCTGCGCCAGATTCTCCTCGAACGGATTAAGAAGTTTGTTGCATGTGCCGGTGTACAGCAGGTCGTCGACGTAGACGGTCAGGAGGATGTAATCGCCGTTGAAGTAGATCATCCTCTTTGCGAATCCCGGGAGTGCGTAGGTAACGTGCGTGATATTCCACCGCCTCTGCTTCTGTCTTGTGCGGAACTAGGAGCACTGGTCCTTCTTCTTCTTCTACTTCTGCTTCTTTGTCCTGCTCCTCTTCTTCTGCTTCTACTGCTGTCTCCCCTTCTGCCGGTGCCGTCGTGAGGTAGAGCGCGAGAGAGTTGCGGTCGGGGATGATGTTCAGCGGAGTTCTGGTGCCTTCGATGAAGCGGGCGAATGGATCTGGGCAGGAGATTGGTCCAAGCAAATCAAGTGGTGGAGTTGCAGGTACGTTCCCCTCCTCAATCTCCGACCAGGGATCGTACCAACGATAAGGTGAATGTGGAGGTGATGGAAGATTGCGCGGGGGACGTCCGAGCGAGACGGCAACTCTTGGGGTTGGTCTCTCGGCGACCATCTCCTTCTCAACGGCCTGTAGTTCTTCTTGGGTGAGATCACCTTAAGCGAGTTCCCGCTGTTTGGGTTGGCCCCACGCGCCAGTTCCCCATCCTTGAACGGTGCCAGACGCGCCAGTTGCAGATCCCAATGTTGCGCCTGTGGTGCCGCCACTGTCACAATGTTCTATAACTTATATTGTGTAGGCTATAGTGGGGTAGCCCATAAAGGGTACAAGCCAATTAGGGTTAGTACTTGTACCCAACTCTTTCATAGTTCATTCATTCTCGTTCATTCTTCTGACATGGTTTCAGAGCAGGTCCTTCGCTAGGACCGTTTTTTTTTCCTTGGGCCCACCACAGCGCTACCCCGCAAGCCGCCCCTCGCGACCCTCGTGCCACGCCTCCTGCCCCTAGCGCCGCCCTCGTGTGGCCTGCCCGTCGCCCCTAGGCACGTCGAACCCTGGCCCGTCGCCCCTAGTCGACCCCCACTAGGCCCGGCCCGTCGCCCATCGCCCTTGGCCCCGCGGCCCGTTTTCCTTAGGCCCCGCGGCCCCGCGACCCGTTTCTCGTCGCCCGTCGACCCCCCTAGGCCCGGCCCCGCGGCCCGTAGCCCGTCGACCCTGGCCCCGCGACCCGTTGCCCCTTGGCCCATCGCCCCTAGTCGACCCACGGCCCGTCGCCCCTCTGGCCCCGCGGCCCGTTTTTCCCTAGGCCCCGCGGCCTGTCGCTCGTCGCCCCCCCCCTAGGCCAGGCCCGTAGCCCGTCGACCCCTGGCCCCGCGGCCCGTCGCCCCTAACCTAGACCAGGCCCGTCGCCCCTAGGCCCCGCGGCCCGTCGCCCCTAGCCCCGCGATCCGTCGCTCCAGGCCCCGCGGCCCGTCGCCCCTAAGCCCCGTGGCCCGTCTCCCCTAGGCCTCCGGCCCGTCACTCTCGGCCCCGCCGCCTGTCGCCCCTAGGCCCGCGGCCCCTCGCCCCTAGGCCCCCGGCCCGTCGCACCTAGGCCCCACGGCCCGCCACCCCTGGGCTCCGGCCCGTCCCTCTCGGCCCCACGGCCTGTCGCCCCTAGGCCCCCAACCCCTCGCCCCTAGGCCCCGGCCCATCGACCCCAGGCCCAGCACGCCGTTTTTTGAGTGCAGCTGCTACTGCTACTGCCCTGCTTGCTGCCCCCTCTCTGCTGCTCCTGCCTGCTGCTACTGCTGCTACTGCTGCCTGCCCTGCTTCCCCCCGCTCTGCTTATTGCGCCACTATGGCTTCGCTTCGAGTTCTCGCGTTCGATCATGAGGGCTGACCGATTCAGTTTGACACGTGGCTCGACGACCTGCAGCTGTACCTACTGAGCGATTCTAAGGACTGTGTTTCGCTGTTTGGCCTCGCGTCTGGCGCCGCTACCGCCCCTCCCGCCACAGGTGACAGTGCGACTCGCTCACAGTGGCTTACTCGCGACGCTGCTGCCCGCTTAGCCATTCGCAACCAGCTGCCGTTAGCCGAATGCGCTCACTTCGGACAGCACAGGACGGCACATGCGATGTACGACGCTGTAGTCGCTCGCTACTCCTCGCCTGCCAATGCTGCTCTAGGCCGACTTCTAACACCCTACCTGTTCCCCGAGCTGTCAGCTTTTGCCACAATAAAAAACCTTGTTTCCCACCTGCGCACTAGCGACGCTCGCTACTGCGCTATCGTCCCTGCTGAGTTCCTTGACAGGAACCAGCCCCCGATGTTTATCACCCTCTACTTCATCGTCACCTGCCTCCCTGACTCTCTTCGCTCTGTCAGGGACCACTTTCTCTCACTTGACCCCACCTCCCCCCACCGTTGACCTCCTCGAGCAGCATCTCCTCGCAGCTGAGACTAGTGCAGTTGCTGTAGGTGCTGCCTCGACGATGCTTGGCGTGCTGAGTTTGGTGAAAAGGTTGGGCACCCCCACTAGGCAGATCTGCTTAGGTCTGGAGTTGCTATCTTTGACCTAGACTTTGATGCTATCCTTACTGCTATGTATGCTTTGTTTGTTAGGGCTGAAGGTGATTGTTACCTGTGTGTGCCACCTGACCCAGGTGCTAGTGAGTCTGCTCTCACTGGTACTGCGCCAGCTGAGGCCTTGCACACTTTCACGCTGGACTCAGGCGCCTCGCGCTGTTTCTTTCGTGACAGCACCACCCTCACTAGACTCTCTGCACCTGTCCCGGTCAGGCTGGCTGACCCCTCCGGGGGCCCAGTCGTTGCCCGTTCCTCCACTGTTCTCCCGTGTCCGGCGGTTCCGTCCGGCTCACTGTCAGGTCTTCACCTCCCCTCGTTCTCTACAAACTTGGTGAGTACAGCTGCCCACCAGGATTCGATGGTCACAACCACCACTCCTGGGGGTAAGCAGGTGTTGATCTGCACGTGTACACGGACGGGCCGTCACCTGGCTACGTTCACTTGTCCGGCAGGGTCAAGTCTGTACACACTGGCTACCGAGCCTTCTCAGGTAGCTGCATCTGCCCAGGTGTCCGCGTCAGGTCCGGTAGCACCCCCTTGCTCGTGTCGCCTCCTGTCACACCACACTCTCCTCTGGCACCACCGCCTTGGTCACCCCTCCCTGCCATGCCTGCGTTGCATGCACTCAAACCTCCTTTTCTCTGGTCTTCCCAGGTCTCTGCCTCCCCTGCAGCCCTCGCCTGCCCCGCCCTGCCTTCCGTGCGTCGAGGGGCGGCAGCGCGCCGCTCCTCACTCCTCCTCGTTTCTTCTAGTCGTTGACGACTATACGCATTACACCACCATCTTCCCCTTGCGCAGCAAGGGTCAGGTCGTTGATGTCTTGATCCCTTGGATCCGTGCAGTACGTCTCAAGCTTCACGAGTGGTTCAGTGCGGACCTTCCTGTCCTGCATCTGCACTTTGACAGAGGTGGTGAGTTCTCCTCCGACCTCTTGCGGGACTTTTGTCGTGGGGAGGGCATTCTCCAGTCGTTCACGCTTCCGGCCTCCCCTCAGCAAAATGGGATTGCAGAGCGCCGCATTGGCTTAGTCATGGAGGTCGCTCGTACCTCCATGATCCATGCGGCTGCTCCCCATTTTCTGTGGCCGTTTGCGGTCCGGTACGCTGCGCATCAGCTCAACCTCCGGCCCCGTGTCTCCTTGCCGGAGACCTCGCCCACACTACGTTGGACGGGGCAGGTTGGCGATGCGTCAGTGTTCCGGGTCTGGGGCTCTCGTGCCTTTGTTCATGATACGTCCGCGGACAAGCTCTCCGCCCGTGCTATCCCCTGCGTCTTCCTTGGCTTTGTCCCTGACGCGCCTGGCTAGCAGTTTTACCACCCCACCTCGCGCCGTGTCTTCCCCTCTCAGGACGTCACGTTTGACGAGTCAGTTCCCTTTTACCGTCTCCTCCCCTACCGCTCTGCCCCTCCCCCGCCCCTGCCGCTCTTCCTTGCTTTTGGTCCCCCTTCGGTAGACCCCCTCCCGCCCCAGGGTCCTGCTCCCTGAGGTGTGTCCCAAGTAGACCCTTTCCTTGGTACTGTGCTTATTGCGGTAGCTGGCGACTCGGGTGCTGCTCAAGGTACTGAGTCTGGGGGTGCGGAGCCTGGGGGCGCTGAGTTTGAGGGTGCTGGGTCTGGGGGTGCGGAGTCAGGGGGTGCTGAGCCTAGTTGTGCTGAGCTTGAGGGTGTTGAGCGTGGGGGTGCGGGGTCTGAGGGTGCGGAGTCTGGGGGTGCTGAGCCTCGAGGTGCTGCTTCGTCTGGAGGTGCTGCTGGTGCTTCGCTGAGACTCTCTCCGCGTCCGGAGACTCTCTCCCCTCAGAAGCTGCGTGAGTTGCTTGTTCGGCGCGCACGCCTTGGGAGTGGAGCTGCCGGAGCCGGAGGCACAGGCGACACTGGAGTTGGAGGTGGTGGAGCTACTGCAGGAGCTGGTGGTACTGGAGGTATTGCGGCTACCGGTCCTAGAGGTGCTCGTACCCGGGGTAGTGGAGCTGTCGGGACTGGTGGTGTAGGAGTTGCTGGAGCTGGAGACCCTACGGAGCATGGAGCTGCTGGGACTGGAGGCACTGGCGCTGGTGGCGCTGGAGCTGGAGGAGCTGGAGCTGGAGGCCCTGGCGTGGGAGGCGCTGGAGGTGGAGGAGCTGGAGTTGTTGACCGTGGAGCTGTAGTTGCTGGTGCTGGAGGCACTGTGCAGCCGCGGCCGTTCTTCGTTCCCTTGCTTCAGGAGGTTCTTGGTGTCCCGTCTTCTACTGGCCTTACTCCTCCCCTACTGTGTCCGCTGCCGGACCAGTCGCAGCCGCCCTTACAGCCAGCCTCCCCACTGCCTGCTCCTTCTCCTTACACTGAGCAGTCTGGCGGTCTTACAGAGCGTCGTGAGCCTGCGTCTCATCCTGTCTTGCCTGTTCGCACTGCTCGTCGTGTTCCTCATCCGCGTCCTCCTCCTGTCCCCGGCACGTGCGCTATGGCACTTCGTCCTTCCTCTGTTCCACTGCGTGTTCCTCTGCCGCCTCCTCCTGAGTCCTCTCTTCCTGGTGTCCTCGACCCTGAGTCTGACCTTGTGCGTGCTGCCAGTCCCACTGTCTCTCGTCTCCTCGCCATTTTTGTCACTGACCCTGCCTTTGAGTCTGCTGCTGCGTCCGCCCTCGTTGCTGAGCTAGTTGACTTTGCTGCTGCCTGTCGTCTAGACTATGCCACTGCTCTTGTTGCTGAGTCAGTGTCTGCCGGTCCTCCGTCCGTCGGGGGTGAGTGTGCTCTTGGCACAGACGTCCTTGAGGACAAGCAGGAGGACTTTGAGTGTCTTGCAGCTGCTGTACCTCGTTTCGCTTCCATGCTGCTTGCCCCTGAGGGAGACCCGGATGCACCAGACATCCCGACCCCGCGCTCTTACACAGAGGCGATTACGGGTCCTTACTCCTCTCAGTGGAAGGCAGCCATGGATTAAGAGATGGCATCCTGGCAGCATTACCCTGACTCAGTCACACATGATGCACCAGGTCCTTCAGCGCTTCGGCTTCCAGTTCTCCTCGCCACAGCCCACTCCTCTGTCTACCAGCCACTCGCTCTCAGCTCCACCTTCGAACGAGTTCGTAGAGCCGAGTGGTCCGTACCCAGAGCTTGTGGGTTGCCTCATGTACCTGATGACGTGCACACGACCTGACCTCGCGTACCCTCTCAACCTCCTGGCTCGTTACGTGGCTCCCGGTAGCCACCGAAAGGTGCACTGGGATGCTGTAAAGAGGGTACTGTGTTACTTGTGCAGTACGTCGGGCATGGGGCTCGTGCTTGGAGGACGGGGTCCAGGTATCCTCACTGGTCACGCAGACGCTTCTTGGGTTGACGACTCAGCTACGCAGCGGTCGTCACAAGGTTACACCTTCAGCCTCGTTCGGCTCTGTTTCCTGGCGGTCTACCCGCTCGTCTTCGATTCTCAGCTCCAGTTGTGAGGCTGAGATCTACGTAGGGGCCATGGCTGCACAGGAGCTACGCTGGCTCACCTACCTGCTGACTGACTTGGGAGAGCAGCCTCGTTCGCCTCCAGTTCTGTACATCGACAACAAGGCCATGATTGCCTTGTGTCAGGAGCACAGATTGGAGCACAGAATGAAGCACATCGCTCTGCGATACTTCCTTGCTCGAGAGTTGCAGCAGCGTGGCCAGCTTCGTCTTGCGTACGTGGCCACTAGGGCCAACACTTCTGATATATTCACCAAGGCACTTCCGCCTGGTGATCATCAGCGCTTCTCTACTGTGTTAGGCCTTGTGCCTAGTTCGCCTCACTTGCTCACTGCTTGACTCTGCTTGTACTGTGATATATATATATACCTGCATGCTTACACTTGCTAGGGTATGATCATTGTATTGTTTGTTCTCTTTTATGTAACTCTGCATGTGAACTGGCCTTGTGGCCCTTTGCTTGTGCTCGGACTGTGTGGTGACTTTGTGATCAACCCTGAGCTTGCTTTGTTTTGCTTTACTAGTCTTGTGACCAGTTGTTCTTGTTGGTGCAACCCTACGGTTTGCATTCGGCTTGTTGTCCGTGTGCGTGCATGCGTGTGTGCATGGAATGGTATGAGGGCATGAAATAATATATATTTCATGTTTACAATAGTGTGTGTATGATGAAGCATGATTTTGAATGTGTGCGTCGAGTCAATAGCGAGTTATCGCTAGTCGCGTGTCACGTCGTCGTTTGCGTGTCGTGTGCGGTTTTCTATTTTGTCGTGTGTGGAACGTTCGGCGTGTCGCAGGTGTGCGCAGCAGACTTCCAAGAACTCAAGGAAGAATTTACCTTGAAGAACCAGAGCCTTGGTTTCAAGATTCAAGTTATTTCGAAGCTCTCCAAAAGGGTAAACTTTAAGATAGTGAGAATAGTTGCATTACTTTGTGTAGTGTAACATTTCTCTTGGTGTAGGCCCTTGTGGAGGGTAGTTTCGAGACCCTTCGTGGTTGGGGACAGTGTGGCACTGTTCCACATCACTGTACCTCGGCTCTTGGGGTTTGTAGGAGCTGGGAGTCATTCCCAACTCGTAACTCTTCCTATCTTGTGTTCTAAGACTATAGTGGCTGCCATAGTACCGTTCGTTCAAACCGACGCTGTGTCGTCAATTCTTTATGAAATCGTGCAATCTAAATTGCTTATTGTAGGCGACGTCAAGACGCTCCAGATCCAATTTGAATCAAGTCATTTTCAGCTGTGAGCAGAACGCTATCAACGTTTGAAGCCGCTGTGCAGAAATCCGTCTGTGCACTCTATCTTTCGTTTTAGGCACATTCAAGGCTATTGTGACTATAACAAGTGGTATCAGAGCCCCTTGGAGCAGTTTCGACAATGGATGGACCTGAGGAAAGGGGTGGCAGAGTTGCTGGTGGCAGTGGAGAAGCCCAAGCTCAAGGCCAACCCCGTGATTCAGCCATGGCGCCCATGCAACCAAGTCTTGGCCCACCTAGGGATGAGCCTAGGGTGTTTGGGCTTGACAAGTTCAACGGTGACAACTTTGCTGAATGGTCCTTCAAGATGGAGAACATCTTTGACCACTATGACCTGCTGGAGGTGATGGAAGGAACGGAGAAGCGCCCCGAGAACGACCCGGAGAAGAGCCCGTGGGTGCGGAAGAGCGCACAAGGCTATCTCCTACTTGGGCAAGTGTTGGGGAGCAGCCAGATCCGTCACATCAAACCATTCCAGCGTGAACCAGAGAAGGGACCAAAGGCATGGGCTGCTCTCAAGGGTGTACATGCTCCTGCAACAGCGGCGGTAGCGGTGGTGTTGGAACGGCAAATGGCGGCACTACGAATTGAAGAAGACGAAGCGGTTGAAGAAGGGGTGCAGAAATTCTTCGACTTGTTGACGCGGCTTGAGGGAGCTGATTTGAACTACAGTGAGCTCCAAAAGAAGACCAAGTTGCTGGCCTTACTCCCAGAGTCATGGTCCTCTCTCATCATCAACCTCAATCGTTACTTGCCCCACCTCTCGCTCGAAGACGTGAAGCGAGCGATCCTTCAAGAGGATTTCCGTCGCCGTGAGTTGGCGAGTGCGGATGGCGCCGGGGCAGCAAGCATCGGCCGTGGATATGGCCGTGGAAAGGGCAGAGGACGAGGAGGAGGAAGGTTTGGAGGCAGCAACTTCAACGGAGGCCGCGGGAGTAGCGGATACGGCAATGACAACAAGAACAACGGACGCGGTCGCGGACGGTTCGACGGCGAGTGTCATTTTTGCCACAAGAGCGGACACATGTGGCGCGATTGCTACAAACTCCCTGATGGATGGACTCCTGCTCAAGGCCAAGAGGGTAGAGGAGCAGGAGGAGGGAGAGGAAGAGGCCGTGGAGGCCGTGGCGGTCGCGGAGGTGGTGCTGCAAGTATGAAGAGTGCCGGCAACGAGAGCGAGTCGAGGGACGATCGCTTCCCGGGTCAATTCTTCTTCGTGTCCACGCAAGCACCGGCTGGTCCAGAGAATGATGAAAGCTTTGAGGAGCCAGCAGCTGTGGGGAAGGTCACCCTACACTCCCTGGACTATTGGGTGATCGATAGCGGCGCTACCTATAGCATGACACCTCGTGCGGACTTGCTCACCGAACTTGAGCCGTCACCGGTGAAGCATGTGACATCGGCTTTGGGGCAGCGAGCAGAGGTGAAAGGCATGGGCAAGGCCATGTTCAAGGGTGCTGATGGGAAGATGGTGGGCCTCAAGAACGTGCTTTGGGTGCCCAACCTTGCTGCGAACCTGATTTCCGTGCGGCGGTTGCAAAAGGCCGGCATGGACACGAGCTCGAAGGGAGCTAAGACCTACACCGCGAGGCTTGGCGAGCGGATTCTTTGGGACCTTCACGAGGATAGGGATGTCTACAACGAGATGTGGCAAATCCCTGTGGTCCCCATGCCTAAGGAGAGGCAAGTGGCAGCAAGCATCAGCACCAAGGGTGAAGCGGTTGGTAGCGGCGATGGCGCGAACGGTCGCGCTAAGGAGATAAAGTCCAAGAAGTGCAATCTTGGAGGGACCAGCAAGCTCGGTGAACATGAGGAGAGTGGTGCAGCAGCTCAGAAGCAGCACAAGGGTGAGGAGAACCCCAAGGCAGCAGCGGAGGAGGAGTACGGAGAGAACATGTGGGGCACTATTGCGAGTGCGGCATTCTCCAATCCGACTTCGGCTACGGGGGAGTGTGATTGGCTCACCTTGCATCGGCGAATGGGGCATGTGGCCCTGCCCATCTTGCAGCAGCTAGTGAAGAATGAGATGGTTGCTGGCATACGTGTGAAGGGGGAGCCCGATGAGGTACTTGGCTGCCCGACGTGCATGCAAGCCAAGTTCACCCGTTTCCCGTTCTCTAGTTCGGAGGCAACGGCTAAGGCACCACTTGATGAGGTGGTGATGGACGTGGTGGGCCCCCTGAAGCTTGGAGCTGCTGGAGCTGAGTACTTTCTCACCATTGTGGACGTCTACACTCGCATGACTTGGGTGTTCGTGCTGTCCAAGAAGAGTGACGTGGCTGAAACGGTGAAGACCGATTGGTTGCCGATGGTGGAGCGGCAACAAGACCGGCTAGTGAAGGCAATCCGCACCGATCGAGGGGGAGAGTTCTTGAGCAAGGAGTTTGGATTGTGGCTGAAGAAGAATGGCATAAGGCACTCCCTTACCATGCCATACTCCCCTGCAATGAACGGCATCGCCGAGCGAGCGAACCGGACAATCACGGAGACGGCGCGCGGGTTGCTCATTGAAGCCGGGCTACCCGAATATTTCTGGCCTGATGCGGTGCGGAGTGCATGTGTGGCCAAGAACAGAGCTTTGACTCATGTGGGAGCAGACAAATGGGTGCCCTATGTGGAGTGGATTGGAAGGAAGCCAAAGGTGGATATGCTTCGGGTGTTCGGGTGCATGTGCATGGCGCTCGTGCCTAAGCATCTTCGGCACAACAAGCTCGGTGCCAAGGCGATATGGGCTGTGCACTTGGGCATGGCTCAAAACAGCAAGGGGTGGCTTCTTTGGGACCCATTCACCAAGAAATTCTTGGTGAGCAGGGACTGCAAATTCATGGAGAATCTGATGTACAAGGATTGGAAGGCGGAGAATGAGGAGAGATAGGCGTGCGGTTGGGGGACGTGAAGAGTTCCGGTTTGGAGCATGTGGAGCTGCCCTTGGAGCTGAGCAGCGGCAGCACCACCACAAGGCAATCTTCCCTTGTGAATGGGGGAGAGGAGGCCAAGGATGCAGAGGAAGAAGAGGAGGAGGTTCAGCAAGTGAGCGAGCGTGCACCGACACTTCCTTCTCGCACTACGAGTGCTCCACGGATCCGAGTCACCCCGCAGCAACGCCAAGGCCTTCATGTCCCTGCAGCTGAGGAAGAAGGAAGGGGCAAAAGGAGAATCCAAGCCCCAAATAGGCTGACCTATGAGGCACTGGGAAAGCCAGCCAAGTCAGCCTTGGCCGGAGCGGCACTTATAGTTGGAGAAGACGAGGAGAGTGACTACGAGGAGTGTGCCTTCGCGTTCTTCTCTCCGGTGGAGATGCCGGGGGAACCAGCAACTCTCAAGGAGGCCTTGGAGAGTAGTGATGCTGAGGAGTAGAAGAAGGCAATGGAGAGTGAGCTGAAGAGCATTGAGGAGAACGGCACATGGGAATTGGTGGAGCTACCGGAGGGGCGTAAGGCGATTACGTCCAAGTGGCTCTTCAAGATCAAGTCCGACGCCGACGGCAAGATCGAGCGCTACAAGTCTAGGCTTGTGGCGAAGGGGTACCAGCAGAAGGAGAAGGTGGACTATAAGGAGTTGTTTGCTCCTGTGGTGAAGCCGACGACGCTGCGAACCCTACTCGCGGGAGCTGCCATCAAAGGATGGGTGGTGAAACAAATGGATGTCACAACGGCATTCCTCAATGGCGTCCTTGAGGAAGAGATTTTCATGGCGCAGCCAGAGGGGTTTGATGATGGTAGTGGCAGAGTTTTGAGGCTGAAGAAGGCCCTTTGTGGACTGAAGCAGGCCCCTAGGCAGTGGTACTTGAAGCTGCGAGGAGTTTTGGAGGAGATCGGCTTCACTCCCTCAACAGCCGATCACTCATTGTTCATGCTTGGCGAGGGGGAGCAGAGGAGCTTCATGGTGGTGTACGTGGATGACATCCTCATCTTTTCACCCTCATCTGACCTTGTGAAGGAGGTGATGCTGAAGCTTCAGGACAAGTTTAAGTGTAAGGCCCTTGGTGACGTCAACTTCTACCTTGGGCTTCACATTGAACGTGATGTGGAGAAGCGGTGCATGCGGGTGCATCAACGGAAGTACCTGGAGGCATTGGCTGCCAACTTTGGGCAGAGTGAAGGCCATGTGGCTACACCCTTTCCCTCTGGTTTCAAGTGTGTGAAGGGACCAGAGGAGGAGAGCGTTGGTGAAGAGGAGAGGCGCCGTTTTCACTCGTTGGTGGGCAGCCTCATGTACGCGGCGGTAAACACCCGACCGGACGTCGCGTTTGCTACCGGACAGTTGGCTAGGGTTGTTCAATGCCCTAATGAGGAGCAGGTAGCAGCTGGAATGAGAGTGGCCAAGTATCTTGGCCAAACACCGACCGTTGGGCTGCAATATTCGGCGGCGGCGCAAAGGCGCCAAAAGGGCGCGGATGGTGTTGAACCCGGGCGTTTGTTCCTCACCGCATTCTCGGATGCTTCTTTTGCATCAGAACCAGAGGACATGACAAGTGTTGGAGGGTTCATTTGCTGTGTTGGTGGAGGCCCAACTGCTTGGGAGAGCAAGAAGCAGGTGGATCAAGCATTGAGCTCGGTGGAGTCCGAGTATATGGCACTCTTCCGTGCCGTACGAGAGATTGTGTGGCAGCGGCGTTTGTTGGCTGAATTGGGGGAGGAGCAGCAAGGACCTACCCCACTCTACTGTGACAGCCAGGGTGCCATTGCTCTTGCTAAGAACCCTGTGTTGCATGGCCTCACCAAGCACATGAGGGTGAAGTGGCATTGGACGAGGAGCACGGTGGCCGCGGGTGAAGTTGAGTTGCACTATGTGAAGACGACAAGGCAGCCAGCTGACATGATGACCAAGAGGCTGGTGGAGCAGCAGCATTGGAAGTGTTGCAAGCTGGCTGGGATGGCTCTGAACTGAGAGAGCAAGATCCTAAGGCCAACAATCCGAGGGGGAGTTTGTTGGTGCAACCCTACGGTTTGCATTCGGCTTGTTGTCCGTGTGCGTGCATGCGTGTGTGCATGGAATGGTATGAGGGCATGAAATAATATATATTTCATGAGGCATGATTTTGAATGTGTGTGTCGAGTCAATAGCGAGTTATCGCTAGTCGCGTGTCACGTCGTCGTTTGCGTGTCGTGTGCGGTTTTCTATTTTGTCGTGTGTGGAACGTTCGGCGTGTCGCAGGTGTGCGCAGCAGACTTCCAAGAACTCAAGGAAGAATTTACCTTGAAGAACCAGAGCCTTGGTTTCAAGAATCAAGTGATTTCGAAGCTCCAAAAAGGGTAAACTTTAAGATAGTGAGAATAGTTGCATTACTTTGTGTAGTGTAACATTTCTCTTGGTGTAGGCCCTTGTGGAGGGTAGTTTCGAGACCCTTCGTGGTTGGGGACAGTGTGGCACTGTTCCACATCACTGTACCTCGGCTCTTGGGGTTTGTAGGAGCTGGGAGTCATTCCTAACTCGTAACTCTTCCTATCTTGTGTTCTAAGACTATAGTGGCTGCCATAGTACCGTTCGTTCAAACCGACACTGTGTCGTCAATTCTTTATGAAATCGTGCAATCTAAATTGCTTATTGTAGGCGACGTCAAGACGCTCCAGATCCAATTTGAATCAAGTCATTTGCAGCTGTGAGCAGAACGCTATCAACGTTTGAAGCCGCTGTGCAGAAATCCGTCTGTGCACTCTATCTTTCGTTTTAGGCACATTCAAGGCTATTGTGACTATAACAGTTCTCCCCCACTTTGCCTATGGGGGTGTGTCACAATGTTCGATAGCTTATATTGTGTAGGCTATAGTGGGGTAGCCCATAAGGGGTACAACCCAATTAGGGTTAGTACTTGTACCCAACTCTTTCATAGTTCATTCATTCTCGTTCATTCTTCTGACAGCGGTCTTTATTTTTTAAACACTGAGAAAAAGTGCTTGCGCAGAGTTGATGGCTTAATCACTTGGACGGGGGGCAGTTGTTGTTGATTTTGCTGTGTCGAGGGAGAAGGTGTGCGCGGCGGTATCACAACTTTTCGCAGCCAATTGACCAGGTTGAGCTGGTTGGGAAGAGGTTCCCGCATCGCCTTTGCGCAATTCTTGGAGTTCTTTCTCCATAATTGATAGTCGCGAAAACAATTTCTCGAGTGCAGCTGTGTTGATCGTAGTTGTCGCCTCATTTGTCGCAGCCTGGTTGGTTTGTCCTTCGGCCGTCTGATTCGTTTGGCCTCCGGATCCTCCAGCCATCTTGGTCTTGGAGCGTGTGCCGCTCGCCAGATCTTGGTTTGGCGAATTTCACTAAAGTGAAGTTGCGAAGAATCCCTGAATAGCTCTCATACCATGTTAGAATCCCAAGTGGGACTTAGCGAAGGATCGCTCAGGGTTGATCGCAGGGTAGTGTTGCAGCGGAAGTGTTGACCTCATATCATAGTGAATGTAAATGCCTGAGATGATAAAAGCATGCATACATCGGGTTTATATAGGAAATACAAAGGAATAAGAGACGACCTAGACTAGCCATGTACTCTAAGGGGTACATTCCCTTATTGCAGCGAGTTCAAACCGTGCGGCGCGGGAACCCGTTTCAAAACATGTTCCCACTCTTTTCATTTCAAATGTTTCTGCCTACATCGGTCTTGATCAGACGGTTACTAGTGCCATGTTGACTCTTCTGACTCCTCAACTTCGTACTCAGTAGATTCGGCTCCTGCGGCATACAGGAATGCCTTCTCATAACGTTTCATATTGTAACATGAAGGAACTCCAGGAAATTCGCGAGAAGGCTGCAGACGCAATTCGCAAAGCAAATACCACTTCCCGCAAATACACGGATCTCCTGCGACGGGAAATCGTCATGACAGCTGGGCAAATAGTGCTGCTCGACACAAAAAACCTGGACTTGCCCGGCCCATCAAAACCACAGCCAAATTTTTGTGGGCCTTTCAAGATCATCAAGATGGTGACACCTGTCACTGCGAAGCTGCTGCTACCCGACGACTGGCGCATACATGACACCTTCCACGTGAGCTTACTTCGCAAGTTCGTGCCTGCCACGACAGACATCGCACGATAGAATGCTGCACCGCCAGGACGCCCTGTCCCAGAACCGACACTCGACTCGTCCAAGATCTTGGCGCATCGTGTTCGGCTCGACGCCTCTAGTCACCACGTGGATTTTCTAATCCGTTGGACTTACCGCACCGGTGAAGACGACACCTGGGTGTCGTCCGCCTTGCTTAAAGCGTCCTCGCTCGTTGGTGATTATCTCCCTAGCAAGCAAGCTTGATATTGACCAAGTCTAAGGAATTTTCCCAAATTCAGTCAAACTGTGTTTCTATGTTGTAGGCTATAGTGGGGTACTCTCTACGGGGTATAACCCCAATTAGGGTCAGCTATACAATCCTGTACTCTCCCCATTCCTAGCCATTCTTACGTTCCTATTTCTGACATGGTATTCAGAGTGGGTCCGTTCGTAGGACCGCTGCGATAGGGCCCACCGATAGTTTTCGACCTGCCTGATCTGCCCGATCTGCCCATGCTGCCCTGCCCGAACTGCCCTTACTGCTCTGCCCTGCTTGCACTATTAGAATAGTGAACTAATGAATAACTGAGCTAGCAAGCAGCTGGGTACAAGTAGGAAACCTAAAAGTGTTGTACCCTATATGAACTACCCCACTACAGCCTAGATAGACTATAGCATATAAGTTGGGGAGTGGGGGAGAACAAGAGGTCATAAGACCAGTCAAGAAAGCCAAAGCAAGCTCAGGGTGGATCACAAAGTCACCACACATTCTGAGCACAAACAAACGGCCACAAGGCCAGTTCACATGCAAAGTTATATAAAGGAGAACAAACAATACAGTGAACACAACCTAGCAAGTGTAAGCATGCAGGTATATGTATAGAGAGTACAATACAAGCAGAGTCAAGAAGTAAGCAAGTGAGGTACAGTAGGTACAAGGCCAAGAACAGTACAGAAACGCTGATGATCACAAGGCTGAAGTGCCTTGGTGAAAACATCAGCAGTGTTGGCCTGAGAGGCCACGTAAGCAAGACGAAGCTGACCACGCTGCTGCAACTCTCGAGCAAGGAAGTAGCGCACAGCAATGTGCTTCGTTCTGTGCTCCAGTCTGTGCTCCTGACACAAGGCTAGCATGGCCTTGTTGTAGACGTACAGAACTGGAGGAGAACGAGGCGCCTCTCCCAAGTCGGTCAGCAGGTAGGTGAGCCGGCGTAACTCCTGTGCAACCATGGCCCCAGCGTAGATCTCAGCCTCACAACTGGAGCTGAGAACAGAAGAAGAGCGGGTAGACAACCAAGAGACAGAACCGGAGCCAAGACTGAAGGTGTAACCCTGTGACGACCGCCGCGTAGCCAAGTCGTCAACCCAGGAAGCGTCTGCGTGACCAGTGAGGACAACTCGAGCCTGTCCTCCAAGCACGAGCCCCATGCCCGATGTACTGCACAAGTATCGCAACACCCTCTTTGCAGCATCCTAGTGCACCTTTCGGTGCCTGCTGGGAGCCACGTAGCGAGCCAGAAGGCTGAGAGGGTATGCGAGGTCAGGTCGTGTGCAAGTCAACAGGTACATGAGGCAGCCCACAAGCTCTGGATACGGGCCACTCGGCTCTACGGACTTGTCCGAAGGTGGAGCTGAGAGTGAGTGACCGGTAGGCAGAGGAGTGGACTGTGGCGAGGAGTACGTGAAGCCGAAGCGCTGAAGGAATTGCTGCACCATGTGTGACTGAGTCAAGGTAATGGTGCGCTCTGCTCTGTCCCGGGTGATCCGCAAGCCAAGATAGCTTGTCAGCTCACCCAGGTCTGTGCACGTGTGTCTCTTCTGCAACTCGGACTTCACGTGGGCGAGTGCCTCAGTGTCAGCAGTAGCAAAGACGAGGTCGTCTACGTACACGAGAACGTAGAACGGCGGCAGAGTGGTGTCAGTGCGTAAAAACAGAGAAGGGTCGGCAGTGGAAGGAGCAAAACCAAGAGCAGCAAGAGTCGTCCTCAGTGTGTCGTGCCACTCACGAGGTGCCTGACGGAGACCATAGATTGGCCGCCGGAGGCTCCACTGGGTACCAGGAGGAAACGACCCAGTGAAGCCAGGTGGGCGGCGCAGCCAGATCTCCTTGTGCAGGCTGCCCTGTAGGAAGGCTGTGCTGAAGTCAAGCAAGTGTAGCTCGTAGTCACGCTGAGCGGCGACGTGCAGCAGCACCCGAAGAGTGGTCATCTTCGGGTTAGGGGAGAAGGTCTGGAAGAAGTCAACTCCCTGCCGCTGACTGAAGCCTCGTGCAACGTAACGCGCCTTGAAGGCAGGCGGAGAACCCGGCGGCCGCTTCACCCTGAAGATCCACATGCCACTGACGATGTTCGCCCCAGGCGGGGGAACCTCGTCGACGTAGGTGCCTGTGGACTTCCAGGAAGCCATCTTGGCGTCCATGGTTGCCTGCCATTGAGAGGAGTAGGGACCCTCTATCGCCTCTGCGTAAGAACGCGGGGTCGGGATGTCTGGTGCATCCGGGTCTCCCTCATGTGCAATCAGCTTGGACACGAGATGAGGTACAGCATCAGCAAAGCACTCAAACTCCTCCTATCTGTACTCAAGAACGTCCGTGCCAAAAGCACACTCACCCCCGACGGACGGAGGACAGACAGACGCAGACGCTGACTCAGCAACAAGACTAGTGGCGTAGTCTAGGCGACAGGCTGCAGCAAAGTCAACAAGCTCAGCAACGAGAGCAGATGCAGCAGTGGACTCAAACAAAGGTTCAGTGACAGCAGTGGCCAGAAAACGCGTGACAGTAGGACTAGTAGCACGAAGGGAGTCAGACTCCAGGTCCGGACCGTCAGGAAGAGAGGACGCAGGAGGAGACGGCAGAGGGACACGCTGTGGAGGAGTGGAAGGACGCAGTGTCATAGAGTGAGTGCCAGGGACAGGTTGAGGACGCGGACGCGAAACACGACGACCAGCGCGAACAGTGCGGACAGGCGACTCAGAACAAGACTCAGGTGACGTAGGACGAGACTCAGGCGACACAGGACGAGACTCAGGCTCACGACGCTCCGTAAGACCTCTAGTCGGTCCAGAGTAAGAAGAAGGACCAGGCAGTGGAGAGGCTGGCTGTAACTGCGACTATGACTGGACAGGCGGTGGACTCAGTAAAGGAGGAGAAGGACCAGGAGAAGGCGGGAGACCAAGAACCTGCTGAAGGAGCGGAACATAGTACGGTCGCGGCCGCGCAGCGCCTCCAGAAACAGCAGAGACAGTACCTCCAACAGCTCCAGCTCCAGAAGCTCCAACTCCTGCAGCACCACCAGCCCCAGCAGCTCCAGTATCTCCAGTACGAGCACCTCCGAGACCAGCTGCTCCAGCACCTCCAGCAGCTCCAACAACTGCAGGACCTCCAACAGCGCTAGTACCTCCAGCACCAGCACCTCCAGGACCAGCCGCTCCAGCAGCTCCAGCACCAGCAGCACCCCCAGCAGCTCCAGTGCCAGAAGCACCTCCAGCAGCTCCAGCACCAGCAGCACCTCCGGCAGCTCCAGAAGCACCTCCAGCAGCTCCAACACCAGCAGCACCCCCAGCAGCTCCACCTCCAGAAGCACCTCCAGCAGCTCCAGCACCAGCAGCACGGCGACAGCGCCGAGCGTACCACTCACGAAGCTGCTGTGGAGAGGTGGGCTCCCGCCGTGACAGGCCACCCGGAAGACCTCCAGACTCAGCACGCTCAGGCTCAGCACCCCCAGGCTCAGCACTCCCAGACTCAGCACCCCCAGGCTCAGCAACCCCAGGCTCCACACGCTCAGGCTCAGCACCCCCAGGCTCCGCACCCTCAGACACAGCAACCCCAGGCTCAACACCCCCAGTCCCCGCACCTGCAGGCTCAGCACCCCTAGCAGCACCTGAGTCGACAGCTACCTCGACAGGCTCGACAGGGTCTACCTGGGACACACCTGAGGGGGCAGGACCCTGAGGGGGGAGGGGGTCTACCGGGGGAGGACCTGGTGCGAGGAAAACCGGCGGGGGGGGGAGAGGGGCAGTGCGGTAGGGAAAGAGACGGTAGTAAGATACCGACTCGTCAAACATGACGTCCTGAGAGGACAGAACACGACGCGAGGTGGGGTGGTAGAACTGCCACCCAGGTGCGTCAGGGGGGAAGCCAAGGAAGACGCAGGGAATGGCACGGGAGGACAGCTTGTCTGCGGAAGTATCGCGGACAAAAGCTCGAGATCCCCAGACACGGAACACAGATGCATCGCCAACCTTCCCCGTCCACCGCAGAGTAGGTGTAGTCTCCGGCAAGGAGACACGAGGCTGAAGGTTGATCTGATGCGCAGCGTACAAAACCGCGAACGGCCACAGAAAATGGGGAGCAGCCGCATGGATCATGGACGTACGAGCGACATCCATGACCATGCCAATGCGGCGCTCAGCAATTCCATTTTGCTGTGGAGAGGCCGGAAGCGTGAACGTCTGGCGGATGCCCTCCGCACGACAGAAGGCTCTCAGAAGGTCGGAGGAAAACTCACCACCTCTGTCTGAGTGCAGACGGAGAACAAGAAGGTCCGAGCCGAAACGCTCGCTGAGCTGGCGACGGGCACCGCGGATCCAGTCGATCAACACCTCAGTTACCTCACCCTTGCTGCGCAAGGGGAAGACTCTGCCTAAGAAGATTACCCCAGCGAGGGAGCTCAACAGCATCAGAAAACTGGGCGCGCCAGGCGTCAGTCAGGCGACCGAAGCAGCGCTGCGCAGTGTGTGGCAGCCCGCACATCTCCCCACGGCGCCCGCCGGTGCAAAGAACGTAAGTGCAGGGACCAGCACCCCCAGACCTCCCACGCCCAACGTACCACTCACGAAGCTGCTGGGCCGACGGGGTCTCACGGGAGCGCGGCTGCTGCTGGCGCTGGCTACCACCAAAGCCTCCACGCAGCGCGGCTGCACCTCGACCTGCACCACCGCCGCCACCACCTCCACCACCACCGCCACTGCCTCCACCGCCGCTGCCGCTGCCTCCACCACCCCCACCGCCGCCACGGAAGCCTCCACTCCCGCCACCACCCCCACCTCCACCGCCACCCCCTCCGCCTCCTCCACCGCCTCCACCGCCGCCCCCACCGTCCCCTCCACCACCCTTGCCCCCCTTGCCCTTGCTGGTGCGGCGCCTCCCACTAGGAGCAGACGCAGCCCCGACCTCCTCAGTGCCAACGAGGTCGACAGCAGCAGCAGAAGCAACAGAGGGGAGAAGGGGGACAAGGGAACACCCCTCAAAGAAAGGGGCGCGACGGTCGCCGCGAGAAGCACCTACAGCTAAGATACTCTTCTCAGCCGCAGTGAGGCGCTCCTCTAGCAGGTCGACAGTGAGCTCGGTGGGGCAAAGGGAGAGAAAGTGGTCCCTGACTGAAGCAAGGGAGTCAGGGAGGCGGGTGACTAGGTAGTAAAGGGTGATGTACATGGGGGGGGGGGTTCTTGGCACAGAACTCAGTGGGAAGCACAGCGCGGTAGCGGGCGTCACTAGTGCGGAGGTGGGTAATGAGGTTAGCGACTGTGGCAAAGGCGGCAAGGTCAGGGAAAAGGTACGGCAGCATGAGGCGGCTGAGGGCAGCAGTGGCAGGGGAGGAGTCGCGCGCTAAGACAGCGTCGTACAAAGACTTAGCAGTCTTGTACTGGCCAAAATGGGCGCGCTCAGCAGACGGCAAGTGACTACGATCAGCAAGGCGAGCAACAGCGTCACGAGTGGTCCACTGCGAGCGAACCGTACTGTCAGCAGTGGCAGCAGGTGCAGTAGAGACACCGGACGTGTGATCAAACAGGGATACCCCATCCCTAGAGTCACACTGAAGAAAGAGCTGTAGGTCGTCAACCCACACGTCAAAGTCAACTGCACGCCCCTCAGCATCAAAGGTGAGAACAGTAGGGCTAGCCATAGCAGCAGTAGCAGTAGTAGCAGCAGTAGCAGTAGTAGCAGAAGTAGTAGCAGTGGCAGCAGAAGCAGTGCAAGCAGAAGAGCAGCGCGGCTTGGCAGGGCGGCGCGGCTCGGTAGGGCGGCGCGGCTCGGCTGGGCGGCGCGGCTCGGCAGGGCGGCGCGGCTCGGTTCCTGGCGGCGCGGCACGGCAGCAGGCGGCGCGGCGCGGCAGGGCGGCGCGGGTGCTTACCAGGGGCGAGTGTAGGGCGGGGCCGCAGCTGGCAGTTTAGGTCAGGGCCGCGACCTGGGCGGCAGACGGACAGGGACGCGACAGGGGCGGCTACAGGGCAGGGCCGCGACTGGGGCGGCAGTAGGGCAGGGCCGCAACAGGGCGGCTGCAGGGCAGAGGCCGCGACTGGGGCGGCAGTAGGGCAGGGCCGCAACGGGCAGCGAAGGCAGGGCCGTGACTGGGGCGGCAGCAGGGCAGGGCCGCGACAGGGGCGGCTGCAGGGCAGGGCCGCGACTGGGTCGGCAGCAAGGCAGGGCCGCGACAGGGCGGCTGCAGGGCAGAGGCCGCGACAGGCGGCGACGGCAGGGCCGCGACTTGGATGGGCCAGCAACGGGCGGCGACGGGCCGGCGACGGGCGGCAACGGGCCGGGAGGGGCCGGCGACGGGCCGGGACGGGCTGGGTCGGGCCGGGACGGGCCAGCGACGGGCGGCGAAAGGCAGGACAGGGTCGCAGTGGGCGGCTAAGGCAGGGCCGCGACGCGTGGCAACGGTCCAGCGACGGGCGGCTACGAGCTGGGACGGGCCGGCACGAGCCAGCGACGGGCGGCTAAGGCAGGGCTGCGACGGGCCAGCGTAGGAAGGGGCGCGCGACGGCGCAGGTAAGGCAGGCGCGAGGCGCGCTTCGGGCAGGGCAGGAAAAATTTTCGTGGTGGGCCCTAAAGAAAACGTTCCCACGAGGGAACCTGCTCAGAATACCATGTTAGAATAGTGAACGAATGAATGACTGAACTAGCAAGCAGGTGGGTACAAGTAGGAAACCTAAAAGTGTTGTACCCTATATGAACTACCCCACTACAGCCTAGATAGACTATAGCATATAAGTTTGACATGCACTGCCCTGCACGGCCTGCCTTGCCCGACGCGCTGCCCGCACAGCTGCCTAGCGCGCGACCCGCACGCTACCGTGCTAGCGGCCTGCTCGCGCTGCCCTGCTAGCGCGCTGCCTTAGGCCTACGTGCGCCCTGCCCGCAAGCTGCCTGCGCTGCCCGCCCACTGCTTGTGCTGCCCGCGTGCTGCTGCTGCTGCCCGCGCCCTGCGTTTTCCTGCCCGCGCGCTGCCTGCACAGCCGGCACCCTGCCCGCGCACTGCACGCCCTGCTCGCGCACTGCCTGCACGCCGCTGGCGTTGCCTGCGCGTTGCCCCTAAGGCCCGCCCTGCCCGCGCTCTGCTCGCACAGCCCGCTCTGCCTGCCCAGCGCGCTGCCTACACGCGCCCTGCCCACGCTGCAGCTGCTGCTGCTGCCAGCGCCGCACTGCCCCGACGTGCCCGAGTCGCGCGGCACCGCCCGAGCCGTACCGCCCTGCCGAGCCGCGCCGCACTGCCTAGCTGCCTAGCATATCCGCTTTTGCTACTGCACTGCTGCTTCTGCTACTGCTGCTGCTGCTACTGCTGCTACTGCTATTGTTACTGCTGCTACTACTACTACTGCTGCTGCTACTGCGGCTTTTAACGATGGCTACACTCAATGTCCTTGCCTTTGACGCGGAGGGGCGCCCGATTAGGTTTGACTACTGGCTCGAGGATCTCCAATTGTACCTACAGAGCCAGGCTACGGAGGACGTTTCTCTGTTAGAACACGTGTCCAATACCTACACGTGCTCTTCATACTCAGTGGCTCACCTGTGACGCTGCCGCCCACCTTTCTGTCCGCAATGCCCTCCCGCCTTAGGGACGAGTCCATTTCGGCCAGCTTAAGACGGCGAAGGAACTGTATGACGATGTAGTTGCTCGTTACTCCTCCCCCTTGTCTGCTGCCCTAGGCCGTATCATGCTGCCGTACCTTCACCCTGAGCTGTCTGAGTTCCAGACTGTTGCTGACCTCTTCACCCACCTTCGCTCTAGTGACGCTCGCTACCGTGCCACTCTCAAGAAGGACTTTCTGGCTGCGAACCCGCCTCCTATGTACATCACACTCTACTACCTCGTTAATCGCCTCCCTGACTCCCTCCGCACCGTTAGGGACCACTTTCTTGCTCTCGACCCCACCGAGATCACCCTTGCCCTGCTGAAGCAGCATCTTCTCGAGGCAGAGAAGAGCTCCGTCGCTGTCGCTGCCTCTCGTGGCACTCCCCGCTCCCCCTTGTTTGAGGGGTGTGCTCCCTCCCCTCTCCTGCCCCCAGTTGCTATTGTTGCTGTTGTTGACTTCCTTTGTACTGAGGAGGTCGGTGCTGCGTCTGCTCCTAGTGGGAGGTGCCGCAACAGCAAGGGCAAGGGGGGTAAGGGTGGTGGGGGGGACACTGGAGGGGGTGATGGCGGGGGTGGTGGCGGTAGTGGTGGTGGGGGTGGAGGCGGTGGTGGTGGCAGGAGTGGAGGCGGTGGTGGCGGCAGTGGAGGTAGCTGGGGTGGTGGAGGCGGTGGAGTGGGCGGAGGGGGCTCGAGTGGCGGTCGTGGTGGAGCTGGCAGGGGCGGAGGCCATGGGGCGGCGAATGGTGGTGCAGCTCGTGGCGGCGAAGGCACTGGGGGTGGACAGCAGCAGCAGCCACGCACCCCTCAAGAGCTTCGTGAGTGGGTGGTTCAGCATGGCTCCACTGGGGCCAATGTTCGCTGCCCGTACGTTCGGCGCACGGGTCTCAGGACTGGTGAGCCCTGCGGGAAGACTGGGCACACTGAGTATCGTTGCTTCTGTTGGCTCCCCCCAACTGGTTAGCGTTGCTAGGGAAGGGGGTAGATGTGTTTGCTCTTGACTTTGCCAAGATCAATGCCGGAATCTATGCTATGTATGCTGGTGCTACTAGTGTTGAGGGTGATTGTTACTCGTATGTGCCGCGCGCTGCTGGTATAGAGGCTGCTGCACTAGGTGCTTGTGGGTCTGCTGCCGCACGTACTGCTTCTGCTGAGGCATTGCACACCTTCACACTTGACTCAGGCGCGTCTCGCTGTTTCTTTCGCGATTGCACCACAGTCACAGCGCTCACAGCACCTGTCCCAGTCTCTCTGGCTGACCCCTCTGGGGGTCCAGTCATTGCACGAGCCTCCACTGTGCTCCCTTGTCCGGTAGTCCCCTCCGGTTCTCTGTCCGGTCTCCACATCCCCTTGTTCTCTAAGAACTTGGTGAGTAACGCTGTCCTCCATGATGAGTTGGTCAGTACCTTTACTCCTGGAGGTGAGCGTGTGGCGATCTATTCGGACTCTCGCACTTGCGAGCACCTCGCCACGTTCACCTGGAGCCCTGGGTCTAGCCTGTACACACTGACCACTGAGTACGCACAGGTGGCTGCATCAGGCCAGGTGACTGCGTCTGCACAGGTGGCTGCGTCGGGTCAGTTAGCTGCGTCTTGTTCGTGCCGGCTACTCTCGCACCAGACTCTCCTCTGGCACCACCGTCTTAGTCACCCCTCCCTGCCGCGCTTGCGTGGCATGCACTCTCCTCTCCTTGTCTCTGGCCTCCCCAGGTCCCTGCCCCCTCTCCCACGCTCGCTTGCACCGCCGTGCATTCCCTGCGTCGAGGGGCAGCAGCGCGCCACTCCTCACTCCTCCTTGTTTCCGCCGACCACTGCTCTTCTGCAGACTCTCCACATAGACGTGTGGGGCCCAGCCCGCGTCCGTGGACAGGACCAGGAGTGCTACTTTCTGCTGGTTGTTGACGTCTGCACGCGATACACCACAGTCTTCCCCTTGCGGAGCAAGGCGGATGTCCAAGGAGTTTTGATCGACTGGATCATCGCTGTTCGTCGCCAGCTGAGCGCTCGGTTTGAGCAGGACCTCCAGGTCCTGCTGCTGCACTCTGACATAGGTGGTAAGTTTTCCTCCGTCGTCCTTCAGGACTTTTGTCGTGCAAAGGGCATTCGCCAGACGTTCACGCTTCCGGCCTCTCCATAGTAGAATGGGATTGCTGAGCGCCGCATTGGCTTAATCATGGACGTTGCTCGCACCTCTATGATCCATGCGGCTGCTTCCCATTATATGTGGCCGTTTGCGGTCCGATATGCCGTGCATCAGCTCAACCTCTGGCCCCGTGTCTCTGTGCCAGAGACCTCGCCTACACTGCGTTGGACGGGGGAGGTTGGCGATGTGTCGACGTTTCGGGTCTGGGGTGCGCTCCCCCTTGTTCGCGATACCACCGCGAGCAAGCTCTCCCCTCGCACTCTCCGCTGCGTCTTCCTTGGCTTCCCCACTGACGCCCCGCCCTGGCAGTTTTACCACCCTGTCTCGCGCCGGGTCCTGTCTTCACAGGACGTCACCTTTGACGAGTTGGTCTGCTTCTACCGTCTCCACCCGCACACGTCTTCCCCACTCTCCCCGCCGCCTCTCTTCCTAGTCCCAGGTCCTCCTCCGGTAGACCCCCTCCCCCCGCAGGGTCCTGCTCCCTTAGGTGTGTCTCAGGTCGACCCACCCCCCTTGGTTGAGCCTTTGGAGGTCTCCTCTGACTCCTCTGGCCCAGCTGAGGGGGGTGACCCTACGGCTGACGACACGGCGACGACTCGCTGCTCCCCGCGCTTGGAGACCCCTCCTAGTTTTCCGCCTCGACCATCTTCGCCACCTCCGCATCTTGTTGGTGTGGGCTCTGGTGGTTCTGGGGGTGCTGAGTCTGGGGGTGCCGGTTCTGGGGGTGCTGGTTCTGGGGGTTCCAGAGCTGCCGGTGCTGGAGGTGCTGGAGCTGGAGGCGCTGCTGGTGCTGGAGCTGCTGGTGCTAGAGGTGCTGGAGCTGCTAGAGCTGGAGGTGCTGCTGATATTGGAGGTGCTGGCGCTGCTCGTGCTGGAGGTGCTACTGGTGCTGGAGGTGCTAGAGCTGCTGGTGCTAGAGCTGCTGGTGCTGGAGGTGCTGGAGCTGCTGGTGCTGGAGGTGCTGGAGCTGCTGGTGCTGGAGGTGCTGGAGCTGGAGGTACTGCTGGTGCTGGAGGTGCTGGTGCTGGAGGTGCTGCCGGTGCTGCTGGTGCTGGAGCTCCTTGTGCTGGAGCTGCTGGAGCTGCTGGTGCTAGAGGTGCTGGAGCTGCTGGTGCTAGAGGTGCTGGAGCTGGAGGTGCTGCTGGTGCTGGAGATGCTGGTACTGGAGGTGATGCCGGTGCTGCTCGTACTGGAGGTGCTGGAGCTGCCGGAGCTGGAGCTGCCGGAGCTGGAGGTGCTGGTGCTTGAGGTGCTGCTGGTACTGGAGGTGCTGGGGCTACTAGTGCTGGAGGTGCTGGAGGTGCTCGTGCTGGAGGTACTGGAGCTGCTGACGGTATGGGTACAATCCCGCGCCGACCGTTTTTCTACCCGCAGCCGCAGTCGTCCCTGCCACCACCTGACTCGGCCCTTTGCCAGGTTCTTAGTCTCCCATCGTCCACTAGCCTCACACCACCTCTCCTGTGTCCACCGCCAGACCAGTCTCAGCCACAGCTACTGCCTGACTCCCCGCTGCCTGCTCCTGCTCCTCACACTGAGGTGACTGAGTCCCTGACTGAGCGTCGTGAGCCTGAGACTCGGGCTTCCACACCTGTTCGTGCTCGTCGTGTCGCCCGTCCTCATCCTCCTGTTGTCCCAGTTACCCACGTTATGGAACTTCGTCCTTCCTCTGTTCCACAGTGTGTTGCCCCCCCGTCTCCTCCGTCGTCCTCTCTTCCTGACGTTCCTGACCCTGAGTCCGACCCTTCTCGTGCTGCCAGTCCCACTGTCACTCGTCTCCTCGCTACTGTCGTCACTGACCCTGACTTTGAGTCTACTGCTGCGTTTGCCCTAGTCACAGAGCTAGTCGACTTTGCTGCTAGGAGTCGTCTCGACTACGTCGCGAGTCTTGTTACTGAGTCTGAGTCTGTCTGTCCTCCGTCTGTTGGGGGTGAGCTTGCCCTTGGCTGTGACGTCCTTGAGGACAGGCAGTTTGAGCTTGAGAGTCTCATGGCCGTTTTACCTCGTTTCGCGTCCATGCTGATTTGCCCTGAGGGAGACCCAGATGCACTTAACATGCCCAACCCCGCGCTCTTACGGAGAGGCGACCACGGGTGAGTACTCCTCTCAGTGGCAAACAGCCATGGACGCAGAGATGGCTTCCTGGAAGTCCACAGGCACCTATGTCGACGAAGTTCCCCCTCCTGGGGTGAACATAGTCGATGGCATGTGGATTTTCATAGTGAAGCGGCCGCCGGGTTCTCCGCCTGTCTTCAAGGCGCGTTACGTTGCTCGATGCTTCAGTCAGCGACAGGGGGTTGACTTCTTGCAGACCTTCTCCCCCACCCGGAAGATGACTACTCTTCGGGTGTTGCTGCACGTTGCAGCACAGCGTGACTATGAGCTGCACTCCCTCGACTTCTCCACAGCTTTCTTGCATGGCAGCCTTCACGAGGAGATCTAGCTGCGCCGTCCACCTGGCTTCACTGGGTCGTTTCCAGAGGGTACCCAGTGGAGCCTCTGACGGCTAGTCTATAGACTCCGCCAGGCGCCCCGCGAGTGGCACGACACACTGAGGACGACACTTGCGGCTCTTGGGTTTGCTCCTTCCACTGCTGACCCGTCGCTGATTCTGCGCACCAACCCTACCCTGCTGCCGTTCTACATCCTCGTGTACGTCAACGAGTTGGTCTTTGCTACTGCTGACACTGAGGCGCTGACCCTTGTGAAGGCGGAACTGCAAAAGAGACACATTTGCACTGAACTGGGTGAGCTGCGTAGCTATCTTGGCTTGCAGATCACCCGGGACAGAGCACGGTGCACCATCACCCTGACTCAGTCACACATGGTGCACTAGGTCCTTCAGCGCTTCCACTTTCGGTTCTCCTCGCCACCGCCCACTCCTCTGGCTACCGGCCACTCGCTCTCAGCTCCACCTTCGGACGAGTCCGTAGAGCCGAGTGGCCCATATCCAGAGCTTGTGGGCTGCCTCATGTACCTGATGACGTGCACATGACCTGACCTCGCGTACCCTCTCAACATCCTTGCTCGCTTCGTCGCCCCGCCGGGCGACACAGGAAGGAGCACTGGACAGCTGCGCAGAGGGTACTGCGTTACAGGACTTGTGCAGTACATCGGGCATGGGGCTTGTGCTTGGAGGACGGGGTCCAGTGGTACTCACAGGACACTCCGACGCTCCTTGGGCTGACGACCAGGTGACTCAACGGTGGTCCCAAGGTTACTCTTTCAGTCTCGGCTCTGGTTCTGTCTCGTGGAGGTCCACTCGTTCGTCTTCTGTGCTTGGTTCCAGCTATGAGGCCGAGATCTACGCTGGGGCCATGGCTACACAAGAGTTACGCTCGCTGACCTACCTTCTGACCGACTTGGGTGAGCAGCCTCGTTCTCCTCCAGTCCTATACGTTGACAACAAGGCCATGATCGCCTGGTGTCAGGAGCAGAGACTGGAGCACAGAACGAAGCACATTGCTCTTCATTATTTTCTTGCTCAGGAGCTGCAGCAGCGTGGTCAGCTGCGCATTGCTTATGTGGCCTCTCGGGCCAACACTGCTGATGTCTTCACCAAGGCCCTTGGGTCTGGTGATCATCAGCGTTTCTGCACTGCTCTAGGCCTTGTGCGTGCTCTGCCTGACCTGCTGGTTGCTTGACTTGTCTTGTACTGTGATCCACATACATATATATACCTGCATGCTTTTTCTTGCTATGTTGTGATCATTGTACTGCTTGTGCTTTTATAACTCTGCATGTGAACTGGCTTTGTGGCCGCTTGCTTGTGCTCATAATGTGTGGTGATCTTGAGATCCACCCAGAGCTTTGCTTCGCTTTGTTCTCTTGCTTGATTGGTCTTGTGACCGTTGGTTGTTCTTGCTATCCCCCACTTTGCCTATGGGGGTGTGTCAAACTGTGTTTCTATGTTGTAGGCTATAGTGGGGTACCCTCTACGGGGTACAACCCCAATTACCACTATCATGTACTCTCCCCATTCCTAGCCATTCTTACGTTCCTATTTCTGACAAATTCCTTATCGGGCTTGATTGCCACGCGTACAACACAGTTTTTCGGATTGTGCACGTTTGGTCGACATCCACGATGCCGAGGCTCCTCGCGTCGCCTTCTGCTTTTCCCATCGCCAAACCTGCACCCAACCTCGTTTCCCGAGGTACCCTCCTAGCTAGGGTAGTCACTATATTAGCGCCTGCCTTCATTGCATTGCCAGTTCGTTGAGTCACAGCCTCATTATCCGTTATTCCGCGCACTCTCTTTTGCAACTCATAACACGGACGGTTAACAGTCGCGACCGTTGACTAACAGCGACTGTTGACTTTCGGGTGACTCTTGAGCTGCCGCGTGCTCTATATGAGCTATTGCGGTATTGGTACAGTCGCACTGCTTCGCTATGAAGTGGCACGCTAGGAGAGGACCTTCGGGAGTGTTATAATAACCTTTCGGTTATTCCAACAAATTTCGAGGCGCCATGGAGATCTGCTGCTTCAGGAATGCCGTACTGCCTGGTCTGAGGGCTGGAACCTGGAGCAACCCGAGCCGCCATAGAAAGGGTAGGCGTTGCCAAGGTCGACATGCAGGAAACAGCAGACTGACGCATGGAACCTCGAGATTCTGGGGATTTCCAATTTGGCTACAATAACAAGCTTTGTGGGATTTATGTCAATAGGCTGAATGCTGACTTCAGTACAAACAAAATGAGGACGCTCATTACAACTTAGGTACAAATCAGTCCTTTCCGAAGTCCGCTGAGTAAGAAGCACTTGACTCCAATTTCTTGGCATCCGTGATCTTGCGCACTGCCTGCAGGGAAAAGAAAAAGGAAAAAAAACAGGGTGAAAAACAGATTTCAATTCAAAAGTAAACGCAAATTGAAATACAACCGCTTCTTGTCCCTGCACTAGCAACACCACCATATATCAGAACATGTGCGCCTGACAGCACTCACCTTCATGAAGTCCTCATGCACAACATAGTCGCGATCGTCTCTGATGGCAAACATGCCCGCCTCTGTGCACACGTTACGCAGATCAGCCCCATTAAAGCCCTGCATGCACAGCCATCAAGGTGGGGTTGGTATGGATGAGTTAAGAAAGGTCAAGCAGGTCGGGCATCTCTGGTGGTACCTTGTGCTTCCAAGGGCTCTCAGATATGCACACATAAAGGAGAGGAGATACAGAAAAATGGCACAAAGGGTGGATAGAACAGGGGAGGGGAAGGGGGAATAGGGAGGGAGACGATTGCGAAAGGGAAGGAGTGGAGGAACGGGCTAATGCAATGATCAATGCAAAGACGAATGCAAAGACGAATGCAAAGACGGGTTCACCTCAGCCTACTGAAGCCTTGACGGCGACTCGCCTCAGCGAGATTGACTCACCTCCGCCAGATTGACTCACCTCGGCCAGCTTGACTCACCTCCGCCAGATTGACTCACCTCGGCCAGCTTGACTCACATCCGCCAGATTGACTCACCTCGGCCAGCTTGACTCACCTCCGCCAGCTTGACAATGGCCTCATAGTCGATCTCCCCATGCTTGGTGATGCCGAGCGCATGGATCTTGAGCACCTCAATGCGCCCCTGCTCGTTGGGCAGCGGGATCTCTATCTTGCGGTCCAGCCGCCCCGGCCGCAGCAGCGCCGGGTCCAGCACGTCCGGGCGGTTGGTGGCCATGATCATCTTCACCTGGGTTTGGGGTTTAAAGAGTGAAGGGACGAGGAGTGATGGCAGGGGTGCGAGGGACAAGGGGTGAAGGGAGGGCCGCAGGAGGGCAGGGTCCAGCACGTCCGGCCGGTTGGTGGCCATGATCATCTTCACCTGGCCAGCGGTGAGGGGCGCGGGGGAAAGGGGGGGTGGCCATAATCACCTTGACAGGGGAGCAGGGAGGGGTGATGGCAGGGGTGCGAGGGACAAGGAGTAAAGGGAGGGCCGCAGCAGCGCAGGGCCCAGCACGGCCGGCCGGTTGGTGGCCATGATCATCTTGACCTGCACAGGCAGTGGAGACAGTCAAGGAGGGTACAGACAAAGGGAGGGTACAGAAGGACGGTACAAAGGGAGGGAGGGTACAAAGGGAGGGTACAAAGGGAGGGTACAAAGAGAGGGAGGGTACAAAGGGAGACAGGGGGAATGGCAAGAGATATGCAATGGGAGCCGAGGCGAGGCAGGAGTGATGCAAAGCATTCCCACAAACAGCACGGCCTGCCTTGAGACGTCTCAAACCATTCCCACAAACAGCACGGCCTGCCTTGAGACGTCTCAAACCATTCCCACAAACAGCACGGCCTGCCTTGAGACGTCTCAAACCATTCCCACAAACAGCACGGCCTGCCGCCAACAACCTTGCAACACGAAACGCGCATGCAATGCGGCACCCAAGGAGGAAAAGCATAAAATATCTGACGCATGCCAGGCCCAACAGACAGCGTACCCGTCCGAGCTGATCAAAGCCGTCCAGTTGGTTCAGCAGCTCCATGAGCGTCCGTTGGATCTCGCGGTCGGCGCTCGTGCCCTCGCTGAAGCGGCGCCCGCCAATGGCGTCGATCTCGTCCATAAAGATGATGCACGGCTGGTGGTCGCGCGCATAGTTGAACATCTCACGAATGAGGCGAGCACTTTCTCCAATGTACTTGTCGACTATGGCACTTGATACCACCTGCACAGGAAAGGGCACGAGATCTCGTCCATAAAGATGATGCACGGCTGGTGGTCGCGCGCATAGTTGAACATCTCCCTGATCAGCCGCGCACTCTCCTCTATGTATTTGTCGACAATGGCACTGGACACAACCTGGAAGGGGTGGGACGAGTCGAGATAGTACACGGAAAGGGCATGAGATCTCGCCCATGAAGTGAGGATGATGCACGGCTGGTGGTCGCGCGCGTAGTTGAACAGCTCGCAAATAAGGCGCACACTTTTCCCTATGCACTTGTCCACTATGGCACTTGATACGACCTGCAAGGATGGGAACAAAAGAGGAACAATCGTCTGACTCATCTCTCAAGGGTATGCATGGCTGGCTGGCTGGCAATCGCAGGAAAGCGAGCAGAGAGGCCCACCCAAGTGGAAAAAGCCCTACGCTCCTTTAGGTGTACTGTGGCGTTTGCGTGCGAGCCAGGCAGGTGGGGAATGGACGGAGCCAGGCAGGTGGAAAACGAACGGACCCACGCACCTTGAGGAAGTTGGCGTCGATGTTGCTGGCGATGGCACGTGCAAGCAGCGTCTTGCCGGTCCCCGGCGGGCCGTACAGCAGCACGCCCTTGGGGGGCTTGATGCCGACGCGCAGGAAGAGCTCGGGGTTCATGAGGGGCAGCTCGATGGACTCCCTCAGCTCGCGGATTTGATCTCCCAACCCGCCGATGGCGGAGTAGCTGACGTTCCCCGGGTCCTCGTGAAGCATGTTGTAGACCAGTGGGTCCACCTGGGCGTGTGGTCGAGAGAGGGGAGACACAGGAGGGGCAGCAGGAGGGGCAGCAGGAGAGGCAGCAGGAGAGTGTTTGGGACAGGGAAAACACAGGAAGGGCAGCGGGGAAGAGGTCATTTGCTGATGGGACGTTACGTGCTGGTTCATTCGAATGCAAAATCAAGGTGTCAAAAACATGGCATCCCGCTGAGCTCACCTCCCGGGGTAGCGCGTGCATGATGGTGAGTGTGGTAATGTCGAGCGCCACTCGCGTGGCTGACAGGACGTTACGTGCTGTTTCATTCGAATGCAAAATAAAGGTGCCAAAAGCATCACATCCTGCTGAGGTAACCTCGCGGGGCAGCGCGCGCATGATGGTGAGTGTTGTCATGTCGAGCGCCACTCGCGTGCCGGCGGTGAGCTTGCTCTTGTCCACCTTGCTGCGACACCCCACCACATACCGCGGCCCACTGCTCGCCTTCACAATCACTGCGCGCGAAAATGCGCGGAGAGCCAGGGGAGTGGGGAAGGGACAAGACACAAGTGTTGGCTGTGAGACTGATTGCTCTTGTGCTGCGACACCTCACCACGTACCGCGGGCAAGCCGCTGCTCGCCTTCACAATCACTGCGCGCGTGGCGTGTGTGATAAGTCGATTTTTGAGTCGACTCAAGAATCGACTTATCACACACAATCACTGAGCGCGAGCATGTCATGTGTGGTGGGGTGGGTTGGGTGGTCAGGTAGAAAGTGAACTCTTGAGGCGACTCAGACCCCACCATGTACCACGGGCTGCTGCTGGCTTTCACTATCACTGCGCGTGGGAATGGGTGGTGGGGAAGCAGGGGAGGGACAAGACACAAGTGCCGGCGGTGAGTTGGCTCTTGCCCACCTTGCTGCGACACCCCGCCCACCATGTACCGTGGGCCGCTGCTGGCTTTCCTAATCACTGCGAATGGGAATGGGTCGTGGGGGAGCAGGAGAGCGGCAGTACGATTGCTGCTCATCAGTGCGATTGCTGCTCATCAGTGCGATTGCTGCTCATCAGTGCGAGCGGCCATGCGTGGAAGCGGGGTGGAGGAGGGACGACACAACCACACAAAGCGAATCACATCTTTCCAACTCACGTCTCTCCATCAACCCTCTCGGACTTACGTCGCTCCTCGTCCAGTTGTCGCAGCACCTCGCCTATGATCTGCCCCACGCTCTGCAGCGCTTTCAGGTCGTCCTCCGTCTTGTCGTAATCCTTCCGCGCGCCCTTCAGATTCTCTCGCACTGCATATCGGATCATACCAAATCAAATTAAATCCCAGAGAAAGGGCACACCAGGAAATCGACAAACGTAACCAACTCCACAAACACGAGGAAAACAAAAACAAACAAACAAAATCTGGTTGTAGCGTGAAAAGGGAGAAATTGAAGAGGCAGCGAGCACCAACAGATCCAGCTGCTGACCTAAATAAAAGAGAGGGACTAAGGAGCAGAAATTAGCTACGTACGCGTCTTAACTCGCGCTTCTAACTCCCGGAGCTGAAGCAGCTTCTTGCGATAGTCCACCAGCGCTTGCTGCTTCCGCTGCTCCTCCACCGACACTGCCGCTGCCGCCGCTTCTATCGGATCTGCCTCCATCGCGACTCGCCGCCTTCGCAAGCTATGAGCAGCGGAGGGGAGGGAATGGACGGTCAAGATGAATTCGGGCGAGATCCTGGATTTGGAGTGGATGGATGCTCGAAAGGAGGTGAGGCTAGTGATCGGGATGCGAGTGCGACTAATGATGTAATTCTGACCGAATTTCTAATGGAATTCCTGTCAGGTGGACCGAGGCGAAATGACTCACTGGCACTCACGGCCTATGTCGAAGGAAGGACCGCGAAGGATCACTTGAAGACTGACCTAGCAGTATACTATCACAAACCACTATAATCACACCTTGAACGGCGGATTTGCGCCAGAAACGGGTTCGATTACAAAGGCAGACGGACGCAGCGGAGTCGGCGGTTAGAGACACACCACACCCACGATATCAAGTGAGCTGTGTCCTTCGCCTACGAGAATAAATCCTCAATGGCTGCTTTACGCTTCGTCTGACAGCAAAGAAGAGAGCAGGGTGAAACTGGAATTCTGATCCGGGATGGTCGTGTACGAAATGCCAGGGACCCTCGAGATCTCCAGGGAATACGCCTGAACGAGGAAAATATAATGAAGCACTATACCAGCTACGGTAGATGAATTGTATAGAGAAAAGAGAATCTTAGGTTAGATTGGACCTACTTGGAATAAAATACTACTTTAATACCCCGGATAGAAGCGCATATGCGCTTATAATAAATTCATTTTTTTAGGGGGGGCTCTTGTAATTGATTAACGGCCATAAGCGCCGGCGCTTTTATAAAGGCAAAACTGAATTTCATTGTAAATGATCATTCTGAAGCCCTCAATAAGGCGAATACAACACCGTACCATGCGCGCGCGGTCGTGCATGGAATGACGGCGAAACTTGCTGCACAAAACCCGTCCCGGTTCAACGCACCTGCCAGCACTGATGCAAACCCTGCCGTGCGGCCCAATCAGGTTGGCAAGCGCTGCGAGGTAGGAGCATCTCGGCAGAACCATCCAGAATGTGATGGAATCTGCCGTGCCAACACAGCATGGATGGTGCCCCCAACCCTCCTCTGCGGGTTGAGGCAGGGGTGTACTCGTCTCTCATCGACGAGGACCCCGAGCCGCAAACCAGAAGGGGTCCCCTTCAAATCTCATTTCAACACCCATTCTTGCAGTTTTTCATTCATTCTTCTTTTTCTCGCCCGCCTGGCTGCAGAAGCCATGGCGGAATTCACAGGCACTCATTTTCTCTTCAAGAAAAAACCTTCCAGTAGGCCCGCGTACCGTGTTACAGCTGACGGGTGGTATAGCCGCATACCACCAGACCCTCCAGAGCCACCACAGCTTCCTGCGCCTCCTGCGCCGCCTGCTCCTCCGGCTCCTCCAGTGCCTCCGACTCCCCCTGCTCCTCCTGTTCCTCCGTCTCCTCCGTGTCCGGTGGCCCCTCACGTCACCGACAACCACCCCGTGTTCACGCTCCTGCTCCCATCGGCGTTCGATGAGTATCTGTCGGAACCGGATTCTAACAAGGGCCCCGATGTTTACGTACCCGCTCCAGCGCCAGCACCACGTTGGGGCTAGCCAGAAGATTGCACGTGGGACGAATCTGCAGTCAGCGCTGACGACGGCGTGCAAGACGCCGAGGAAGATTGGCGCGCTGAGGGCGACGCCGGCGCCGAGGGTGGCACTGTGGCCGACACCGAGGCCGCTACTGAGGCCGGCACTGCTGAGGATGTGTTTCCCGAGGGTGCGCCGAGCGGTGACGACGACGACAGCGTCGAATATTGGTCACGCGATGGCCTCCCCGAGAAATTCCCGATACCAACTTATCCTTCACGTAATCAAAAGCGACCTCACCCTTCTTCACAGAACCGTGACTCTCGCCCCCCCTCTCCCAGGCACAAGCCCAACGACCACAAGCATCAGGCCTATACTGCCGCCGAGAAGTTGAAGTGGGTCGCGCAGCTGGATGTGGCGGTGTCGGTGCGCGCTCTGGCTCGCGAGAGTGGCATCCACTGCAAGTGCCTCGCCAACTGGAAGCGTGCCGCTGATTTCCTCAAGGAAGCCCACTCTACCAGGAAGCGCATGCACGGTCGCAGCAGGGCGTCGTGGTACCGCCCAATGGAGATCAAGGTGTACGAGCGACTGCTCAACTGGCGAGGCAAGGGAACCGCGGTGTCCGTCGGCCGCCTGCAGGAGTGGTCCCGGGAGTTCATGAAGTTTCTCTACCCCCTTATAAATTAATAAGGGAGCCAACGGTGGTCGGACCGGTTCCGTCGGCGGTGGAATCTCAGCGTGCGAATGAAGACGAAGGTCGCCCAGAAAACCGCCGCCTGTAAGAATCATTTTTATTCTCTATGCCATGTGTATGCACTTGTTACTCACTAACCGTAACTGTGCTCAACCGCAGATGTCGCGGAGCAATGCAAGAAGTTATGGCAATTCGTCCGTGACAAGCGTCGGGAGCGCGGCATCGAGACAACGTGGATTATCAACGCCGACCAGACGCCACTATGGCTGGAGATGCCCGCCACCACTACCGTCGATCGAACCGGTGTTCGGTCGGTGCCCATCAGGAGCGTGGGGTACCAGAAGGAGCGCGTGACCGTGATGTTGGCGTGCACGGCAGACGGGATGAAGCTGAAGCCGTGGGTTTTTTTCAAGCGGAAGACCATGCCGAAAGGGGTGTTCCCGCCGGGTAAGTCATGATTCTTGTTTGTATGCTTTTCACCGGTCCTGTTTTTTAAGAGAAACTTACAGAAGCTTGTTTGTTATGCAGATGTTGTCGTGGCGTGTCACGAGAACGCCTCAATGGACGCGGAAGGCGTCATACGATGGCTTGAGGAGAGCGTCAAGCCCTTTTTAAAGCCTGGGTTCGGGAGGCATGCGCGGAGCTCGATGGTCGTACTGGACTCGTACCGCAGTCACCTCACTGAGGGGGTGAAGGAGAAGTTTCGCGAGCTCAACTGCGTGCCGGCGATCATCCCGTCTGGCTGCACGGTGGAGGTACAGCCCCTCGACGTCTCCATCAACAAGAGCTTTAAGGCGAGCGTCCGCCAGCAGTATCAAAAGTGGTTTCAGGAAGAAGGCCAAGAACAGCTAACCAGAGCAGGTATGGTATGTCAAACTTATATCTCCTATAGTCTGTTTAGGCTGTAGTGGGGTAGTGCTTAGAGGGTACAACACTTTTGTGTTTCCTACTTGTACCCATTTGCTTTCTAGTTCCAACATTCATTCCTCAACACTCTCACATGGTATAGAGCAGGTTCCCTAGTGGAATCGTTTTTTTTTAGGGCCCACCACTAACTTTTTTTTTTTCTGCCCTGCCCGAATCGCATTGTAGTGCCTTGCGCTTGACTGCCCGCGCCCTCGAGCGCCTGCCTACCCGCGCCCTCGCGCGCCTGCCTACCCGCGCCCTTGAGCGCCGGCCTACCCGCGCCCTCGAGCGCCACCCTGCCGCCCTGCCCTGCAGGCCGCGCGCGGGCCTGCCCTGCACCCGCGCAGCCGCCCCTTGACCCCGCGGCGTGGCCCTTGGACCGCGCGACGCGTCGCCTTGCTCGTCGCGTCGCCCCTGCGGGACCCGCGCGTCGCCCCTGCGGGACCCGAGCGTCGCCCCTGCGGGACCCGCGCGTCGCCCCTGCAGGACCCGCGCGTCGCCCCTGCCTCGTCGCGTCGCCCCTGCGGGACCCGCGCGTCGCCCCTGCCCACCGCGGTGCCCTGCCCTACCCCGCGCCCCCCCTTTGGACGGCCGCCCCTGCCCCGCCCTGCAGCAGCTGCCGTCGCGGACTACCCCGCCCTGCAGCAGCTGCCGTCGCGGCCCTGCCCCGCCCTGCACCAGCTGCCGTCGCGGCCCTGCCCCGACCTGTAGCAGCTGCCGTCGCGGACTGCCCCGCCCTGCAGCAGCTGCCGTCGCGGCCCTGTCCCCGCCCTGCTCCAGCTGCAGTCGCGGCCCTACCCCGCCCCGCAGCAGCTGCCGTCGCGGCCCTGCCCCGCCCTACAGCAGCTGCCGTTGCGGCCCTGCCCCGACCTGTAGCAGCTGCCGTCGCGAGCTGCTCCGCCCTGCAGCAGCTACCGTCGCAGCCCTGCCCCGCCCTGCAGCAACTGCCGAGGAGATCCTTGCTGCGGTCGCGGCCCCGCCCTGCCGCTGTAGCGACCCCGCCGTCGCTGCCGTCGTGCGCCTGCCCTTCCCACCACTGGTGAGCACTGCTACTGCTGCTCCTGCTGCTACTGCTGCACCTGCTGCTCCTGCTCCTACTGCTGCTACTGCTGCTCCTGCTGCTCCTGCTGCTACTGCTGCTCCTGGCGTGGCCAGATGCAGCTCCAGGGCCGTCCTCGTGAGTCCCTCACACCCCAGCAGCTTCGTGAGTGGTACGCTAGTTGGGGTTGTCGGGGTGGCCGTAGTGGGAGTCGCCCTGGAGTGGGTCGTTCGGTAGCTTCTGGTAGTGGCCAGGTACAGCTGCAGCGTCGTCCGCGCGAGGCTCTTTCGCCCCAGCAGCTTCGTGAGTGGTACGCCCAGAGTAGAGGGTCGCTGAGTACTGCTTGCTGCCCGTACGTCCTTCGCACGGGTGTCCGGACTGGTCAGCCTTGCGGGACGGTTGGTCACACAGGGTCCCGCTGCTTCGCCCGTCTGAGCGACGCTTGGCGTACAGAGTTTGGCGACGACGCTGAGCTCTCCGACTGGGTGGAGCTGCTTAGGCAGAGGGTTGATATCTTTGCTCTTGACTATGATGCTATCCTCACTGCCATGTATGCATTGTCTACTAGTGCTGAGGGTGCCTCTCACGTGTGTCTGCCGCCTGACCCCGGTATCCAGTCTGCTGCTCTAGGTGCTGGTGAGGCTGCTGCTCTGGGGGCTTGTACGTCTCCTGCTCCATGTGCTGGTGAGGCTGCTGCTCTAGGTGCTAGTGCGTCTGCTCTCTCTGGTACTACACCCACTGAGTCCCTGCACACTTTCACACTTGACTCTGGTGCTTCGCGCTCTTTCTTTAGAGACAGCACCACGCTCACGCCGCTCAGTCGGCCTGTTGCGGTCTCCCTGGCTGACCCCTCAAGGGGCCCAGTCCTTGCACACTCCTCCACTGTCCTACCGTGTCCTGCGGCCCCGTCGGGCTTGCTGTCGGGACTCCACCTCCCCTCGTTCTCTACGAACCTGGTGAGTGGATCTGACCTCCAGGACGCGTGGGTTGACCAGTTCACCCCTGGAGGTCAGCGTGTGACCCACTGCACTTGCTCTCGGACGGGCCGCCACCTGGCCACGTTCACCCGTCGGCCAAGGTCGAGTCTGTACACACTGACTACTGTGCCTCCTCTGGCCTCTGCGTCTGGTCAGGTAGCTGCGTCCAGTCCGGTGTTTGCTGCTGCGTCCAGATCTAGCCCTGCGTCTGCCCCCTGCTCGTGTCGTCCTCTGGCCCACGAGACTCTCCTTTGGCACCACCGCCTTGGTCACCCCTCCCTGCCTCGTCTTCGAGGTATGGCCTCCCGTGCCCTTGTCTCGGGCCTACCCAGGTCCCTCCCTCCCCTTCCTCCGGGGCCTGCCCCCACCTGTGTTCCTTGTGTCGAGGGCCGGCAGCGCGCCGCCCCTCACTCCTCCTCGTTCCCTCCGACTGAGGCTCCTCTGCAGACTCTTCACATGGACGTGTGGGGCCCAGCCCGCGTCCGTGGACAAGGTCACGAGCGTTACTTCCTGCTGGTCGTTGACGACTACTCGCGTTACAGCACAGTCTTCCCCTAGCGCAGCAAGGGGGAGGTCCCTGAGGTGTTGATCGACTGGATCCGCGGTGCTCGTCGCCAGCTCAGTGAGAGTTTCGGCTCAGACCTTCCTGTTCTGCGTCTACACTCGGACAGAGGCGGGGAGTTTTCCTCTGACCTCCTGAGAGCCTTCTGTCGTTCGGAGGGCATCCGCCAGACGTTCACGCTTCCGGCCTCCCCGCAGCAAAATGGGATTGCTGAGCGCCGCATTCGCATGGTCATGGACGTCGCTCGTACGTCCATGATCCATGCGGCTGCTCCCCATTTTCTGTGGCCGTTCGCGGTTCAGTACGCTGCGCATCAGATCAACCTTCAGCCTCGTGTCTCCTTGCCGGAGACCACACCTACACTGCGGTGGACGGGGAAGGTTGGCGATGCGTCCGCGTTCCGTGTCTGGGGATCTCGAGCTTTTGTCCGCGATACTACAGCGGACAAGCTGTCCTCCCGTGCCGTTCCCTGTGTCTTCCTTGGCTTCCCTCCTGACGCACCCGGGTGGCAGTTCTACCACCCCACCTCGCGTCGTGTTCTGTCCTCTCAGGACGTCACGTTCGACGAGTCGGTGTCGTACTACCGTCTCTTTCCCTACCGCACTGCCTCTCCCCCCCCCCCCCCCCCCCCCCCGCTCTTCCTGGCACCAGGTACTCCCCTGGTCGACCCCCTCCCCCCCCAGGGTCCTGCCCCCTCAGGTGTGTCCCTGGTAGACCCTGCCGAGCGGGTCGAGGTAGCTGTCGACTCAGGTGCTGCTAGGGGTGCTGACCCTGCGGGTGCGGGGACTGGGGGTGCTGAGCCTGGGGGTGCTGAGTCTGGGGGTGCTGAGACTGGGGGTGCTGAGTCTGGGGGTGCTGAGACTGGGCGTGCTGAGCCTGGGGGTGTGGCGCCTGAGGGTACTGTGTCTGGAGGTGCTGAGCTTGCGCGTGCTGCGTCTGGAGGTGCTCTAGGTGTCCCGTCGCGGCGGGAGCCCCTCTCTCCACAGCGGCTTCGTGAGTGGTACTCTCGGCGTTGTCGAGTTGCTGCTGGAGCTGCTGTAGGTGTTGCTGGTGCTGGAGCTGCTGGAGGTGCTGGAGGAGCTACTGGAGCTACTGGAGGTGCTGGCGCTGCTGGAGGTGGTGCTCGTGCTGGAGCTGCTGGTGCTGGAGCTGCTGGAGGTGCTGGAGGTGCTACTGGAGCTACTGGAGGTGCTGGCGCTGCTGGAGGTGGTGCTGGTGCTGGAGCTGCTGGAGGTGCTGCTGGTGCTGGAGCTGCTGGAGGTGCTGGAGGTGCTACTGGAGCTCCTGGAGCTACTGGAGGTGCTGGCGCTACCGGAGGTGGTGCTGGTGCTGGAGCTGCTGCTGGTGCTGGAGCTGCTGGAGGTGCTGCTGGGACTGGAGACCCTGGGGCTGAGGGTACCGGTTCTGTCTCTGCTGTTTCTGGAGGCGCTGCGCGGCCGCGGCCGTACTACGTTCCGCTCCTTTAGCAGGTTCTTGGCTCCCCGCCTTCTCCTGGTTCTCCTTCTCCTCCTTTCCTGAGTCCACCACCTGTCCAGTCCCAGTCGCAGTTGCAGCCGACCTCTCCGCTGCCTGGTCCTTCTCCTTACTCTGGACCGACTAGGGGTCTTACGGAGCGTCGTGAGCCTGAGTCTCGTCCTGTGTCGCCTGAGTCTCGTTCTGCGTCGCCTGTCCGTTCTGTTCGCGCTGGTCGTGTTTCGCGTCCGCGTCCTCCTCCTGTCCCAGGCACTCACTCTATGACTCTACGACCTTCTACTGCTCCACAGCGTGTCCCTCTGCCGTCTCCTCCTGCGTCCTCTCTTCCTGACGGTCCAGACCCGGAGTCTGACTCCCTTCGTGCTGCTAGTCCTACTGTCACGCGCTTTCTGGCCACTGCTGTCACTGACCCTCTGTTTGAGTCCACTGCTGCGTCTACTCTTGTTACTGAGCTCGTTGACTTTGCTGCAGCCTGTCGCCTAGACTACGCCGCTAGTCTTGTTGCTGAGTCTGCGTCTGCGTCTGTCTGTCCTCCGTCCGTCGGGGGTGAGTGTGCTCTTGGCACGGACGTCCTTGAGGACAGACAGGAGGACCTTGAGTGCTTTGCCGCTGCTTCACCTCATCTCGTGTCCATGCTGCTTGCCCCTGAGGGAGACCCGGATGCACTAGACATCCCGACCCCGCGCTCTTACGCAGAGGCGATAGAGGGTCCCTACTCCTCTCAGTGGCAGGCAGCCATGGACGCAGAGATGGCTTCCTGGAAGTCCACAGGCACCTACGTAGACGAGGTTCCCCCACCTGGGGCGAACATCGTCAGTGGCATGTGGATCTTCAGGGTGAAGCGGCCGCCGGGTTCTCCGCCTGCCTTCAAGGCGCGTTACGTTGCACGTGGCTTCAGTCAGCGACAGGGAGTTGACTTCTTTCAGACCTTTTCCCCTACCCCGAAGATGACCACTCTTCGGGTACTGTTGCACGTTGCTGCTCAGCGTGACTACGAGCTCCACTCGCTTGACTTCACCACAGCCTTCCTACAAGGCAGTCTCCACGAGGAGATCTGGCTGCGCCGCCCACCTGGCTTCACTGGGTCGTTTCCTGCTGGTACCCAGTGGAGCCTCCGGCGGCCAGTCTACGGTCTCCGCCAGGCACCCCGTGAGTGGCACGACACACTCAGGACGACTCTTGCTGCTCTTGGTTTTGCTCCTTCCACTGCTGACCCTTCTCTGTTCTTACGCACTGACACTACTCTGCCGCCGTTCTACGTTCTCGTGTACGTAGACGACCTCGTCTTTGCTACTGCTGACACTGAGGCACTCGCCCACGTGAAGTCCGAGCTGCAGAAGAGACACACGTGCACAGACCTGGGTGAGCTCACAAGCTATCTTGGCTTGCGGATCACCCGGGACAGAGCACAGCGCATCATTACCTTGACTCAGTCACACATGGTGCAGCAGGTCCTTCAGCGCTTCGGCTTCACGTACTCCTCGCCACAGTCTACTCCTCTGCCTACCGGTCACTCGCTCTCAGCTCCACCTTCGGACGAGTCCGTAGAGCCGAGTGGCCCGTATCCAGAGCTTGTGGGCTGCCTCATGTACCTGATGACTTGCACACGACCTGACCTCGCATACCCTCTCAGCCTTCTGGCTCGCTACGTGGCTCCCGTCAGGCACCGAAAGGTGCACTGGGATGCTGCGAAGAGGGTGTTGCGATACTTGTGCAGTACATCGGGCATGGGGCTCGTGCTTGGAGGACGGGCTCGAGTTGTCCTCACTGGTCACGCTGACGCCTCCTGGGTTGACGACTTGGCTACGCTGCGGTCGTCACAGGTTTACACCTTCAGTCTTGGCTCTGGTTCTGTCTCTTGGCAGTCTACCCGCTCTTCTTCTGTTCTCAGCTCCAGTTGTGAGGCTGAGATCTACGCTGGGGCCATGGCTGCACAGGAGCTTCGCTGGCTCACCTACCTGCTGACCGACTTGGGAGAGGCGCCTCGTTCTCCTCCAGTTCTGTACGTCGACAACAAGGCCATGCTGGCCTTGTGTCAGGAGCACAGACTAGAGCACAGAACAAAGCACATTGCTCTGCGCTACTTCCTTGCTCGAGAGTTGCAGCAGCGTGGCCAGCTTCGTCTTGCTTACGTGGCCTCTCAGGCCAACACTGCTGATGTTTTCACCAAGGCACTTCAGGCTTGTGATCATCAGCGTTTCTGTGCTGTGTTAGGCCTTGTACCCACTGTGCCTCACTTACTTTCTTCTTGACTCTTCCTGTACTGTACTCTATATACATATACCTGCGTGCTTGCTCTTGCTAGGTTATATTCACTGTATTGTTGTTCTCCTTTATATAAACTCTGCATGTGAACTGGCCTTGTGGCCATTTGCTTGTGCTCAGACTGCGTGGTGACTTTGTGATCCACCCTGAGCTTGCTTTGTCTTTCTTGACTGGTCTTGTGACCCCTTGTTCTCCCCCACTTTGCCTATGGGGGTGTGTCAAACTTATATCTCCTATAGTCTGTTTAGGCTGTAGTGGGGTAGTCCTTAGAGGGTACAACACTTTTGTGTTTCCTACTTGTACCCATTTGCTTTCTAGTTCCAACATTCATTCCTCAACACTCTCACATGGTAGCCACGCGAGTCCCTATCTTACCGTAGATGATTGTCCCCCCTTTTGTTGCGCTAACTAGATATTGTGTGATATTGTTGGTACAGGGAACTTGAAAAAGCCACCCCCAGAGGTGGTCGTGAGGTGGATCTCACGGGCCTGCAGTGCCCGCCGACCTCATCAAGCGCGCCTTCCTCACCTGTGGCATCAGCAACGCGCTTGACGGTAGTGAGGACGGCCTCGCCATGGCGCACAGGCGGAGCCAGCTGACCGCGGAGGTGGACGTCGATGACGCCATCATCACCGATGGCTTCTTTGGCAACAACTACCAGGAGCCCGAATCCGACGAGGAGGAGTATATTTTCTAGGTAGAAATGCTAAACTACATATTGCAAAGTTTCCACGAGATAGGACCGACGGGCCCAAGTCGGTAGATGTAACCAGTGCGCGATCGTCTGTTGTCAGAGTCGCCTGCGTGGTCGGCGTCCATATAGCCGACCAGTTTCGGAGTCGTGGTTGCGGTTTTGTGGTAGGTTAGGCCGACTGCCGATGTGCTGACAAGGTAGTGTAGCGCGCGATCAAGTTCCGCCATGTGCTCTGCTCCAGGCCTTTTGAGATAGGTAGCGAGTTGGCTCACCGAGTATGACTGATCCTGTCGGCAGGTGATGCCTGCGAAGAGCAAGCATCCCAGTTTTCGCTGGTAGTCGCGTAAGCCGGCAGGTCCGAGCGGATTAGATTCTCCCTGGTGATTTCCTGCGGTGTAGCGATAAGGCGTGGAGATGCCGGCTGGCGTTAATCAGAAGCGTTTTGCAATGGTGTAGGCGTATTTTGCGGCGCTGAGGTAGATTGCATTCTCTCCGTCAAGTATGTTGTGCCCCAGGTATTGGGTTACGGTGGAGGAAACTGTGAGTGAGAGATCCTGCTGCAGCTCCCCTTCAAACCAGGTAGTGATGTCGTCGGTGGAGCCTATGTAGAGTAGGTCGTCTACATAGACGATGAGCAGGATGTACTCTGCTGCTTTTGTGAGTCTGTACATCCCTTGGTCGTGTGGCAGTTGCTGGAAGCCGATGTGGATCAGTCGGGCGTGTAGGTATTGTTGCCACAGTTGCGGGGCTTGCTTGATGCCGTACAGTGACTTCAGTAGCTGACGGACTTGGTTGGGGTCTGTGATGGATCAGTGCAGCTGCTCGACGAAAATCTCTGCGTCGACGGGAGCGTATAGGAACGTATTGGTCGAAACCGCGCACGACCCATCGTGCTTTGAACTTGTCGATTGTTCCGTCTGCCTTTGTGTTTACGTGGAAGACCCACCTTCCCGTGGGTATGGTCTTGTTGCGTGCTTCTCTGATGGGTACCATCTTCCAGGTGTTTCTGTCTTCCAGCGCCTTTAACTCCATGTCCATGGCTTCGCGCCATTTTTCCCTGTGCTCCCCCCCCCAGAGCCTGTTGCATCGTAGTAGGCTCTCGTGGCGGCGATGTTCCGTGGACTGCGGTTACGAGGCCGAGAATCTGCAGTCCACTCTGTGTAATTCGGGGAAGAGTTGGGTCCTCGAGATAGACTGCTTCGTCTCTCGCTTCTGGGCCAGGTATGAAATTGGGGCCTATGCGCTCGAAGATATTGGTGTTGACAGGTTGGGGTGTAACGTAACCGTTGTCGGCGAAGTCGTAGTAAACATCGGCGTTGACACTTTCGCGAGGATTGTCGTCATCCATCGGAACGGGTACCGAGCAGTAGGGCAGAAGCCCGGCTTCCTCCGATGCTCCATCCACGTTTTGCTCATCCCAGTTAGCCTCATCTGCTGGTGTGGCGAAGGCTCGGTTGCCATGGAAGCCGCCCGTGAGGTCTTGTTCTGCTGCCAGGTTGTCCAGGTACGTTTGGAGAGTGAGTCGTCCGTAGAAAAGAACATCATGTGCTGCTACTGTTTCTTTTGAGTGGACGTCGAAGATTTTCCACGCGTTGTAGTGTTTTTCAGTGCCCAGGTGTAGTCCCCACTGTGCGCGTTGTGAGAATCGGCCGGCTCGTGCGGTGTGGGGTTGGTACTGTACCATGCAGCCAAAAACTCGTAAAATATTTGTGTTGCCCAGTTTTCCTGTCCACAGCAGATGCGGTGATGCGTTGTTTGGAAGCGAGGATGACGAGAGCAAGTTGTGTAGCACTACATCATGGTCCATCGCCTCAGGCCACTGGCTGTCGCGTAGTCGCATGCCACGTAGCAGTTTGTGCAAGGTGTTATAGAGATTTCGATCCATCCTTTCTACCACACCTTGCTGTTGATTAGCGTAAGGGAGGGAAATGAGTCGTTTGATGCCTCTTTCCGCCAGATATTGCTTGAACCTGTGTGATTGATATTCTCCTCCCCCGTCAGACTGAAAACTCTTTAGCTTCACTCCGGACTTCCTTTCTGCTACTGGGAGCCATGCGACGAAGGCTTCGAAGGCCATGTCGCGGCTTGGTAGGTTGAGATGCCAGACGTATCTGGTGGCGGCGTCGATGAACGTTATCACGAAGTTGTATGCTCCTTGTCTGCTTTCGCGGGCGTACGGTATGTCACTGTAGACTTTCTCCAATGGTGCATATGCTGGCGCACTCGGGTTGCGGTGAGAGACGAACGGCTGACGGGGTAAGTCGGCTTCGGGGCAGGTAAAGCAGGTTCCACGGACTCGTTGAAGTTCTCTGCCTTCTGGTCAGAGTAGCGAGTCCTTGTCGAGAACTCCTACTCTTATCGTGTTGTTCAGTGTCGTGTTGCTCGGATGTCCTAACCTTTGATGCCACAGTGATTCGTCGGCGCGATGTCCAGGTGATCGCCTGTACAAGTCGGAGTTGGAGTAGAAGCTTGCAGTGACATTGGCGCTTCTGTGGATGTCGCGTGGAGCGGGGGTCAACGGTTGGGCGGGAGTCGATGTGGAGTTGTTGATGGGAGGTGGTGCTGTTGAAGGGCCGGCGATTGGTGCTGGAGTTGTTGTATTTGTTGCTACTTCTGCTTCTGCGGAAGTCACTGCTGCTTCTGCTGATGCTATTTCTACTTCTGTCAATGTTGCTGCTGCTTCTGTTGTTTGTTGTATCACTACTAACGCCCTTGTCCGTTCTGCTTCAGGTATGGTGTGCGAGTACCACAAACCTTTGGGGCTGAAGTCGCGGTCGAGATTCGGCGGGTGCGTCCAAGTGGTGAAGTTGACTATCGTGTCGCTGTCAGCAGTGCCTTGATCTGGGACAAAGTCGAAGACGAAGACGTTGTTCTTCAGAACCGCCTTCCCTATGTAAAGTCCGCCCTTCCCGTGGTACAGTTTGAACTCCTGAGTGGTGTTGTCGGCTTCGAGGTGAACCCCCTTTGCCATGAGCTGGCTTACGCTGAGTAAGTTGTAGCCAAGTCCTTCTGCAAATAGGACCTTCGACATTTGCAGGATGACGTTAGTTTCGCGGGATTGCAGCTGAACCACTCCTTGTCGTCGTGTGCGCAGGTTCTGGTTGTTGGCGACGGTTATTACGACTTCCCAGTTGAGACATTGTTCCCGTTGGACAAAGCGATTTGAAGAGCACATGTGTTGTCCGCAGCAGCTGTCTAAGAACCAAGTTTCTTGGTCGGACAGCTCGCTCTGAGCGATGGCAGTGTATGTCGGATTTGGTTTAAACGATTTGTGACGAGGTGTGCGTTCGTGGAGCAGTTCTTCTGGTGAGTAAGTCGGTGGTTTACCAGTGATGCAGGAGTCCGTGCTTGCCATGCAGCTTATGATGTTTCTTGTTCCTTGTGCAGGTTGTGGTGTTGACGTTGAAGATGGCGCCTGGTTGAAGGGATGTGGCTATGTGGAGGCCACCTGGCTACTTGAAGGTCGAAGCTGACGTGGTGGTGGCGTTGATTGCTTATGATTTGGGCAATTGAGGCGGGAGTGACCGAACGTTCGACAAAGGTGGCAGAACAGAGGTACGTATCTTCGTCCTTTATGTTCGTGTTGTCGGTTGTTGTTGTTGTGGCGCCGCTGAGTGTGAAAAGCAAACTCTGGTATTGATGTCCTTTTCTTCTGTTGTTCTTCGTGCAGGTCCATATCTTGTTGCTCGACATGAATTTCTGCGCAGAGGCTTGTGAAAGTAACAAACGAGAATGAATGAACTAGCAAACCGTTGGGTACAAGTACTAACCCTAATTGGGTTGTACCCCTTATGGGCTACCCCACAACAGCCTACACAAATGTATAAGCTATAATGTTCTGACACACCCCCATAGGCAAAGTGGGGGAGAACAAGTGGTCACAAGTCCAGTCAAGAAAAGCAAAGCAAGCTCAAGGTGGATCACAAAGTCACCACACAGTCCGAGCACAAGCAAAGGGCCACAAGGCCAGTTCACATGCAGAGTTATATAAAAGAGAACAAACAATACAGTGATCATACCCTAGCAAGTGTAAGCATGCAGGTATATATATAGATCAAAGTACAAGCAAAGTCACGCAGTGAGCAAGTGAGGCAAAGTAGGCACAAGGCCTAACACAGTAGAGAAGCGCTGATGATCACCAGGCGGAAGTGCCTTGGTGAATATATCAGCAGTGTTGGCCCTAGTGGCCACGTACGCAAGACGAAGCTGGCCACGCTACTGCAACTCTCGAGCAAGGAAGTATCGCAGAGCGATGTGCTTCGTTCTGTGCTCCTGACACGAGGCAATCATGGCCTTGTTGTCTACGTACAGCACTGGAGGCAAACGAGGCTGCTCTCCCAAGTCAGTCAGCAGGTAGGTGAGCCAGCGTAGCTCCTGTGCAGCCATGGCCCCAGCGTAGATCTCAGCCTCACAACTGGAGCTGAGAACCGAAGACGAGCGGGTAGACCGCCAGGAGACAGAGCCAGAGCCAAGGCTGAATGTGTAACCCTATGACGACCGCTACGTAGCTGAGTCGTCAACCCAGGAAGCGTTTGCGTGACCGGTGAGGACAACTGGACCCCGTCCTCCAAGCACGAGCCCCATGCCCGACGTACTGCACAAGTAACGCAGTACCCTCTTCGCAGCATCCCAGTGCACCTTTCGGTGCCTGCCGGGAGCCACGTAGCGAGCCAGAAGGCTGAGAGGGTACGCGAGGTCGGGTCGAGTGCACGTCATCAGGTACATGAGGCAACCCACAAGCTCTGGGTACCTACCACTCAGCTCTACGGACTCGTCCGAAGGTGGAGCTGAGAGCGAGTGGCTGGTAGACAGAGGAGTGGGCTGTGGCGAGAAGAACTGGAAGCCAAAGCGCTGAAGGACCTGGTGCACCATGTGTGACTGAGTCAGGGTAATGGTGCGCCGAGCTCTGTCCCGGGTGATCTGCAAGCCAAGATAGCTGCGCAGTTCAGCCAGGTCAGTGCAGGTGTGTCTCTTCTGCAGCTCCGACTTCACAAGAGTCAGTGCCTCAGTGTCAGCAGTGGCAAAGACCAGGTCGTCGACGTAGACAAGGACGTAGAACGGCGGCAGTGAGGTGTCGGTGCGTAGAAGCAGCGACGGGTCAGCAGTCGCAGGAGCAAACCCAAGAGCCGCAAGTGTAGTCCTCAGTGTGCCGTGCCACTCGCGAGGCGCCTGACGGAGACCGAAGACTGGCCGCCGAACACTCCACTGAGTACCTGCAGGAAATGACTCAGTGAAACCAGGTGGGTGGCACAACCAGATCTCCTCATGCAGGCTGCCCTGCAGGAAAACTGTGCTGAAGTCCAGAGAGTGCGACTCGTAGTCATGCTGAGCAGCGACGTGGAGCAACACCCGAAGAGTAGTCATCTTCGGGGTGGGGGAGAAGGTCTGGAAGTAGTCGACCTTGAAGCCTCTAGCAACGTAACGCGCCTTGAAGGCAGGCGGAGAACCCGGCGGCCGCTTCACCCTGAAGATCCACATGCCATCGAGTATGTTCGCCCCAGGTGGGGGAACCTCGTCGACGTAGGTGCCTGTGGACTTCCAGGATGCCATCTCGACATCCATGGCTGCCTGGCACTGAGAGGAGTAAGGACCCGTAATCGCCTCTGCGTAAGAGCGCGGGGTCGGGATGTCTGGTGCATCCGGGTGTCCCTCAGGGGCAAGCAGCATGGAAGCGAAACGAGGTACAGCAGCTGCAAGACACTCAAAGTCCTCCTGATTGTCCTCAAGGACGTCCGTGCCAAGAGCACACTCACCCCTGACGGACGGAGGACTGGCAGACGCAGACTCAGCAACAAGAGCAGTGGCGTAGTCGAGACGGCAGGCAGCAGCAAAGTCAAGCAGCTCAGCAACGAGAGCAGACGCGGCAGCAGAATCAAATGAAGGGTCACTGTCAGCAGTAGCGAGGAGACGAGAGACAGTGGGACTGGCAGTACGCGGTCAGACTCAGGGTCAGGGATGGCAGAAAGAGAGGACTGAAGAGGAGCTGGCAGAGGAATGCGTAGAGGAATAGAGGAAAGACGAAGGGTCATAGCGTGCGTGCCAGGGACAGGAGGAGGACGCGAACGAGGAACGCGACGAGCAGTGCGAACAGGCGAGACAGGACGAGACCCAGGCTCACGACGCTCGGTAAGACCGCGAGATTGCTCAGTGTAAGGAGAAGGAGCAGGCAGTGGAGAGGCCGGGTGTAGCGGCGGCTGCGACTGGTCAGGCGGGGGACACAGGAGGGGAGGAGGAAGGGCAGCAGAAGGCGGGGTACCAAGAACCTGCTGGAGCAGGGGAACGAAGTACGGTCGCGGCCGCACAGCGCCACCAGGGTCAACAGCTCCAGCTCCTCCAGCTCCAGCACCTACAACACCAGAGCCTCCAACTCCAGCGCCTCCTGCGCCAGGGCCACCAACTCCAGCTCCTCCAGCTCCAGCGCCACCAGTGCCAGTAGTACCAGACTTCGTAAGGTCTTCAGCTCCAGCATCCTCAACACCACCTATACCTCCAGCTCCAGTAACTCCACTCCAATGGCGCGTACGCCGAACAAACCACTCACGCAACTGCTGCGGAGACAGTCTCGGCGAAGCACCAGCAGAACCTCCAGACGATGTAGCACCCTGAGGTTCCGCACCTCCAGACTCCGCACCCTCCGTCGCAGCACCCCCAGGCTCAACACCCCTAGGCTCACCACTCCCAGTCGCAACACCCCCAGGCTCAGCACCCCGAGGCTCAACACCCCCAGGCTCAGCATCCCCACTCTCAGCACCCTCGGACTCCGCACCCCCAGGCTCCGCACCCCCAGACGCAACACTTCGAGCAGCACCTGAGTCTACAGCTACCTGAACAGGCGCTGGACCAGGGAGACGGTATACCTGAGACACACCTGAGGGAGCAGGACCCTGAGGCGGGAGGGGGTCTACCGGAGGGGGATCGGGAGCAAGGAAGAGCGGCGGGGGCGGGGGAGGGGCATAGCGGTAGGGGAAGAGACGGTAAAAGGGAACCGACTCGTTAAACGTGACGTCCTGAGAAGGGAAGACACGGCGCGAGGTGGGGTGGTAAAACTGCCAGCCAGGTGCGTCGGGGACCAAGCCAAGGAAGACGCAGGGGATAGCACGGGGGGAGAGCTTGTCCGCTGACGTATCGCGAACAAAGGCACGAGATCCCCAGACCCGGAACACCGACACATCGCCAACCTTCCCCGTCCAACGCAGTGTGGGCGAGGTCTCCGGCAAGGAGACACGGGGCCAGAGGTTGAGCTGATGCGCAGCGTACCGGACCGCAAACAGCCACAGAAAATGGGGAGCAGCCGCATGGATCATGGAGGTACGAGCGACCTCCATGACTAAACCAATGCGGCGCTCAGCAATCCCATTTTGCTGAGGGGAGTCCGGAAGCGTGAACGACTGGAGAATGCCCTCCCCACGACAAAAGTCCCGCAAGAGGGTGGAGGAGAACTCACCACCCCTGTCAGAGTGCAGACGCAGGACAGGAAGGTCCTGGCCGAACCGCTCGCGGAGCTGGAGACGGACTGTGCGGATCCAAGGGATAAAGACATCAATGACCTGACCCTTGCTGCGTAAGGGGAAGACCGTGGTGTACCGCGTGTAGTCGTCAACTACCAGTAGAAAGTAGCGCTCGCGGCTCTGTCCACTTACGGGGGCTGGGCCCCACACGTCCATGTGGAGAGTCTGCAGGGGAGCAGTCGTCGGGGGAAACAAGGAGGAGTGAGGAGCGGCGCGCTGCCGCCCCTCGACGCAAGGAAGGCAGGGCGGGGCAGGCGAGGGCGGCAGGGGAGGCAGAGACCTGGGGAGACCAGAGACAAGAAGACGGGAGTGCATGACACGAAGGCGAGGCAGGGAGGGGTGACCTAGGCGGTGGTGCCACAGAAGAGTCAGGTGCGACAGGAGGCGACACGAGCAAGAGGCGGCTACCTGACCTGACGCGGACACCTGAGCAGATGCACCTACGCGATGAGGCTCGGTAGCGAGTGTGTACAGACTCGACCCTGGCTGACGAGTGAACGTGGCCAGGTGACGCCCCGTCCGTGTACACGTGCAGATCGACACACGCTGACCCCCAGGAGTGGTGGTAGTGACCATCGCATCCTGGAGGGCAGCGGTACTCACCAAGTTCGTAGAGAACGAGGGGAGGTGAAGACCTGACAGTGAGCCGGACGGAACCACCGGACACGAGAGGACAGTGGAGGAACGGGCCACGACCGGTCCCCCGGAGGGGTCAGCCAGTCGGACTGGGACAGGTGCAGGAAGAGGAGTGAGGGTGGTGCTGTCACGAAAGAAACAGCGCGAGGCGCCGGAGTCCAACGTGAACGTGGGTAAGGCCTCAGCAGGCGCAGTACCAGGGAGAGTACCAGACTCACTAGCACCTAGAGCAGCAGCGGCTATACTTGGGTCAGGCGGCACACACCGGTAACAGTCACCCTCAGCACTAACAGACAAAGCATACATAGCAGAAAGAATAGCATCATAGTGTAGGCCAAAGATAGCAATCCTAGACTTAAGCAGATCAGCCCAGCAAGGGAGCTCAACGTCGTCACCAAACTCAGCACGCCAAGCGTCGTCGAGGCAGGAGAAGCAGCGGTGCTGAGTGTGGAGCCGCCCGCAAGTCTGACTAGCACGGTCACCCGTGCGAATGACATACGGGCAACTACCCCTAGACGCCCCACGCAGAAACCACTCACGAAGCTGCTGAGGAGACAAGGTCTCGCTCCGACGCTGCTGCTGCTGACGCTGGCCACCCCCAGAACCGACACGCCGAGCGCCAGTCCCACTACTACTAGTCCCACCGCCTCCCCCGCCGCCACCCCCAATGCTGCCTCCACCAGCGCCACCAGAGCCCCCACTCCTGCTAACAGTCCCACCGCCGCCACCACCTCCAGTGCTGCCCCTACCATCACTCCCGCTGCCACCTCCACCACTGCCGCTGCCACCTCCACCACCCCGGCCACCCTTGCCCTTGTTGCTGCGGCGCTTCGCACTAGTAGAAGCAGCCCCGACGTCCTCAGGAACAGAGACGTCTGGAGCAGCAGCAGAGGCGTAGGAGGGGGCGAGGGGGGAGGGGGAACACCCCTCAAAGAAGGGCGGGCGCGGAGTGCCACGAGCAGCACCTACAGCAACTGCACTAGTCTCAGCTGCAAGGAGATGCTGCTCGAGGAGGTCAACAGTGACGGAGGTGGGGTCAAGAGAGAGGAAGTGGTCCCTGACAGAGCGAAGAGAGTCAGGGAGGCGGGTGACTATAAAGTAGAGAGTGATGTACATCGGGGGCGGGTTCCTATCAAGGAACTCAGCAGGAACGGCAGGGCGGTAGCGAGCGTCACTAGCGCGAAGGTGGGAAACCAGGTCCGCGACTGTGAGAAAGGCGGACAGCTCGGGGAACAGGTAGGGCAGAAGGAGGCGGCCTAGAGCAGCAGTGGCAGGGGAGGAGTAGCGAGTGACTACAGCGTCGTACAGTGCCTGTGCTGTCCTGTGCTGTCCGAAGTGAGCGCATTCAGCTATTGGCAGGTGGTTGCGGATGGCTAAGCGGGCAGCAGCGTCACGAGTAAGCCACTATGAGCGAGTCGAACTGTCAGCTGTGGCGGGAGGGGCAGGAGCAGCGCCCGACACTAGGTCAAACAGCGAGACACTGTCCTTAGAATCGCTCAGTAGGTACAGCTGCAGGTCGTCTAGCCATGTGTCAAACTGAACCGGTCTGCCCTCATGATCAAACGCAAGAACCCGAAGCGAAGCCATAGCTGTGCAGTACGCAGGATAGCAGGAGCAACTGTAGCCGTAGCAGCAGTAACAGTGGGGCAAGGGGCCGACGGGGCCGGGCGCGGGCTAAGTACGGGGCCGGGCGCTGGCCTAGGGACAGGGCCGGGCGCGGGGCTAGGTACGGGGCCGGGCGTTGGGCTAGGGACAGGGCCGGGCGCTGGGTTAGGTACTGGGCCGGGCACGGGCTAGGTACTGGGCCAGGCGCGGGCTAGGGACGGGGCCGGGCGCGGGCGAGGTAGGGGCCGGGCGCTGGGCTAGGGACGGGGCCGAGCGCGGGGGCTAGGTACGGGGCCAGGCGCTGGGCTAGGGACGGGGCCGGTCGCGGGGGCTAGGTACGGGGCCGGGCGCTAGACTAGGGACGGGGCCGGGCGCGGGGCTGGGTACGGGGCCGGGCGCGAGCTAGGTACGGTGGCCGGGCGTAGGCTGGGTACGGGGCCGGGCGCGGGCTAGAGACGGGGCCGGGCGCGGGGTGGGTACGGGGCCGGGCGCGAGCTAGGTACGGGGCCAGGCGCAAGCTAGGTACGGGGCCGGGCGCAGGCCAGGTACGGGGCCGGGCGCGGGCTAGGGACGGGGCCGGGCGCGGGCTAGGTACGAGGCCGGGCGCGGGCTAGGGACGGGGCCGGGCGCGGGCTAGGTACGGGGCCGGGCGCTGGGCGAGGGACGGGGCCGGGCGCTGGGCGAGGGACGGGCCGGGCGCGGGCTAGGTACGGGCCGGGCGCGGGCTAGGTACGGGGCCGGGCGCGGGCGAAAGACGGGGCCTGGCGCGGGCGAGGTACGAGCCGGTCGCGGGCTAGGTACGGGCCGGTCGCGGGCTAGGTACGGGCCGGTCGCGGGCTAGGTACGGGCCGGGCGTGGGCGTGAGACGGGGCCGGGGCGTGGGCTAGGTACGGGCCGGGCGCGGGCTAGGTACGGGCCGGGCGCGGGCTAGGTACGGGCCGGGCGCGGGCGAGAGACGGGGCCGAGCGCGGGCTAGGTACGGGCCAATCGCGGGCTAGGTACGGGCCGGTCGCGGGCTAGGAGCGACCGGCCTAGGGGGTACTCGCAGCGTAGCAGGTGGTGGGCCCAAGGAACCAGCTCTGATTCCATGTGAAAGTAACAAACGAGAATGAATGAACTAGCAAACCGTTGGGTACAAGTACTAACCCTAATTGGGTTGTACCCCTTATGGGCTACCCCACAACAGCCTACACACATGTATAAGCTATAATGTTCTGACAAGGCTTGCTTTGGAGAGTCTTCCGTGGGCCCGGAGGATGGCCCGGGTAGAGCGCCATTGAGGACCGAGGCCTGCGATGGCGACAGTGACGAAGGCGACTTCGGATAGTATTCCGCCGCACTGAAGGAGTCTGTCGGGTAGACCGCGGCAGCGACTGATATAAGCCATTCCCTTTTCACTAGGTTGCATTTGGACTGTTGTCAATTGCGCCATGAGACGACCCTGATTCACGTTGTCGTTTGCTTGATACAGGTTCTTCATATGGTTGTACGCAAGCTCGGTGGAGTTACCGTATCCGCGATAAGTTCGGATGTTCTGCTGCTCGTTTTCCGTTATGTTTCACAGGAGAATGGTATACGCCATCTGTGACTGATACGTGTACTGCTGCTTGTTGTACTGTGTCCCGTGCGTTGGATATGGCAGGGAGCCGTGAAAGAAACCAAGGATTTGAGCACTCTCCATCATTAGCTCGAATTCGAAGGACCAGGTACGGAAGTCCTTCCCGTCGAATGGTGTTGTCGTTTGCAGTTTTAGTACGTGTGCGAATTGTGACTGTAGCTGAAGTGCATCCAGTGTCTTCGTCTCTTGTCCAGGTGGAAGTCGGTTCAGCATGAAGCTGACGGAGCCGCGTTGAGGCTCATATGGTGCGAAGGTAGGCTGCTGATTTCCGCGTGCAAAAGAGGAGACATCAAGGCTCATGGGAGTAACTCCGTTGTTGTTGTTGCTGTTGTTTGACTGCGCAGGTGCCGCTTGCTGTTGTTGTTCGTAGAATGAAATGAAGGAGAAGAATTTCTCCATCATGCTTGGATCGAAGCCAGTTGCTTGATTCACAGGCACTTCAGTGGATTCAGCGGTTGGTTTCTGAGTTGAGCCTCCTTCTGTCTATAGTCCAGAAGCTGGGGTTGGGGTAGGAGTAGTGCTGGGGGATCTAGTAGACGAGCTCATTTCCTTCTGTGTTGCCATGTCTTCATTTGTTGTAGGAAGTGGAAATAATTGAGCCTCGTCGTTGCTAGCTCTCATACCATGTTGGGCGGAGAAATGTCAGCAACAAATATGTGTATGTATTTGTTTCATATATTAGCTGCCTACAGTAGTGTAGTGTAACCCCTTGTTTAGTGGTGTACCTTGTTTGCCTTGTTTCTCGTTTGTACTTCTTGGGCCTTTGCCCATTCTAGCGCACCTTTTCCTACTCTCGATAGTTGCCACCCAAAACCCTAGGCACTACTGTCCTTAGTCTTTAACATGATATCAGAGTATGGTCCCTCCATGGACCTATCTTTTTTTTCAATGGGCCCACCAACCTCGCAATATGTCATGGCGTGCCTAGTCGCGCTCCCCCTGCTGCCCCGTCGCGCCCACCAGCTCGCCAGCGCGGCTGTGAGCGACATCGCCAGCGGCTCGCCAGCGCGCCAGCGAACGCGCCAGCCCGTCAGCAGGCACGTCAGCATGCAGACGCGCCACCCAGCGCGCGGCTCTGCTGTGCCAGCCCACCACGAGCTTGACCCTGCCACTGCCCCGCGCGTTTGCGCTGCCCTGCGCGCCGCGCGCTGTCCTGCCCCGCACGACGCACGCCCCGCTGCCCCGCTGCCCCGCTGCCCCGTGCCACGCACACACAGCTACGCAGCTGCACACGCATCCGCAGCCCCTACCCCGCCCGCCATCTCCTCCCTCTCCCTGCTGCGCTTGCAGCAGTTGGTGGGGAACGGGGAGGGTTGTCAGAATCAACTGTGCAAGAATGAATGAACTATGAATGAGTTGGGTACAAGTACTAACCCTAAATTGTTGTACCCCTTGTAGGCTAACCCACTATAGCCTAGAGAGAACACAAACATACAGTTTGACACACCCCCATAGGCAAAGTGGGAGAGAGCAAACACAATAGACGGTCACAAGACCAGTCAAGTAAGAGAACAAGCAAAGCAAAGCTCAGGGTGGATCTCAAGGACACCACAGAGTCTGAGCATAAGCAAGCAGCCACAAGGCCAGTTCACATGCAGATTATAATAGCAAGGCAGTACACTGATCACAACCTAGCAAGAGTAAACAAGCAGGTATAAAGATATATATCAGTGTACAACAAGAGCAAGTCAAGCAACCAGCAGGTGAGGCAGAGTGGGCACAAGCCCAAGAGCAGTGCATAAACGCTGATGATCACCAGACCCAAGGGCATTGGTGAACACATCAGCAGTGTTTGCTCGCGAGGCCACGTAGGAAAGGTGGAGCTGACGACGCTGCTGAAGCTCACGTGCAAGGAAGTAGCGAAGAGCAATGTTCTTCGTTCTGTGCTCCAGTCTCTTCTTGCAACACAAGGCAAGCATTGCCTTGTTGTTGACGTACAGAACTGGAGGAGAATGAGGCCGCTCCCCCAAGTCGGACAGCAGGTAGGTCAGCCAGCGTAGCTCCTCTGCAGCCATGGCCCCAGGGTAGATCTTGGCCTCACAGCTGGAACTAAGCACAGAAGAAGAACGAGTAGACCTCCACGAGACAGAACCAGAGCCAAGACTGAAGGTGTAACCCTGTGACAAGCGCTGAGACGCCTGGTCGTCGACCCAAGAAGCGTTGGAGTGTCCTGTGAGTACCACTGAACCCCGTCCTCCAAGCACGAGCCCCATGCCCGATGTACTGCACAAGTAACGCAGTACCCTTTTCGCAGCATCCCAGTGCACCTTTCGGTGTCTACCGAGAGCCACGTAGCGAGCCAAGAGGCTGAGAGGGTACACGAGGTCAGGTCGTGTGGACGTCATCAGGTACATGAGGCAACCCACAAGCTCTGGGTACAGACCACTCGTCCGAAGGTGGAGCTGAGAGCGAGTGGCCGGTAGCCAGAGGAGTGGGCTGTGGCGAGGAGAACTGGAAGCCAAAGCGCTGAAGGACCTGGTGCACCATGTGTGACTGAGTCAGTGTGATGGTGCGCCGTGCTCTGTCCCGGGTGATCTGCAAGCCAAGATAGCTACGCAGCTCACCCAGGTCATGCAGGTGTGTCGCTCCTGCAGCTCCGCCTTCACTAGGGCCAGCGCCTCCGTGTCAGCAATGTGAGAATCAAGGAATGAATGATTGAACTAGAAATGAGGTGGGTACAAATAGAGAACACAAAAGTGTTGTACCCTCTAGGAACTACCCCACTACAGCCTAAACAGACTATAGCATATATAATTTTGACACACCCCCATAGGCAAAGTGGGGGAGAACAAGTGGTCACAAGACCAGTCAAGAAAAGCAAAGCAAGCTCAGGGTGGATCACAAAGTCACCACGCAGTCTGAGCACAAGCAAAGGGCCACAAGGCCAGTTCACATGTAGAGTTATATAAAGGAAAGCAAACAATACAGTGAACACAACCTAGCAAGTATAAGCATGCAGGTATATGTACAAAGAGTACAGTATAGGCAGAGTCAAGAAGAAAGCAAGTGAGGCACAGTAGGTACAAGGCCTAACACAGTACAGAAGCGCTGATGATCACAAGGCTGAAGTGCCTTGGTGAAAACATCAGCAGTGTTGGCCTGAGAGGCCACGTAAGCTAGACGAGGCTGGCCACGCTGCTGCAACTCTCGAGCAAGGAAGTAGCGCAGAGCAATGTGCTTTGTTCTTTGCTCCAGTCTGTGCTCCTGACACAAGGCCAGCATGGCCTTGTTGTCGACGTACAGAACTGGAGGAGAACAAGGCGCCTCTCCCAAGTCGGTCAGCAGGTAGGTGAGCCAGCGAAGCTCCTGTGCAGCCATGGCCCCAGCGCAGATCTCAGCCTCGCAACTGGAGCTGAGAACAGAAGAAGAGCGGGTAGACCGCCAAGAGACAGAACCAGAGCCAAGACTGAAGGTGTAACCCTGTGACGACCGCTGCGTAGCCAAGTCGTCAACCCAGGAGGCGTCAGCGTGACCAGTGAGGACAACTCGAGCCCGTCCTCCAAGCACGAGCCCCATGCCCGATGTACTGCACAAGTATCGCAACACCCTCTTCGCAGCATCCCAGTGCACCATTCGGTGCCTGCCGGGAGCCACGTAGCGAGCCAGAAGGCTGAGAGGGTATGCGAGGTCAGGTCGTGTGCAAGTCATCAGGTACATGAGGCAGCCCACAAGCTCTGGATACGGGCCACTCGGCTCTACGGACTCGTCCGAAGGTGGAGCTGAGAGCGAGTGACCGGTAGGCGGAGGAGTGGACTGTGGCGAGGAGTACGTGAAGCCGAAGCGCTGAAGGACCTGCTGCACCATGTGTGACTGAGTCAAGGTAATGGTGCGCTGTGCTCTGTCCCGGGTGATCCGCAAGCCAAGATAGCTTGTTAGCTCACCCAGGTCTGTGCACGTGTGTCTCTTCTGCAGCTCGGACTTCACGTGGGCGAGTGCCTCAGTGTCAGCAGTAGCAAAGACGAGGTCGTCTACGTACACGAGAACGTAGAACGGCGGCAGAGTAGTGTCAGTGCGTAAGAACAGAGAAGGGTCAGCAGTGGAAGGAGCAAAACCAAGAGAAGCAAGAGTCGTCCTGAGCGTGTCGTGCCACTCACGGGGCGCCTGGCGGAGACCGTAGACTGGCCGCCGGAGGCTCCACTGGGTACCTGCAGGAAACGACCCAGTGAAGCCAGGTGGGCGGCGCAGCCAGATCTCCTCGTGCAGGCTGCCCTGTAGGAAGGCTGTGCTGAAGTCAAGCGAGTGGAGCTCGTAGTCACGCTGAGCAGCAACGTGCAGCAGTACCCGAAGAGTGGTCATCTTCGGGGTAGGGGAGAAGGTCTGAAAGAAGTCAACTCCCTGTCGCTGACTGAAGCCACGTGCAACGTAACGCACCTTGAAGGCAGGCGGAGAACCCGGCGGCCGCTTCACCCTGAAGATCCACATACCACTGACGATGTTCGCCCCAGGTGGGGGAAACTCGTCTACGTAGGTGCCTGCGGACTTCCAGGAAGCCATCTCTGCGTCCATGGCTGCCTGCCACTGAGAGGAGTAGGGACCCTCTATCGCCTCTGCGTAAGAGCGCGGGGTCGGGATGTCTAGTGCATCCGGGTCTCCCTCAGGGGCAAGCAGCATGGACACGAGATGAGGTGAAGCAGCGGCAAAGCACTCAAGGTCCTCCTGTCTGTCCTCAAGGACGTCCGTGCCAAGAGCACACTCACCCCCGACGGACGGAGGACAGACAGACGCAGACGCAGACTCAGCAACAAGACTAGCGGCGTAGTCTAGGCGACAGGCTGCAGCAAAGTCAACGAGCTCAGTAACAAGAGTAGACGCAGCAGTGGACTCAAACAGAGGGTCAGTGACAGCAGTGGCCAGAAAGCGCGTGACAGTAGGACTAGCAGCACGAAGGGAGTCAGACTCCGGGTCTGGACCGTCAGGAAGAGAGGACGCAGGAGGAGACGGCAGAGGGACACGCTGTGGAGCAGTAGAAGGTCGCAGAGTCAGAGAGTGAGTGCCTGGGACAGGAGGAGGACGCGGACGCGAAACACGACCAGCGCGAACAGAACGGACAGGCGACGCAGAACGAGACTCAGGCGACACAGGACGAGACTCAGGCTCACGACGCTCCGTAAGACCCCTAGTCGGTCCAGAGTAAGGAGAAGGACCAGGCAACGGAGAGGCCGGCTGCAACTGCGACTGAGACTGGACAGGTGGTGGACTCAGGAAAGGAGGAGGAGGAGAACCAGGAGAAGGCGGGGAGCCAAGAACCTGCTGAAGGAGCGGAACGTAGTACGGCCGCGGCCGCGCAGCGCCTCCAGAAACAGCAGAGACAGAACCGGTACCCTCAGCCCCAGGGTCTCCAGTCCCAGCAGCACCTCCAGCAGCTCCAGCACCAGCAGCAGCTCCAGCACCAGCACCACCTCCGGTAGCGCCAGCACCTCCAGTAGCTCCAGGAGCTCCAGTAGCACCTCCACCACCTCCAGCAGCTCCAGCACCAGCAGCACCTCCAGCAGCTCCAGCACCAGCACCACCTCCAGCAGCGCCAGCACCTCCAGTAGCTCCAATAGCACCTCCAGCACCTCCAGCAGACTCCGGGTCCGGACCGTCAGGAAGAGAGGACGCAGGAGGAGACGGCAGAGGGACACGCTGTGGAGCAGTAGAAGGACGCAGAGTCATAGAGTGAGTGCCTGGGACAGGAGGAGGACGCGGACGCGAAACACGACTGGCGCGAACAGTACGGACAGGCGACGCAGAGCGAGACACAGGTGACACAGGACGCGACTCAGGCTCACGACGCTCCGTAAGACCTCTAATCGGTCCAGAGTAAGGAGAAGGACCAGGCAGTGGAGAGGCCGGCTGCAACTGCGACTGGGACTAGACAGGCGGTGGACTCAGGAAAGGAGGAGGAGGACCAGGAGAAGGCGGGGAGCCAAGAACCTGCTGAAGGAGCGGAACGTAGTACGGCCGCGGCCGCGCAGTGCCTCCAGAAACAGCAGAGACAGAACCGGTACCCTCAGCCCCAGGGTCTCCAGTCCCAGCAGCACCTCCAGCAGCTCCAGCACCAGCAGCACCTCCAGCAGCTCCAGCACCAGCACCACCTCCAGTAGCGCCAGCACCTCCAGTAGCTCCAGTAGCACCTCCAGCACCTCCAGCAGCTCCAGCAGCACCTCCAGCAGTGCCAGCACCTCCAGTAGCTCCAGTAGCTCCAGCACCAGCAGCACCTCTAGCAGCTCCAGCACCAGCACCACCTCCAGCAGCGCCAGCACCTCCAGTAGCTCCAGTAGCACCTCCAGCACCTCCAGCAGCTCCAGCACCAGCAGCACCTCCAGCAGCTCCAGCACCAGCACCACCTCCAGCAGCGCCAGCACCTCCAGTAGCTCCAGTAGCACCTCCAGCACCAGCAGCAACTCCACAGCGCCGAGAGTACCACTCACAAAGCCGCTGTGGAGAGAGGGGCTCCCGCCGCGACGGGACACCTAGAGCACCTCCAGACTCAGCACGCGCACGCTCAGCACCCCCAGACACAGTACCCTCAGGCGTCACACCCCCAGGCTCAGCACGCCCAGTCTCAGCACCCCTAGACTCAGCACCCCCAGTCTCAGCACCCCCAGACTCAGCACCCCCAGTCTCAGCACCCCCAGTCCCCGCACCCACAGGGTCAGCACCCCTAGCAGCACCTGAGTCGACAGCTACCTCGACCGGCTCGGCAGGGTCTACCTGGGACACACCTGAGGGGGCAGGACCCTGGGGGGGGAAGGGTCGACCAGGGGAGTACCTGGTGCCAGGAAGAGCGGCGGGGGGGGGGGGAGAGGCAGTGCGGTAGGGAAAGAGACGGTCGTACGACACCGACTCGTCGAACGTGACGTCCTGAGAGGACAGAACACGACGCGAGGTGGGGTGGTAGAACTGCCACACGGGTGCGTCAGGAGGGAAGCCAAGGAAGACACAGGGAACGGCACGGGAGGACAGCTTGTCCGCTGTAGTATCGCGGACAAAAGCTCGAGATCCCCAGACTCGGAACGCGGACGCATCGCCAACCTTCCCCGTCCACCGCAGAGTAGTTGTGGTCTCCGGCAAGGAGACACGAGGCTGAAGGTTGATCTGATGCGCAGCGTACTGAACCGCGAACGGCCACAGAAAATGGGGAGCAGCCGCATGGATCATGGACGTACGAGCGACGTCCATGACCATGCGAATGCGGCGCTCAGCAATCCCATTTTGCTGCGGGGAGGCCGGAAGCGTGAACGTCTGGCGGATGCCCTCCGAACGACAGAAGGTTCTCAAGAGGTCGGAGGAAAACTCCCCGCCTCTGTCCGAGTGCAGACGCAGAACAGGAAGGTCTGAACCGAAACTCTCACTGAGCTGGCGACGAGCACCGCGGATCCAGTCGATCAACACCTCAGGGACCTCACCCTTGCTGCGCAAGGGGAAGACTGTGGTGTAACGCAAGTAGTCGTCAACGACCAGCAGGAAGTAACGCTCGTGACCCTGTCCACGGACGCGGGCTGGGCCCCACACGTCCATGTGAAGAGTCTGCAGAGGAGCCTCAGTCGGAGGGAACGAGGAGGAGTGAGGGGCGGCGCGCTGCCGGCCCTCGACACAAGGAACACAGGTAGGGGCAGGCCCCGGAGGAAGGGGAGGGAGCGACCTGGGTAGGCCCGAGACAAGGGCACGGGAGGCCATACCTCGAAGACGAGGCAGGGAGGGGTGACCAAGGCGGTGGTGCCAAAGGAGAGTCTCGTGCGACAGAGGACGACACGAGCAGGGGGCAGACGCAGGACTAGACCTGGACGCGGCAGCAAACACCTGACTAGACGCAGCTACCTGACCAGACGCAGAGACCGGAGGAGGCGCAGTAGTCAGTGTGTACAGACTCGACCCTGCGATGGGTGAACGTGGCCAGGTGGCGGCCCGTCCGAGAGCAAGTGCAGTGGGTCACACGCTGACCTCCAGGGGTGAACTGGTCAACCCACGCGTCCTGAAGGTCAGCTCCACTCACCAGGTTCGTAGAGAACGAGGGGAGGTGGAGTCCCGACAGCAAGCCCGACGGGGCCGCAGGACACGGTAGGACAGTGGAGGAGTGTGCAAGGACTGGGCCCCCTGAGGGGTCAGCAAGGGAGACCGCAACAGGCCGACGGAGCGGCGTGAGCGTGGTGCTGTCTCTAAAGAAAGAGCGCGAAGCACCAGAGTCAAGTGTGAAAGTGTGCAAGGACTCAGTAGGTGCAGTACCAGAGAGAGGAGACGTACCAGCACCTGGAGCAGCAGACGCACAAGTACCTGGAGCAGCAGACGCACTAGCACCTAGAGCAGCAGCCGCACTAGCACCTAGAGCAGTAGCCGCAGTGCCCGGGTCGGGCGGGACACTCAGGTAACAGTCACCCTCAGTAATATCAGCAAGAGCATACATGGCAGCAAGGATAGCATCAAAGTCTAGCTCAAAGATAGGCACATTCTGCAGAAGCAGATCATGCCAGTGAGGGAGCTCAACAGCGTCAGGAAACTGGGCACGCCAAGCGTCAGTCAAGCGACCGAAGCAGCGCTGCGTAGTGTGTGGGAGCCCACACACCTCCCCACTACGAGTGCCGGTGCGGAGAACGTAAGTGCAGGGACCTGCACCCCCAGACCTCCCACGCCCAGCGTACCACTCACGAAGCTGCTGAACCGACGGGGTCTCACGGGTGCGCAGCTGCTGCTGGCGCTGGCTGCCACCAAGGCCTCCACGCTGAGTAGCGGCACCGCGACCAGCACCACCTCCTCCGCTACCTCCACCACCGCTGCCAACCTCTTGGCCGCTTCTAGCTGCTCATGACAGGGGCGTGAGACCACACTAGCAAGCCTGGAAGTAGCAAAGGCAATGTCAGGCCACGTGTGGTTAGCCGCATAGTTGAGTGCCCCCACCATGGAATGAAACAGCTTCCTGTCACTCTCACCCACCACCTCCTCATCAGCACAGGGCTCCACAGTGAACCCCAAAGGCAGTGGGGTGGCTGGCTTTCCTCCATCTTGCAGCCCATACTTCTCAGCCAGCCCCTCACAATACTTTCTCTGGTGCAACCTCAACACTCCCTTGTCAAGGTCCCTCTCCACATGCATGCCCAAATAGTACTTCACAGCTCCCATCTTGGAGCACTTAAACTGCATCTCCAGCATCTCCTCCACACGCTCAATCATTGCAGATGACTCAGAGAAGAGCAGGATGTCGTCCACATACACCAGGAGCATGAGAAACTGCTCCTTCTCTTGCAGCAGGAACAAGCTGTGATCACACTCACTCTTCTTGAAACCCCCAGCCAGCAGTGTCTCCTCCAACTTGTGGTACCATGCGCGAGGAGCCTGCTTAAGGCCATAGATGGCCTTCTTGAGCCTGCACACCCTGCCGCTCCCATCATCCAACCCCTCAGGCTGCAGCATGTACAGCTCCTCTAGGATGATCCCATTGAGGAAAGCAGTTGTGATGTCCATCTGCTTGATCCTCCATCCACGGTTTGCAGCCATTCGCAACATCACCCTTAGTGTAGTCCCTTTCCCCACAGGAGCAAAGATCTCATCAAAGTCCTTCCCCTTTGTCTGCTGAAACCCCTTTGCCACAAGCCTTGACTTGTAGCGGGTCAGCTCCCCATCAGGTCCGTAATTGTGCCTGAAGATCAGCTTGGAAGAAATGGCCTTCTTCCCAGGAGGCAGCTCACAGAGCTCAAACGTTTCATTCTCCAGCAGAGAGTCATACTCCTCCTTCACACTCTACTTCCACTTCTCAGCATCGGGCCCACTCAAGGCCTCAGCTAGCGTCTTGGGCTCAGGGACGGCTGCCCAGTAGCAGTGTGCTATCTCTTCCTCATCACACTGCTCAGCCACACTCCCAGCTCGTACCACCTTTGGCTTGCCAAAGCTCGGATAGGTCAGCCGGTTAGGAGGGCGCACATCCCTCCTAGGACGGTCAGCCGGACGTGCGGCACCTTGTGGAGCATCTTGCTGCTGCTGCTGCTGCTGCTCCTCCACCTCAGGTTCTCCCCCATCCTCAGTCACCCCAGAAATCTCCTCCTCTGAGACAGTGACCTGCACTTGCCTCGAAGGCCGCTGCACCTCATCGGCCTCAATGATCAGCGGTGTAGTAGGAAGCTTCTGCTGCTGCTGCTTCCACTCCTTGTAGTACAAGGACTCAAGGAACTTCACATCCCTTGACACAGTCAGCTGCTGGCTGGTCAAGTCCCATATCAACCAGCCCTTATGATCCTTAGCAAGCCCCAAGTGTACTCCCCATCTCCCACTAGCCTCCAACTTTCCCCTCTTCTCCTTAGGCACATGAAACACCACCATGCAGCCGTAGGCTCTCAGCATGTTGACTGCTGGTGCACTCCCATACCACTTGGTGTAGGGGACCCACTGCTTGTCCCCCACAGTCGCCAACACCCTGTTCTTCACAAGGGCGACCTGCCGCAGTGCAGTCACCCAAAACGGATCCGGCAGCCCTGCACGCCCAAGGAGAGTGCGAGCACCGTCTTGCAGGGTCCGGTTGAACCGCTCAGCCACGCCGTTCTGCTGAGGGTTGTAGGGCACTGTGAGCTGATGCTGGATCCCCTTCTTCTTCAGCACCGACTCAAAATCAGCACCAATGAACTCTCCCCCGTTGTCAGTGCGGATCACCTTCACCTTGTGTCCGCTCTCCCTTTGAGCTCTCGGCATCCACTCCTTAAGAACAGCCGCTGCTACTTCCCCCTTAGTCTTGAGAGGGTACACCCACACGGCACGCGTGTGGTCGTCCACAATGGTTAAGAAGTAGCGGCTGCCCGAGAGAGAAGGGGCCCTCGTAGGGCCCACCACATCCATGTGCACAAGTGCGAGCGGGGCCTTAGCTGGTCCCGTGCCACTGCTGAACGGAAACTTTGTGAACTTGGTCTCAAGGCATGTAGGGCAGCTCCCAATCTCCTTTGCTGCCCCCTTCACCTCCAACCCCTTCAAGCTCCCATCCTTCACTAACTTCTGCAGCATAGGAATGTTGATGTGACACAACCTCTCGTGCCACGTCTCCCAATCGGCATCACCATTCCCAGATTAAGCCTTTGCCCATGCAGCGGTTGCATCCACACCAGCAAGCACCTCACCATGTGGCTGCTGTGACTGCTGCACCTTCTTGACTGCATCTAGGGCCCCATCGGTTGGTGCAGTCTCCTCTCCTCCCGCAGTTGTTTTAGCCGCTGCTGCTGCCGCTGCCGTTGCTGGTGGTTTCCCATTCCAAGGGATGATGGGCAGCTGCCATAGGTCCTTGATGCAGCTGCTCTTCTCCTCCAAATCCCACAGCAGCAATTTCCCAAGCTTTGCACGGCAGCTGGTTGGGCCGAAGGTCACTTTGGCCTTGCTTTTCTGCAGCCGGCGCACAGAGAGGAGGTTAGCGGACAAACCTTCAACCAGCAGTACATATCCCAGCCCCACAAGGCCCCCATTGGCTCCCATTACCTTAGCATTCCCAACACCAATCACAGGGAGCAAAGCACCTGAAGCGGCAGCCACAAACTTGATCTTCCCAGGGGGCTTTACCTCGTCAAGCAAATCTGCCCGTGGGGTCATGTGACTTGTGCAACCTGAATCTATCACCCAGTGAGTGAGGGGGTGCATCACAACCTTCCCAACTGAGCCCACATCACTCTCACTCCTTTTCACATCCTCAACCATGAGGAACATCCCAGGGTTGACTTTACCTTGTGCACCATCACCTTGTGCACCTGAACCTTGCACAGCGCCACCTCGTGCACGTTCACCACTTGGCGGCTTCATGCCTGGGGGCGCCCATCCCTCAGGCCGGCTGAAACACTTGAACCAAGGGTGTCCAGCCTTCTTGCAGTACCAGCACACACCCTCCATTTGGGTGCTCCCCCTGCCACCAGAGCTCCCATGCCCCTCATTGTAGTCACCTCGGCCTCTCCTTCTGCCAAAGCCTCTCCCACGGCCTCGGCCTCTCCCTCCCCCTCTTCCTCTGCTGCCTCCTGCAGCTCCATACCCCTCAGCAGTTTTGTTGGCAGCACCACCACCCGTGTGGTGCCTGCGGAAGTCCTCCTGTAGAATCTGCTGCCGTAGCCACTCAGGTGTCCACTGGTCCTGCTGAGTGTTGAGGGTGGGGATGAGGTTGTCCCATGAGTTGTCGAGCACCGAGATGATCTTGGTGCACTGCTGCATCTGCGACACATTGCTGCCCGCCGCTGCCATCCTTGCATAGGTGTCCTTGATCTTGTCAAGGACCGGCTTCACATCATCGCCCGGTCGCATGGAGAGGGCAGCCAGCTCCTTCTCCAACACAATCACCATCGGCAGCGTGTTGGGCTGAATCACGTCGCGCAGTAGCTTCCACGCCTTTGGTCCGGAATCATCCAACTCCACCAAATCCTTGATGTGTTGGAACATGTCGTTGTTGACCGATTGAAGGATTAGGTCGTACAGCACCGCGCTTTTCTCAATCCACCGATCGCGGGCGTCGCCTTCCTCCGGCATCTTCTCTTCTCCCATCGCAAGTTTCAGCAGCTTGTAGCGCTTAAATGCACTCCGCATCCGCCCGCTCCATTCCTCATAGTTGGAGCCATCCAATGCCTCGATCTTGGATGGTGGCGGCTCATTCCTCTTCTCAGCTGCATCTCCACTCCCTTGAGTCATTTCCTCTGCTCCCAAGCACAGGTTCCAGCTCCCCCCTTGCTGTCCACACCGAAGTCCCACTCAATTTCCACAAGTGTCGGCACCAACAAAATTTCGGCAGAGTTTCCCCTTAGCGGAAGTCACATGCAACCTCCAGAACTCCACTTAGGCACGCCCACAGGCCATGGTGGGTCTAGGAGGGTCTTCACACTTCAGTAGACTCTCCACAAAGTCCTTAATCAGCTCTGATACCACTTGTTAGAGACTAAGGACGGAGTCTATGAAGATTAAGGGCCGAAATATCTTAAAATCGTCAACTATATTTTAGGACAGAAAAGTCGTCGTCACAAGAAACGTCGTCGACAATTAACGCACAATTAGAATTCTCTCAAACTCGAGTATGTTGTAGCCCTTCACCGTGGCTATCTTTTCCAATTTGAATAGTATCAAAATATGGAGTATAACTTGAGTTATGAACTTCGGCGCACTAGGGGGTATGCTGCCATAGAAAACGTAACTCAATAACAATAATCTCACAAGTTCACACAAGAAAGTTAGAGTAGCAATAGAACCAGGTAGGAGGGGATGAGGAGGAAGAGAGGGAAGGTCCCAAGGGAGTCCCCAACCAAGGACACCCCATACCACACAATTCCCCTCTCTATAGGCACCCCAACTTTGACATTTGTCACTTTCCCAACTCATGCCATCCACCTCACCCAACTTGGCCACACTTGCCAACCTGGTTTGGCACCTCCCAACCACTTGGCAGCATCTACAGTGATGTTGACGAATTTCCCAACCCCCAAGAGTCTGTACTCCTTATGGAGTCAACACCACAACTTCCCATAGTCACCACAACCAAATATCAAAAGCATACGAACTTCCAACGTTCGTAACTTTCTTGTTCGTGCTCCGATTGAAGCGATACTTGGTTCGTCGGAAAGCTCTTGAGCAGAGGAGTCACTTCAGATATCTGCTCAAGCCAAATAACATTCACACACACTCAGAAAAACCAAAACAACACCAAACACACATTCTTACACACGCTCACACCACACATGCAACACACGAACATATGATGGGAGGCAGACAGACGTGAATGCAAACGATAGCATCACATAACAGGGTGAGGGGGTGGTAGGAGTGAAGTTTCAGCACCAGCCACCCTCCTCCTCCTCCTCTCTCTCCCGTCTCGCTTCTCTCTGTCACTTCTGCTGCTGTGGGGGGAGGTTTGGGGAGAAGAGGGGAGGTTGAAGGGGGTAGGCCCCCATAAAACCAGCAGCTCCAGTCGCCCGTAAGCCCGTTGCTCCAGTCGCACGTGAGTCAATAGCTCCAGCCGCTCGTCTAACTGTGGAGCCAGTTACTCCAGTTGCCCATGTGCAATTTTCTCCAGTTGCCCGTGTGCCAGTTGCTTCAGTTGCCCGTGTGTCAGCAGCTTCAGCCGTCGCCCACCACCTCATCTCTCTCTCTCCTCCTCACATGCCCTCTCTAACTTCTGCTGCACCTTGGTATACCCCTTGAGGGGGTGTTCATTGCACTAGCTTCTACTGTAGGCAGTTTAGGGGGTGTGTCAGAAACAAAAATGTGTATGTATTTGTTTCATATATTAACTGCCTACAATTGTGTAGTGTAGTATAGTGTAGTGTAGTGTAACCCCCTGTTTAGTGGTGTACCTTGTTTGCCTTGTTTCTCGTTTGTACTTCTTGGGCCTTTGCCCATTCTAGTGCACCTTTTCATACTCTCGATAGTTGCCACCCAAAACCCTAGGCACTACTATCCTTGGTCTTTAACAAGAAAAGCCCTTAGGATCGTTTTAAATGACTAAGACTCAGAGTGATGCAGGCCCTCAGATTCGTTTTAGACAACACTTTCTGGTCAGTGTTGCTACAAAAAAAAAAACTTTCTGTCAGCCTCCTTATGAAGAAAAAGCCTGAAAAATCAGTGTAGGGTAACAAAAAAAACTTTCCCGTCAGGGTAGGTACAAATTTTTAGGCTTTTTTTTAATAACTCCTCCGTTACCGTTAGATATGTTATACTGTGATGTGACATGACAAGGGAGGGAAGGGATGTTACAAAATTACATATTATGAATGAATGAACCAAGTACAGCAAAGGCATTACTAACTAGATTATAGCAAAGGCATTACTAACTAGATTATAGATGCCTCCTACCTACCATACCACATCTCATCCTCGTCATAATCGCCACCATCTCCCTCAGCCTCTACATCTAGGTCTACCGGGTTGGCCTCATCTCCATCAGCCTCCTCCTCCTCCTTACCTCTCCGCCTCCTATCCGCCTCCTGCCTGGCTATGTTGCTTGTGTTGAACGGCTTCCGCTTCTTGTAGTTGCGCCAGATCTCCACAATCTCATCCCAGTTCGGCTTGTAACGGAGCAGCGACATGCACATCAAGTCGCTGAGCCGAGCATCTTTGAGGCTGCCTCGCTGCCAGGACTTTATGACATTCTGCCGTGAGAACCCGCGCTCGCATTCCATGGTGCTCAGCGGCAGAACCGACACCGCCACCCACAGCCGCACCAGGTTCGGGTAGTGCTCCTGCCAGTCCTTGGTCTTGAGCATGGCGGTGAGGCCCGTGTGGAACCCGCGCTCGGTCTTCGGTGCACGTGCAAGTACGGGGATTAACAGCCGCACTTCCTTGAATGCTCTTTTCTTGTCGACCCCTGCCGTCACAAAAAACAAGAATAGTTAATAACAGGCACCAATCTCTAGATTTAGCAATGCATCAAGCAACACAAAGAGAATCGGCTCACCCGGTACGATTTCCTCGCACTCCTCCGCGCGGAAGAGAGTGATCAGCAACTCAAGGTACTCTTGACACTTTGCCTGGCGCTCGTGCCTGCCAAGCGGCCAAGAGTCGGGGGTGAACAATTTGACACCCGACAGCTTGTCAAGGTCGCCCAGACGATCCTCGAGGTTGGCCACGATAAGCTCTGCAAACTCGGTGCAGATGTCCAGGCATGCGTCGTGGTGTCCTGGTCCAGGGTAGTCCGGAAGCTTGTCTTCATGCAGGATGAATGTGAATGTGCTCGGCTGCCCGTCCGAGTCAACGCCCTCGATGATGACCTCCCGGGTGCCTTCAGGACCATGCTTCTCTAGCCATGGTGAGAGCCTTGGACTGAGACCGGCGCCGAACTCGTCCCCACAGTCAACGTAGCGAGCCTCGAGATGTCCTGTTGTACGCCGAATCTGCGCATGAACAGCTGCTAGATCGAGCTGGGGAGGAAGCAAAACAGAAGACAGAGAGGTGTTAGTTAGGTTGAACAGTGCGAGTCATGACAAAAAAAAAGATAACAAGCCTGTGTATAAAGATTAAACCATGGCAATTACTCGGCATGACCACAAAAACGCACCTCGCGTCGCTGGAATGTCCTACTCAGGACGTTCATCTGGTCAAGGACATCGGACAAGAAGAGGAGGAGAAAGTGAAACCTGTACGACGTCACCACAGTATACAGCTCCTCATTCCACTCCTTCAGCATCGTGATGACGGCAGGCAGGACCGCCACAAACCTGGCGATGGCATCACCACGTGATAGCCACCGCACGTTGTGAATCCCTTGCAGCTCCAGGAATGTTTGGGAGAAGACTTCCTGCAGATCAATGAAGCGCTGATGCCATGGACCCGAACGGCCCAGGTGCTCTGCAATGGCGCGGATGGTGCTGTCGATCATTCCGAAGACTGGCATGCTGTCTGCTGCATCCTTAGCAGCAAGGGCCTCCCTGCAAGCACAATTACAGTAAGCAGTGGATTAGAATATAATACAACCAAAGGGTTTGACAACACTGCAGAGAACCATAGACACTCACCGGTGTGCAATACAGTGGCAGGAGACGAGGTGAGGTATGCGAAGCCGCAAACGTGCCACCAAGCCCGACCTTGAACCCATCATGACGGAAGCACCATCAGTGCTGATCCCCACAATGCGCCGAAGGTCAACGCCACATGCCTACACGTGGGACAGCAGCAACTGCAACATTGACGTAGCATCCGCCTTCTCAACCGTCAGGAGCGCCATGAACTCGGTGACGAGGCGGTGGTCGCGGATGAAAGTGACGAACAAAATTAAGTGCTTGCCTCTGCAGCGGTCGGTGCTCTCATCGCACGAAATGCCGATGTAGGGACTTGCTAGGATCTTCTCCAGCTGTGTTGTCTGCAGCCATGTTGCTATAGACTGCGTCAGCTCCCCAAATCCGTACCTGGTTATAAACCCTACAAAGAAAAGACAATACAAGAAAATAAACTTACGTGGTGTAGTATGTCCCGTACCCCTTCTTCGGGAAACCGGGGACTCCCCTCTCAGCCAGGTATCGCACCAATCCCACCCAAAGCTCCATGGGTGCGTCCTCCTTGCTGACAAAGAGGAGAGCGTCCAACAGTGATATCACCCGGACCTTTTCGCTGTCGTGCGCGAGAGGATGCTCGTCAATCCGCGGCTGCCTCGTCGCACCAACGAGCTGATCCTGCCGTTGTATCGCGAGTTTGTGCTTGTTGGTGGCAGCGTGCCACGTGAAAGCCTGCTTCTGGACGTCGACTGCTCCTTCGCTACCCTTCCCGGTCTTGCCAGACAGTCCTGCATGTTCCAAGCACACCGAACACTTAAAAGCAGGGAGACCAGTTGCAGTTTTCACAAGCTGCAGCCAGGCAAATTGACCCTGCCACCTCGATTTGAACCTGTCGAGAGCAATGGCGTAAATCTCATCGGCAGTAGCTGACGGCTGGTTAGAGGCCGCAGCCTCGGGTACAGGCGGAAGCGGGACGTCGGTCGGTGCCGCTGATGGCGCAGATTTGTCGCGAATGAAGTTAAGCTTAGACTGAACGAGGCGACAAGCCGGGGACGCCGAGGCAGCTGCTGGAGGGTGAGATGCAGGTGGAACGAGGCGAGAAGCCGGGGAGGCCACGTCGGGAGGAGGTCGTTGCGATGCTGCGGGGTCGGGGCGAGAAGCGGATGGCGGAGGAATGATTGGAGAAGTCGGGGAAGCCTCTGCTGGTGTCGACGGGGAAAAATGTACCGTCATCGGTACATCTTCCTCACCATTCGTGCGTGGCGTTGTTTTATCTAAGACTGTGGCGCCAATCGAATCTGGTGGGGCGGAAGTAACGGTAGGAATTGCTGTAGGTGTAGTATCTGTATGGTTCTTGCTACGCTGGGGATTGGTTGCTTTGGAAAGCGAGCACATCAACAGGTCTAGACCCGTGCGTGCTATCTCGCCCTCAATGTCGTCAGGCTCGTCGCCTGCAGCATCGCCGTCCATGGGAAGAGCCATGGTGGCAGTAAGGATGAGAGGAGAAGGTGGAGAGAGTCAGCCGAGAAAACAGAGAGTGAAGCACGGCAAACACAATCCAAGAACGGGGAGAAGAAGATGGGCAAGGGAGGGACACCCCACCTCGCACGTGATTGGTTGACACTCACAAACGAACCCCACCATGCAGGTGTGGATGGTCCCCGATGGCACATCCAGATTCCACAGCGACTCGGTTAAAACCGACAAGCCGTGGAATCTTGCCGGTCATGGCAACGTGATTGGGTACGGCGTGTGATTAGCCGAAACTGCCCAATCACACCCGAATTTGAAAGATGATGGCGACAACACATTAAGTGAGGTGAGAGTGGAAGTACAGCAAAGATGCCGTTTCCCGTGATTGACGGTGACGGCGGAAAATCCGGGCGAAAATTTTGCTGTATCCATTGAATCTAGGCCAAGTCAGCATCGAGGATGGCCTCGCTACTGTATGATTCGAATCAGGGTCCTCTACCAAATTTAAGCTGAAATTTCAGGCCTTGTACAAAATTTCTCGCTGGAAATAAAATATGAACAGGAAAAAAACAAAACTTTTTCATCAGTGTTGGGTCCAAAAAAAAAACCCTGAAAATCAGGGTTCAAAGTCAAAATCAGGGTAAAATTCCTGAAATCTGAGGGCCTGGAGTGATGTATTAGCGGAAGCATCTTTAATGAAAGGCTGATTTAACCACCTTGCACTGGTGTGTGAGAACAAGATACGGTAAGTTGATTATAGCATAGAGATACAGGGCTTTTATATGATTATCGGTACAGAGAATATGAAAGGTTTCGCTAACTGCAATTGTAACTGCTAATGCGGTTCGATACAGCGACGACTCGGGTAACTGCTCAATAGCGAGCCAGTTATTTGTCCTTGCTGTCGTGCTGCCTTTGTCGAGTCAAAGGGTGCTGACGGTTGACCTTCGCTTCAACCTCCTGCTGTTGTTGCCTTTGTCAACCGCTTCGCTGTAGCTTGGTTGACTCGGTGTTGCTTCGCTGTGGATCTGCTTCGTTCTTGTTATAGTGCTCGACACATCAGAAGCATGAATTATATGTTTCCAACATGTGTTACACCTGGTGCACGATTTCTACGGTACCAGTAGATGAACAAAAACATTCATGCGAAAATCGAACACTTAGCTCGGGTGAATGCTGTCTGATAGGTTCTACTATGCTTTGCTCTTGATGGGCTATAGTCTGAATGCCTCCCATACTTGTGATGGAGATTCATTCCATACTGACTCATGTGTGACTCATGTGTGATGATCTTGCCCGTGCTGTTGACGCGAAAGACGTCGTCTGCATGGAAGCAGTACGCAGGGCAGGAGGACGATGGGAAAGGGATGAGCAAAGGGGAATGGAACATGGTGTAAGGATGAATCATGAGATGCTTCCCTTTTCACTGCCTCCCAACTCCCTCCCTTCCCAACACTCACTCCCTCCCCCATACGCTTCCCCCCCGCCCCTCCACACGCACTCACTGCCTTCCCCACACCCGCACTGTCGCTCATCCCACACTTGCCCCTCCCTTCGGTAATGCTCAACGCACCTCCAGATGCTCAACGCACCTCCAGATGCTCAACGCACCTCCAGATGCTCAACGCACCTCCAGATGCTCAACGCACCTCCAGATGCTCAACGCCTTCCCCCATGGACTGCGCCCCCTCGTCTCGTGCCCCACACACTCCGCACTGCACACACCACCTCCCCCACACACAGTCACTGCCTCCCCTGCAATGATGCCCAACGCACCTCCAGTGATGCTCAGCGCCTTCCCCCACCGGGTCTGCCCCCTCGTGCTCCACACACTCCGCACGGCGCTCACCGCCTCCCCCACGCGCCCCTCCAGCCCCGGGCGCGGGGAGAAGGGCGAGCGGGTGCATGCATCGGGAGGGACCTGGAGAGGGGAACAGGAAAGCGGGGGGGAGGAGAGGGGGAGGACGGGGGGAGGAGAGGGGAAGCTACATTGGGATGTCTGAAATTTGTGAGCACAAGAGCTGGGGGGCATGTTGCAGCCGTTCCTTAGAGACTGCTAACATGCTGTGTGTGCGGCGGGGGAGGAGAGAGAGGGGCACGGATGAGGAGATTGAGGGAGGGGTTGGAGGGGGGTTGGGGGGTGATGAAGGGTGGGGGGGGGGGGGGGGAGGGGGGAGAGGAAAAGAAGGGAGGGGCGAGAGGATGATGGAGAGTGATGGTGTGTCAGAAAGGGGCATTGCAAGCACTGCTCACCTCTTCCAATGAGTGCACTTCGAAAACGAGAGACCTGGGTTCGAATCCCACTGCCGTTATTAACCTCAGGCTGGTGATCATCCCTCTGTACAGAAATAGGCCGTCCAATCGCGTCACAGGGTCCACGAATGCCACGCTGGCGTCGTAGATGGACCAATCCAGGTCGCGCTCGTACTGAACCGGCAGGTCTTCCCGTAAAACGCGCATCACTCGCGCCACGCGCGCATCGGGCGCCCCCGCAGCTCCGCCCGCCGTTCCTTCTGCTTGCCCCGCCCTCGCTGCTCCGCCTTCATCTCCCGCTACGCGCGCAAGAGGGGTGCGCAGATCCCCCGGTCTCGCGCGGAGTGTTCCCCGTCTCACTCCGCCGTACTGCGCGCTTCTTCGAGGGCGCGGTTCTTTGGCGCCGCGCCTAGGACCCCCCTCGCCAAAGCACAATGCGCATGCAGAATGAGGCGCGGGAGGATAAACGGACTTTAGAGTGACGTCGAAATGGGAATCGTGGAGCGAGCGATCAAATTTCGGCAAGTCTGTCGCGGCGGGGAGAAATGCGCCGGGAGAGGCTGCGCCGGGCGTGCGCGGGTGTGGAAGAGGGAAGCAGATTGCGGCGGGGGGCGGCATGATGAGATAATAAAACAGAACTGGACGTCGCGAGAGGGAGGCTTTGTGGTGAAATGGAGGGTGAAAGGGCAGGAGAGGTAGAGCGGCACGGCGGCGCTTCGCGGATGGGACAGGAAATGTGATTGCAGGGAGGGTGGTGGGGTGAAGAGGCGTAGGGATGACATTTACGCGATAGAAGCGCGTCACGTTTCTGGATTGTAGCGTCGAACTTCTGAATCACCATATACATTTTCCGCGGTTGCAAAATTTATGTTTCAACAGAAGAGAAAGGCACAAATCTGCACTGCGACAAAAGACCACCATGATTTTTGTTTGGTTGCAGTGCCTACAGCATCCGCACCGAACTGAAACTCACCAACGCTAACCGCATTGCATCACATGATTTATCCAACCGACTCATCTCCTCTTCCTCTTCCTATGTTGCTGAGTATTTCAGCCCCCAAATCAGCTGCGGCTATCGCTGCTACCCAAATTACCTTCACCAACCTCTTATTCGAATTTCCTCCCTCAAGCCTCCTAATCGCCCTCGCACTGCGCGTTATTCGAAAAGGAATGCCGCCAGATTATCTCGCGCGGCTACTCGTTCAGCCGCATTGCCGTCACGATGCTTCAGTCTGTCGAAACGACCCGCGCCGGCGCCGGCATTGCCAGCGGCATCATCGAATCTTTCTCGTCGCGTCGCTCGTCGCGCTCTGCGCGTCGTCCTCGCTGCCAGCGACGGTGCGCGCTGACTTCATCCAGCCGCTGCCGGGGCTCGCCACGGCCGATGACGTGGCGCTCGCTGAGAGTACGTCGCGGTGTGACTGTAGCGCGGCGGCGATTAGACAATGGGTGCTCATTGTAACGGTTGACGTAAAACGGGCGCCTGCGGGCGACGATGGCTGAGAGAAACGACCAGATACGGGGACGGCGACGCGGCGTGGAAGCATCGAGTTTCGAGGTGTCGCAATGACCCACCTGCAAGAAATGCTCATTCCGCCCATTCGACTCCGTGCCTTCCCTCCTCCCCGCCTCCGCGCAACCATCATTTCTCACCCCCGTCTCCCCAATCCCCAACTGCTTCCCCCGCAGAGGCGGCGCTACTGTCGCTGGGGGCGGCGCTGGGCGGGCACGCGGCGTTCCGGTGGGCGGGGTGGGTGAACGCGTCGCAGGGGCTGTCGTACGAGCAGAGCAAGCCGTGCGTGCAGTTCTGGGAGTTCCTCTCCTGCGACTCGCACGGCCGCGTCTCCAGCATGTGAGCAACTGAGGGGGCAGTGGGGATGAGCATGTGAGAGGGGCAGTGGGAATGAGCAAGCCGTGAGCATTTGAGGGCTGTGAGAGCGCGTCTCCAGCAGGTGAGAGCGCGTCTCCAGCATGTGAGAGCGCGTCTCCAGCATGTGAGGCCGTGAGGGGGCCATGGGGGCGTTCTTGTGCATGCGGTAAGGGAAGAGACGGCGGATTGGGCAGGGATGCGCCTCGTCCCTCAGCCCCTCTTCCCTCTCACCCCTCCCCGGCCTTCCCCTTTCTTCATTCTTTCCACCCTCCCTGCTCTTCTCCATTCCATATTTTACTGATCTCCACTCCACCTTCTTCCCTTCACCCTTTTCCTCCATTCCCCCCTCCCCTCTCGTCCCTTTCTCCCCCCTTCCTCCCTTCCGCCACCAACCACAGCAACATTGCCAACCCCACTTTAGCCGTCATCAATGCGTCGTGGGCCAATCAGAAGACGCCAGGTGGCTTAAAGGGGTCGATCCCCTGGGATTCCCTCACGGCGCTGGAGCACCTGCAGGCCGTTGATCTGTCGGGCAACTCCATCTCTGGCCGTCCGTTCACTGCTGCCATCTCCAAGTTCACCGGGCTCAGAGAAATGTGAGTGGGGAGGATGAGAGTGAGGGGGATCAGAGTGAGGGGGGTGAGAGCAACGGCGATGAGAGTGGGGGGGATGTGAGCGAGGAGGTTGAGCGCTAGAGGGATTTGAGGAAGGGGGAGTGTGAGTGAGGGGGGGTGTGTGAGGGTGGTTGACGGTCAAAGAAGAGAGTAGAAGGATGCGAATGAATTGTCAGTGATTGCATTTCAACCCCTCGGCCTCAACCCCCACCCCCTCCCTCAACCCCCTCCCCTCGCCCCCCACCCACCCCATGCACCCCACTCTCCTCGCCCCACCGTAACTTCTCGCCCCTCACACGGTCACACGCTTGCCATTCGGCTCTCACCCCATACCCACCTCCCTCATCCCCGCAACCCCCTTGTCTCGTGCCGCTCGCCCTGCAGAGCGTCTCCATCTCTTCCCGCGCTCACTGCATGCATCCCCACCTTCTTTTGAGTCGACTCAAAAGTCCATCTCTTCCCGCGCTCGCTACGTGCATCCCCGCCCCCTGAACCCCCAATGCACTTCCTAAACCCTTCACGCACCCCCCTGAACCCCCAATGCACTTCCTAAACCCTTCACGCACCCCCCTGAACCCCCAATGCACTTCCTAAACCCTTCACGCACCCCCCGGAACCCCCAATGCACCCCACTCTCCTCGCCTTCTCTCTCCTCTTCCCCCTCCCTCCCCCGCCCATCTCCCTCCGTCTGCCCTTTTTCTCTCTCCACCCCTTCCCCTCTCTCCCCCACCTCCCTCCCCCCTCTCTCCCGCCTCTCCCCCATGCCCAACGCCCATCCCTCCGCGGCAGCCAGCTCTCCCGCAACGCCCTGGATGCGCCTCTGGTGGACGAGCTTTCCGCACTCTTCATCCTGCAGAAGCTGTAAGCCCTGTCTAGTTTTGAGGCGCTCAGAAGTAGACTCTGGTAAGGAAGCTCCCCATGCTCTTCAACTCAATCTGCAAGAAGCTGTGAGCTCTGGGCGGGGCTGCGGTGGTGGTAGGGGCTGCTTTGGTTGGCGGGTCGAGAGTGGCAGCAGGGGTGTCGGTGCGCGGTGCTGCTGCTTCGTTACGGTACTGAAATGAGAGAAATCAGCTTGTGGGGATGTGTCATGTGAGCATGAGCTGTGATGGTGCTGAGTTGACTTGATCAACCTGAAAGCGGGTTGGTTGAGCAAGTTCAGTTCAGGCGTCCCTTCCTTACCACCCTCACGTCACATGCATTCCCTGCCCCCCCTCCCCATTCCCTCCCCATCTCCCTCCCCATCTCCCTCCCCATCTCCCTCCCCATCTCTCTCCTCAGCGACCTGAGTGGTAACCGCATTCCCGGCGCCCTGCCCACAGGCCTGTCCGCCCTGACAGCCCTGGAGATTCTCTCCCTCGCCTCCAACCAGCTCTCTGACTCATTTCCTGCAGGCCTCTCCGCACTCACTGCCCTCAAAAACCTGTGAGCACTACGCTAACGTTCGAAGCTATCCTGCTAGTGTATTTTACAAATAGATTCTTTTTTTAGTTTCCATGCACTACCGAACACTAGTTCTCCTCCCCTATTCCTCATCCAAATAAGAAGTTAGCATGATTCCCATGGAGTGGGAACTCCAGTGCTGCACACCACCAAAGATTCTCCAATTCTCAGGGAATGGCATGGGAACTAGAGCTTTCATCCAATGATTCTCAGTGCCCTTACTCAAACACGATGATTCTCAGTGCCCTTACTCAAACACGATGATTCTCAGTGCCCTTACTCAAACACGATGATTCTCAGTGCCCTTACTCAAACACGATGATTCCTCATCATCCCGTCAACCATCCCCTATCACCCATCTCCCCATCCCACCCATCACCCCATCCCCTCATCACCCATCCATCACTCATCCCTCCATCATCCATCATCCATCACCCATCGACCCATCAACCCATCACCCCATCCTCCATTCCCCAATCTCCATCCCCCCTTCCCCACCCTCCATCCCCCATTCCCCACGCCCATCACCCCATCCCCAAACCCATCACCCATCTCCAACCCCATCACCCATCCCTCTTCCCCCATCCCCCATCGCACCCATTCCCCCATCCCATCCATCCCCCCATCCCACCCATTCCCCCATCCCATCCATCCCCCCATCCCACCCATCCCCCCATCCCACCCATTTCCCCATCCCACTCATTCCCCCCATCACACCCATTTCCCCATCCCACCCATTCCCCCCATCCACCCATCACCTCACCAGCGAGTTGGGCAGCAACACTTTCAGCGGCCCCCTGCCTGACAGCTGGAGCGCTCTCTCCAACCTGCACCTGCTGTGAGTGCTGCTGCTCCGGCATTGAGGTGATTTTTTAGGTGCCTCAAAAGTCACCTTCAGTGCCCCCCTGCCTGACAGCTGGAGCGCTCTCTCCAGCCTGCACCTGCTGTCAGTGCCGCCCCTCCCTCCTTCCCTGCCTCTTGTTCTGCCTCCCCATAAGCGTCCCCACATGTTGCCACCACATGTGTGCTTCACCGTGTCTTATTGCGCTCTTCTGTTAAACCCCTGCCTGAACACCGCCCCTCCCAATGCCCTCTTCCATCACTCCACCACCACCCCATTCCTCTCCCTACGGTGCCCTCCCTCCTCCCCTTCGCTTCTCTCCCCTCTCCTCCCCTCCTCTCCCTACCTTTCATTTTTTTTCCCCTTCCACTCCGCCCATCCCCCCCCTCCCCTCTTCCCATCTTCCCTCCCCTCCCCTCCCCACTTTTTCCTCTTGTGTCCTTCCCTCCCCTTCCATCCCCCCGCCACCCCTCTTCCCTCCCCTCCCTTCCCCCTTAGTTGGAGTATACGCTAAAATTATTTTGCGTTTTGAGTTTATACGCTCTAAAAAAACGACCGCTGCGTTTTTGGTTCGGAAACGCTGAAAAACGCTCGGGCTGACCGGAAAAAAAAAGTTCAAAAATTGAGTTTCGGTTCGCGAAGTGGCGATTCATATGTGGGGTTTCGCACGCCGCGAGTTCAACATGCAATTCGAAATTTCAACCCGAGTCGCACCAAACCCACCCTTCACCCCTGCAAACTCCCTCGTACCCCATTCACTACAACCTCTTCAAACACAACATTGAGGTGAGTCCCCCGCAACCCACCCTCCATCTCTAAGATAAATGTCAGTGCTTTTCCACTCGCTATTCATTACTCAGTTCTCCTCTCTTCTATAGCTCGCCTCTTCAGCATGGCGACCCCTCCTTCAGCAACACCCAGTAGTACTAGTAGTCCACCAACTGCAGCTCCTCATGCTAGTTCTGTTGAGGAAACCAGCGCCGATCTGGTTATCCTGCACGAAACCCATGCTCTGTACAAACATTTCCTTGTGAAGGCCGGCGATGACAGCGACCATGCCACCAAGGTGTGCAAGTGGTGTCGCCACAAGTTTACGGGCGGTATGTACCGCGCTGCTCAGCACATCACCAGCTGGAAGAATATGCGGCGTCGTGAAGTCCGCATCTGCAAGGATGCTCCCAAGGCCGCTCGGGATGGAGTGAAGGCACTCTACGAGACCAAGTCCAAGACCCGGGAGCAGAAGCGCGTCGCTGAAGTCTCGGCCATTGCTGCAGTTTCCGGCGCTGCTGGCGAGTCGAAGAAGTCTCGCATGACCGACTTCTACGGCGACGAGTCAGCCTGCAAGAAGAATAGCGCCGACGAGTCGATCTGCCTCGCGTTCGCCGCTCTGCGCCTCCCCGAACACCACGCGGACCACCCTGTTTGGCTCAACATGGTCTCCTGCATTGCGCGTGCGGGCGACGGCTACGTCGCACCGAGGCGTCGGTTCATCGGTGGCGTCGGGCTCCAGAAATGTCGTAAGCGCATTGAGTCGGCGCTTGTTCCGATCGCGGCGAGCTGGCGGCGGGATGGTGTAACGGTGTCGAGCGACATGATGACTGACCGTAACCACCGTCCGCAGGCGAATGTCCTTCTGATCAACGACAGTGGCGCGGTCTTCGTGGAGTCTGTCGACACAAAGATGGAACAGAAGACGGGAGGTTACATCGCGTCGCTTCTCCGTCCCATTCTCAAGAAACTCGGACCGGAAAACGTGGTGGCATTTTGCATGGACGGCGGCTCGAACTATGCGGTGGCGTGCAGGGAGCTGATGGAGGATTACCCCCACATTGAGCATGTACCTTGTGCTACCCACGTCCTCGATCTCATGATGGAGGACGTTGGGAAGATGGACTGGGCGTCGAACCTCGTCTCCCGCGGGAACGAGATCATCACCTTCACGCGCAGCCACCACTTCACGCGGGGGTATCTGCGCAGCCCCATGGTCAATGGCGGGAAGGGCAAGCAGGTCCTGAAACCCGCAGGCACTCGCTTTGGCACGCAATTCATCGCTATTTCTCGCCTTTGCGAAGTCCGCCTTGCCCTCGTGCAGATGGTTTTAGGCGAGGAATGGGAGGGCTGGGCAGCAGGCGCAAGGAGTAAGAGCGCGGCCACTTTCCGCGAGCACATCATGGACGAGACTTGGTGGAAGACGGCCGAGTTCTTCACCAAGCTCATGGCGAAGCCGTTCGCCGTCATGCGGGCTACGGATGCCACGACAAAGGGGATGATGGGGCGCCTCTACGACTCCATGCTGCAGCTCACCGAGGACGTGGATGACATCCTTGATAAGCACTATGCGGGTTACCTGACGAGGGCGGAGGTTAAGGAGATCCGCCTCATCGTGAAGCACCGGTGGGACAAGTGCTTGGCGTGCCCCTTGCATGTGGTTGGCAGGATCTTGAATCCCGCCAACCAAGAGGAGGGCATCTTCAGGAACGACGTCGAATGCACGCGCGTGCTGAAGGCCTACATCGCCAAGCACTACGACCACCTCACCTTCACCGATAGCGACGGCGAGGAGCGCCGTGCCTCCCTTGTGCTGCAGGAGGAGCTGACGGCGTACCTGACCCTGCAAGGAAGTTTCGGGCTGCCCACCGCCATTGAAGACCGCGCGGCGGTGAAGGCGGGGAAGATGACGGCCGTCCAGTGGTGGACTTGGCACGGCACGGATGCGCCCCACCTTGCTACGTGCGCAATCCGCAATCTTTCGCAGCCGGTGTCCGCGTCGCCCTGTGAGCGCAATTGGTCCATGTGGGACGCGGTCCACACGGCAAGGCGCAACCGCCTCGGGTCCGAGAAGTGCAGGGACCTCGTATATGTTGCGCATAACTGGTACAAGGTCCCTGAGGGGCAGGGGGTGGTCAACGGCAACATTCCTGAGGCGCCACTTCCCGAGGGCTACAACGTGGAGGAGGATGGGGACGAGGAGGAGGTTGGGGAGGAGGAGAGGAGGACATGGTTCTTGAGGATGAGTTTGCGTAGACGTGCATGTGGGGAGGGGGTGGTATGGGATGGGATGGGAAAGGGAAGGGAATGGGAGGTGGGGTAGGGTGGCTAGTGATGTAGCCAAAATGTTGTGTAAATGTAACCTGCCCTATAATAAAAGGGGAAGGGAGATGATGGTGCCTTGCATCACCCCCTTCCCCACCTCTTCACCCAAAAATTTCACCTGCCCAAAACTTTTTTTACCCCTGCCCGGCCCTGCGTTTTCACTGCGTATCGGACCCCCCCAAAGATGCGTACAGCGTTTAAACGCTAGCGTTAAAACGCTAGCGTATGAAACGCGAAACGCGTATACTCCAACTAAGCCTTCCCCTCCCCTCCCCTTTTCCCCGCTTCCCTCCCCTTCCGTACCCTCCCCTCTCCTCCCCTCTCCTCTCCTCCCCTCCCTCCTCCCAGCGACCTGGCCAGTGCGGGGGTGCGCACCCCACCACCAGACTCATGGGCAGCACTTTCATCGCTGGAGTCCTTCCCCCTCCCCTTCTCGCTTTCTCCTCCCAGCGACCTAGCAAGTGCAGGAGTGCGCACCCCTCCACCAGACTCATGGGCGGCGCTCTCATCGCTGGAGCTCTTCTCTCAACTCCCTCCCTCCCCACTCTCCTCCCCTCCCCCCCTCTCAACTCCCCCCTCCCACTCCCCCCTCCCAGCGACCTAGCAAGTGCAGGAGTGCGCACCCCTCCACCGGACTCATGGGCAGCGCTCTCATCGCTGGAGATCTTGTCGCTGCAGAATAACAACCTCACTGCGCCCTTCCCCGCCTTCCTGCTGCAACTGCCCAACATCTCTGATATGTGCGTCTCTGTTACCTTTCCTGCTGCTGCTGCTGCGGCTGCTGCTGCTGCCTGTACCTGCTTTCATCTTTCTTGTTGCTCCTGTAGCGTCAAGGTCCGGTCCGCATCTTCCATTCCCCACTTTGCATTCTGTGCAAAGCGACCTTAATTCACCACGCATCAGTTCTCCTTATCCTTCCCCACTTCCTTCCCCACTTCCTTCCCCACTTCCTTCCCCACTTCCTTCCCCCATTTCCCTCCCCCCTTTCCGTTACCTTTTCCCGTTTACGTTCAACCCCCACCCCTCCCCCACACCACAGCACGCTATTCAACAACAGCCTATATGGTGGCCTGCCTACCACCCTCTGGAACCCCACCAAGCTGACCTTTGTGTGAGGAGTAGGAAACAGTTCAGTGAGCCACACATACGTGGATGCATATGCAGGACATGGTTCTGAGCCGCCAAGCTTGACTTCTCCAAGTTTGTTAACTCTCCAGACCCATCCACCAATGCACACAGCAACCAATGCACACACAGCAACCAATGCACACACAGCCACCAATGCACACACAGCAACGAATGCACACACAGCAACCAATGCACACACAGCCACCAATGCACACACAGCCACCAATGCACACACAGCCACCAATGCACACACAGCCACCAATGCACACACAGCAACGAATGCACACACAGCAACCAATGCACACACAGCCACCAATGCACACACAGCCACCAATGCACACACAGCCACCAATGCACACACAGCCACCAATGCACACACAGCCACCAATGCACACACAGCCACCAATGCACACACAGCCACCAATGCACACACAGCCACCAATGCACACACAGCCACCAATGCACACACAGCCACCAATGCACACACAGCCACCAATGCACACACAGCCACCAATGCACACACAGCCACCAATGCACACACAGCCACCAATGCACACACAGCCACCAATGCACACACAGCCACCAATGCACACACAGCCACCAATGCACACACAGCCACCAATGCACACACAGCCACCAATGCACACACAGCCACCAATGCACACACAGCCACCAATGCACACACAGCCACCAATGCACACACAGCCACCAATGCACACACAGCCACCAATGCACACACAGCCACCAATGCACACACAGCCACCAATGCACACACAGCCACCAATGCACACACAGCAACCAATGCACACACAGCCACCAATGCACACACAGCCACCAATGCACACACAGCCACCAATGCACACACAGCCACCAATGCACACACAGCCACCAATGCACACACAGCCACCAATGCACACACAGCCACCAATGCACACACAGCCACCAATGCACACACAGCCACCAACGCACACACAGCCACCAATGCACACACAGCCACCAAAGCACACACAGCCACCAATGCACACACAGCAACCAATGCACACACAGCCACCAATGCACACACAGCAACCAATGCACACACAGCCACCAATGCACACACAGCCACCAATGCACACACAGCCACCAATGCACACACAGCCACCAATGCACACACAGCAACCAATGCACACACAGCCACCAATGCACACACAGCAACCAATGCACACACAGCCACCAATGCACACACAGCCACCAATGCACACACAGCCACCAATGCACACACAGCCACCAATGCACACACAGCCACCAATGCACACACAGCCACCAATGCACACACAGCCACCAATGCACACACAGCCACCAACGCACACACAGCCACCAATGCACACACAGACACCAAAGCACACACAGCCACCAATGCACACACAGCAACCAATGCACACACAGCCACCAATGCACACACAGCAACCAATGCACACACAGCCACCAATGCACACACAGCCACCAATGCACACACAGCCACCAATGCACACACAGCCACCAATGCACACACAGCAACCAATGCACACACAGCCACCAATGCACACACAGCCACCAATGCACACACAGCCACCAATGCACACACAGCCACCAATGCACACACAGCCACCAATGCACACACAGCCACCAATGCACACACAGCCACCAATGCACACACAGCCACCAATGCACACACAGCCACCAATGCACACACAGCCACCAATGCACACACAGCCACCAATGCACACACAGCCACCAATGCACACACAGCAACCAATGCACACACAGCCACCAATGCACACACAGCCACCAATGCACACACAGCCACCAATGCACACACAGCCACCAATGCACACACAGCCACCAATGCACACACAGCCACCAATGCACACACAGCCACCAATGCACACACAGCCACCAATGCACACACAGCCACCAATGCACACACAGCCACCAATGCACACACAGCCACCAATGCACACACAGCCACCAATGCACACACAGCCACCAATGCACACACAGCCACCAATGCACACACAGCCACCAATGCACACACAGCCACCAATGCACACACAGCCACCAATGCACACACAGCCACCAATGCACACACAGCCACCAATGCACACACAGCCACCAATGCACACACAGCCACCAATGCACACACAGCCACCAATGCACACACAGCCACCAATGCACACACAGCCACCAATGCACACACAGCCACCAATGCACACACAGCCACCAATGCACACACAGCCACCAATGCACACACAGCCACCAATGCACACACAGCAACCAATGCACACACAGCCACCAATGCACACACAGCCACCAATGCACACACAGCCACCAATGCACACACAGCAACCAATGCACACACAGCCACCAATGCACACACAGCCACCAATGCACACACAGCCACCAATGCACACACAGCCACCAATGCACACACAGCCACCAATGCACACACAGCCACCAATGCACACACAGCCACCAATGCACACACAGCCACCAATGCACACACAGCCACCAATGCACACACAGCCACCAATGCACACACAGCCACCAATGCACACACAGCCACCAATGCACACACAGCAACCAATGCACACACAGCAACCAATGCACACACAGCAACCAATGCACACACAGCCACCAATGCACACACAGCCACCAATGCACACACAGCCACCAATGCACACACAGCCACCAATGCACACACAGCCACCAATGCACACACAGCCACCAATGCACACACAGCCACCAATGCACACACAGCCACCAATGCACACACAGCCACCAATGCACACACAGCCACCAATGCACACACAGCCACCAATGCACACACAGCCACCAATGCACACACAGCCACCAATGCACACACAGCAACCAATGCACACACAGCCACCAATGCACACACAGCAAACAATGCACACACAGCCACCAATGCACACACAGCCACCAATGCACACACAGCCACCAATGCACACGCAGCAACCAATGCACACACAGCCACCAATGCACACACAGCCACCAATGCACACACAGCCACCAATGCACACACAGCCACCAATGCACACACAGCCACCAATGCACACACAGCAACCAATGCACACACAGCAACCAATGCACACACAGCCACCAATGCACTCACAGCCACCAATGCACACACAGCCACCAATGCACACACAGCCACCAATGCACACACAGCCACCAATGCACACACAGCCACCAATGCACACACAGCCACCAATGCACACACAGCCACCAACGCACACACAGCCACCAATGCACACACAGCCACCAATGCACACACAGCCACCAATGCACACACAGCAACCCCCCCTCCCTCCCCTCCCCCTCTTCCCAGCGAGGTGTCCTCCAACTACCTGAACGGGTCGTTTCCTCAGCCTCCTGCCGGCCGCTCCGCTCAGTTCAGGTGCTGCACGCTCCCTTTGCGTCCACCTCCACATGCTGCTGGTGCACTGCTGCAGGTGCACTGCTGCAGGTGCACTGCTGCAGGTGCACTGCTGCAGGGGCACTGGTGCTGGTGCACTGGAATCCTGCTGAGATCCCTCGGCATCACATTCTTTCTTCTGCACTAATAACTGCACAATGATGCTGCCATGCTAATTCGCCGACTGAAAAGCACAGCCTTTGGCTTTCTCCGTTTCTAAACAGTACTTCTGTGTGCTCTCACATGCACATGTGCTCTTCTGCTGCTCACATGCCCCTTGGCTTTCCCTCACCTCTCTCCCCCACCCCTCTCCCCTGCATCCCCCCACCAGCCTCAGCACCAACTGCCTGGACCAGGCGCCCTCCCAGCGCCCCACGGACCAGTGCTCGCGCTTCTACTCCAGCCTACCCGCCCTCATTCAATCCGGTACACCCCCACCACCACCACCACCCCCCCCCGCCCCCCCCCTTCCCCCCCACGCACTCCCCTCCCCGGTCCCCTCACCCCTTCTCGCCACTTGGTTTCTCCCATGGCAGCTTTTTATATTTCTCCATCGGAACTCGTGTCTCCTGCTCAGCCATATTACTCAGACTCACCGTGTGCTATGCCCCATGCACCACACACCATGCACCACACACCATGCAGCACGCACCATGTGCTACAATTCATGAACAGCACACTGTGCAAATGTGCCAATGCTGCTATCTACCACGCAAGAATTTCACCCAGCAAGCAGCATGTCACACATGTGAGACACCTTCGCACATGTGAGACACCTTCGCACATGTGAGACACCTTCGCACATGTGAGACACCTTCGCGCATGCATGTGAGACACCTTCGCGCATGCATGTGAGACACCTTCGCACATGTGAGACACCTTCGCACATGTGAGACACCTTCGCGCATGCATGTGAGACACCTTCGCGCATGCATGTGAGACACCTTCGCGCATGCATGTGAGACACCTTCGCACATGTGAGACACCTTCGCACATGTGAGACACCTTCGCGCATGCATGTGAGACACCTTCGCGCATGCATGTGAGACACCTTCGCACATGTGAGACACCTTCGCACATGTGAGACACCTTCGCGCATGCATGTGAGACACCTTCGCGCATGCATGTGAGACACCTTCGCGCATGCATGTGAGACACCTTCGCGCATGCATGTGAGACACCTTCGCGCATGCATGTGAGACACCTTCGCGCATGCATGTGAGACACCTTCGCGCATGCATGCGAGACACCTTCGCGCATGCATGTGAGACACCTTCGCGCATGCATGTGAGACACCTTCGCGCATGCATGTGAGACACCTTCGCGCATGCATGTGAGACACCTTCGCGCATGCATGTGAGACACCTTCGCGCATGCATGTGAGACACCTTCGCGCATGCATGTGAGACACCTTCGCGCATGCATGTGAGACACCTTCGCGCATGCATGTGAGACACCTTCGCGCATGCATGTGAGACACCTTCGCGCATGCATGTGAGACACCTTCGCGCATGCATGTGAGACACCTTCGCGCATGCATGTGAGACACCTTCGCGCATGCATGTGAGACACCTTCGCGCATGCATGTGAGACACCTTCGCGCATGCATGTGAGACACCTTCGCGCATGCATGTGAGACACCTTCGCGCATGCATGTGAGACACCTTCGCGCATGCATGTGAGACACCTTCGCGCATGCATGTGGAGATTCATGGCTTGCCTGACCATGCAGTCCCCCCCCAATCTGGTGACACCCCCAACCCCATGCACGCCCTCCCCCAGCTGCAGAAGAAACTAATCCCAATGGAGCTGCAGTGCTCACCTCCCTGCCTTCTGCAGCGTTCTGACTCTCACGCTTTGTCGGACCATGCTGATCCCCCCCAATCTGATGACAGTTCTCCATGCCATCCCACCCCATGCGCGCCCCCTCCAGCTGCAGAGAAAAGTAATCCCAAGGGAGCTGCAGCGCGCACTTCCCTGCTGCCCACAGCCGCTGCATTCGCTGCAGCAGCAGCACTGCTTGCCTCACTCTCCCTGGCACTGTTGCACTAACAAGTTGGCACGCTTGCGGTAGAGGGTCTAATGAAGGAGTCAACAGCCCACAGAGTGACCTTTTGATTCTTATGTATTTTACAAGGTGATTTTATTTAAAGGCTATTGTGGCTAGGTAGCCTGAGATTAGTAACATGTTGATGTCAGCTGCTCTTGAATGTGCTCACTTAAACTGTTTTATAATACTGAACTCCTACATCCTTACATTACTCTATACCACCAATTCAAGTTGAACATTCCTGAGAAGATTATGCGGACCTGGGTGTTTTGAACATTCCTTGTGAGCACTTTCTGGGTGCGAAGTTTGATACAGGGATAACGATAGTGCCAAAAGTGATGCAACTCATAGATCTCAAAAAGCTAATTAATTCAAAAGCTCTGATAACAATTTAGATAACAGATTACTCACCAGAGTAATTAGCCTGCACATCCATGTGTTCCACACGAGCCATTTCGACATCAAAGTCCACCAACTCAGCTGAGCTGCCGATCTCCCTGTCGATTCGGCATGCAGCTCTGTGCACCTCAGCGCCCAAGATCTCGTCCTTCATGGCCAGCAAATCCCCCAATACACGGGCCATGGAGGGGCGGGAGGCAGTGGGCATGGCAGTGCAGGCGAGCGCAAGACGAGCCATGCGCAGCACCAAGTCGTCTGGAGCATCCAGGTGACGGTCCTTGAATGCTGCCACCTCATTGGATGCCACCAATGGAGCCACCTGTAGAGTGGAGAGGAGGAGTAGGCCAGGCAAGTGTCAGAATCCCAACCACTAGACCATTGGGATAAAAGGGCTTGTTAAATAGCGGGTCAGTGCGCCCATAACCCCCCAGGCCAACATGCCTGTAACCCTTCCCTAGGATCAATCGGGGATCACCAGTGGACCTCTGACACCCCCCCGCACTGGGATGCCCGAAGTGCACACACTGGGATTCGAACCCGAGACCTTCGCTCTGATACCATGTCAGAATCCCAACCACTAGACCATTGGGATAAAAGGGCTTGTTAAATAGCGGGTCAGTGCGCCCATAACCCCCCAGGCCAACATGCCTGTAACCCTTCCCTAGGATCAATCGGGGATCACCAGTGGACCTCTGACAGCAAGTCTTGGTCAGGGCGAGATGAAGCACAGCTGCGTCATTGGATGGTGCCAACCAAACTACAGCAAAACTCATGGGGTGTTGCTTTTGGCAACACAATCTGTAAACGCATTATACAGTTGCGATGGAGGAGGGGGGTAATCGATGTGATCAAATGCTAAGGACTCTCTCATAATAGAAGGTTCACGGGTACAAAAGCACATGTTAGTTAGCATCATTGGTGAGTTGTGCATTTTGATGAATGATGCATTATTGATGACAAGTGCACCTACAGACTGCATGATGCCATCAGACTTACCCATTGCTTAAGGCTGGTCTGGCTGTCCTCTGTCAGGTGAACAGCCTTGCGTGCCGTGATGACCACCAGCATCACAACTCCGAAGCTGCTCATCATAGAAAAAAATGTCCCAATGATCAGCAGTTGTGTGCGTTTTGTCTTGTTGTTCATCATAATCATTGTTCGAAAATCCTGCCCTGATGCTATGGTGCACAAAACTCATAATGAGATACATATTCCAATGTTCATTCGCTTACCATAAATCATAAACAAGCATTCAAAATATATCACATGTGCACGTCTGCAGCTGGAGTGGCCTTGTGTGTCTTGAAGTAGGCTGGGTCCACATAGCCTGGGGTGCCCATCACTCGAGTGGCAGCCACAGAGGTGCCCATGCAGGTGCCTGCACTCAGCTTCATGAGCCCAAAGTCCGCAATCTTGGCCTGCCAAAGGTAATTCTCAATCACAAGGCATATGAGAAGACCTAACTTGGCAACTGGTGCCAACTCTGTTTTGAGAGAAACAGCGAGACAAGTAAGATGAGCAAAGAAAGGCCACACAAGCTGTAACGTGCCTGCATTTTTTCATCGAGGAGAATGTTGGCTGGCTTGATGTCGCGATGCACGATGCCGAAGTCATGGAGATACTGCAACCCCTTTGCCACTCCAATCAGAACATCCAGTCGTTGCCGCAGGGAAAGCGGATGGTCGACACCTGGCCCAATCCAGCTCTCAAGATTATTGTTCACCATGTACTCATAGATCAGTATCTGCTCTATGTGCCTTGTGGTTGTGTTCATATCCATACAGTATCCTAGTAGCCGCACGAGATGGGGGTGGTGCTTGCTCGCCATCTCCTTCACCTGAGAATGGGGGGATGAAACAAAGACTGTTGAATGCAATTAACCTGAATACAGCCTTTATAAAATGCAGGATTTTAGAGGGAAAGGCAACTGCAAACTGTAGCAAGGGAGTGGATAAAGATGCAATACAATAGGATTCATTTAATCACAGTGCGAGGTGTAGCAGCACTTAGTTTCCACCAAGGACTGGGTAAAATCCGAGCTCAGTCCTTACTCATTCTAATAAAGGTCAATCTAGGTGTGACAGAGGCAAATGTTGGGGAATTTCACAAGACAGAAAACGTGCTTTGCAAGAAATGCCATGAGCCCAACGACTCTACACCATAATACCTCCGTGAGGAAGTCATTAGTGAGCACCCGGCCTCGCTTGACGGCCCAGAGTTGAGAGCAGCTATGAGGAGGCACGCCTTTATACACATCACCAAAGCTGCCGCTGCCAATCCTGTTGTGCTCTGCCCACTCTGCAGTTGCCTTAGCCAGCTCTTCCAGAGAGTACTCTTGGCACACCTGTGGCCGTTCTGCCTCCATCTGTACTACTACACCTTCATCCTGTCCGCTTGCTGCTGCCACCACTCCTGCTGCTGCCGCCACGGCTGCTGCTGCTGCTTCTGGGTCCTCTTCTTTCCCATGTTGGTCTGCATGCCAAGAGGTGTGAGTGGTGGGAAGAGAGTACATTGGTACAAAACCTACCAACTTCCTCGAAACCTTGTTCCCAAATTACTTCTTTCGCTTGATTTTGTTACAGCCTACTCGTGCCAGAAGCCTTCACGTACAGAAGACAGAATTCATGCAACTCAAGACGTGAGGACTAACAACAAGGAATTAAAAATCCGAACTGGGACGGCCTGAACATGTATTGAAAATGGAAGGTCCGGAGTACTGATGTGCAACAAGCAACATTTGCACCACCTTCATTGACAGCAAGAGGAAACTTCCCTCCTCCTTGGAGAAGGTGCTGAGAAGAATACATACGAGACCGGGACGAATCTCAAATATAGGCGACCGACAATTTCCAATCCCCCCTCATCCCCCCATCCCCCTTTTCCCCTGCCCCCGGTTATTTTGTACCTTCCCTCCCAAGCTCATTTTTTATCATAATCCGAATTTGAATTCAGCACGATGCGTACTTACGCAATGTGCATAACATTGCAAGTGTAAGAACGCATTTTGCGTAAACTCCAACCACTCGCTTGTGCCATGCTATTTCGAATGAGCAAATGCATGGACTGCTTGGAAGTGAGAGCCAAAGAATACCTTGCAGTCCCTTGGCTATCACGCCATCTTTGCTCTCCTTATCAGATGTAGCCACTCCTGGTTTTGCCTCTTTTGAGCAACGCCTCCTCCACAGCAGCACGCCAACCACCAGCAGCGCCAAGAGAACCAAAGCAGCAACAGCAATGCCAGCGATCGCTCCAGGTGATACTGAAGTGAGGGGAAAGGAGGATAATCGAGAGGCGGGTAGCCGAGCTGAAGAGTGGAGGTAAGTGCAGGATGGATGCACAGTCAATAAAATCGAATGTAAACAGCCACAAACCATGTGTCACATAATTGTTGTACATGATCCAAACCATGGCTCATGCACGGTAGTGTTCAGAAATTTCCATTCTACATGGGGCTTGCTGCATGGGATACCCATAAGTTAGCTTGTATAATCCATGTTTCATAGTTGACTTATGTTGCTTCATACTTACAGAAAGGTACAATTTTCAAACTTTCTTGCTTCAGCAAATGTTTGGCCTCATTATTTTATTATCAACCAATGTGGCGCCCTACACTCCACCAACGCATCCGCGTTGTTAAAAAAACCTGTCAATAACTTCGCCGCTAGTAGACAGACTAGACCGTCAATAACAGAGAGATTGCTACGCAAAGTCCCACAAAAGCCAAGCTTCGTGATGAATTGGTGAAGGAATCCGTATGGTTGCTGTGGGTGCTTCAGCTCGATAGGTACCACTAGGTTTTGAGAGACGTTTAGGATTTTGAGCAGAAACCATAAAACATAAGCCTGTGATAATACTCACATGAATTGTTACAAACGCTGCAGAACGATGAGCATTTTCCACAAAAAGCGCTTGAACTGTCCTGCTTGACCATACAGCTTTCACCATCTGGAGGGCATGGGATTCCTTCTGCGTAGCTGCACGTGCAAAAATGGAAAACAAATTCAAATTAGAAGACTTTTGCAGCTATGTTTCTCAGATAAAATAGCAGTTCTTTTAGCATGTCATCAAGAATAACGGGTGACAATCATAAGGCGTTCTTTAGGGCAGCGGTAGAAATTTTACATTTAAATAGACGGTGAGGAAATTAGGGTCGTCAACCCACTTACATATAACACACCAAATTTGAGAAGAAATAGCTCTGGGATGAGTCATGCTTCTGGAATTATGAAGGCCAATTCTTCAAGCGTATTACAAGGAAAAACGTGTGAATTTATCATTGCTCTCTTTGCACCTTTTTGCTATGACGAGCAGAGTACAAAGATACGGAGCACTATTGTGCGAATATGGGATACTCACAAATCTTGTAGCTTGCTCAAGCTGCCAATTGTCGGTGGAATATATCCCGAGAAATTGCTCCCACTAAGATACCTAAAGGGGGCCGACACCCAAGGTGGATACCATAAGATGAGGAGAGAGGAACAAAAGGAGAGGGATGGGGAATGAGAATGGAGAATGACAGTAAGCCATGAATATGTTTAAGGGAATGTAATACGTCTACCCCTAGAGCTCAAACTAAGCACGAGGCGGCACAGCCACACCAGGGACTGTGCATTGAGCATCAGCACTACTCACAATTTGTCACTTTGACACATTCATGTTTGAGCTTCAGTATTAGGAGGTAGACTCATTATGGCAACAATGACAACACTCACAATGTAACACTTTGTAATTCATGTGTTTCGCTATATTGGAGCAGAGGGGGTAAACTGGGAAGTGCACTTCAAGACTTGTACTGGGAGGTGCCTCGTTTTCACAAAAGCCTCTGACCAAGTTCTTTGCCTTAAGCATAGCCGCAACAGAACCTTTATGGCTCAAATGTATTATATCTACATATATAAACACATATAGTCACACACACACAAAATGCATCTCAAACCAAACATGGCCCTGGAATACATGCTCGAAACAACCAAGAACACCAAGTATATCATCATTGCATGTATACAATAGAATGGAACAATAGTGGATAACTTCGCACTTGAGTAGAATCAGTGGTTGCGACTAGCTGAGCACAAAGCCGGCATATTCGTTTGGAAACACAGTATGGTGATTGGGGACACTGACAGGCGTGAAAGGCTCATCAAGTTGCCAATAGTTGATGGAATTGATTCAGAGAAATTGTTCCCTCTAAGATCTCTGATGGAGTACAACAAGGTGGATTCCATGGGTGGAGGGATAAAAGAAAGAGATAAGAGGAGAGAGGGAGAACAGTGGTGAGTGACTGGAAGCCGTGCACACAGGGCATCCTATAGAAGGTAAGATTGATTATACCTGAAGCCCCAAACGAGACATACGGTGGCACAGGCAAGGGCATCAATTTGAGCTTCAGCATCAATAGCCACCACACTACATGCGTATGGGTATGCTCGTAAGAAAGAAAAATGTGGCACTGGCAATGTGACACTTTTACACATTGGTGGGCACAACATTCGGTTCCCTCGATTTTGCAGTGGCCTCCGATTCTGTGTCTAAGGAACATAGCCACAACAAGTCATCACACGAATATCCACTTCATTAATCGAAGTGAGGGCATTTTGCAATTAGCACAATTCAGTGGACGAATCATTGTGTAGGCCCTTTGTTTCTCGCTGCACTTCAGCCGTTGATCGTTGCAACATTTGATTGAAAATGCAACACCGTGATTGGGGAGACTGACAGAAATGAAAGGTCGGTCAAGCTGCCAATGGCTGATGGGATTGATCCGGTTATGCTGGTATACGACAGATCCCTGATGCAGCATACAATGGGTTCCATTGGTAGAGGGACCAGATAAGGGGAGAAAAGGAGAGAGGGAGGACAGCGGTGAGAAAATGAGAGAACAGAATTTAGACAAGTTGAATGGGAAAACAAGTTGAAGGACAGGCAAGGGAATCGAGATGAGAATTACCATCTGCAGCCACCACCTTACTAATATTAGAGTGAGTCCAGGCACATAACAAAAAAGTGAGTGACACTCAATATCGTGCTGACACTTGGGCATTCATGTGTAGAGCAATGTAGTCAAAGCGTACACTTGCAGACAAGCCAAAAGGGTTGATGGGGTTTTCAACTACCACTGTAACTTTCAGAGTATTCCTTTGTTAAGGGTCTCAGATTTCTTCAATTGGCTGGCATTGGAGATCACATTGTCAAAAGACAGAATTGAAATTCCCTTGCAATTCCACTCAAACAAGGCATGATAGGATCTGCCAAGAATGAAAGCAAATAAGAACTAGGATGTGCAACTTGCGTCATGCCTCTGCTGGGGAACACCATTGATAGCACCACCATATTCAGATATCTGGAACTACTTTTCGCCCCAAGCGCTGCCTTGTCACCCTAAGCTTGTACTTATGTATACTGGAGCGGCAAACAACCCTCCAAGATTTCTTACAGGCTTTGGCTGACAATATCATCCTAAGAATATTCCCATTACAAGCATCTAGGGTTCCACTCGTAGTGCCTTAGCGAAAATATGTGATCGATAAATAAAAATAGGCAAATATTTCCACAACGATGGCATGCAAGCTTACCAGAAACGGCAAGTTTGTTGCAGTCTGCTAAGCCAACTGCAATTCGTTTGATTCGCTTCACATCGATCCAGGAACGCAAAGCGCCCTGTACCGTGTTAAACACTCTAAAGGTAGAAACGAACATAATGGACACTCTTTCACTGAATTTCTATGGTATGGCCTGGTTGACCAGAATTGAAACGCACGCACGAGTGTTAAAGACAAGTGTGTTCAAAACAGATACTGACAGGTATGTCATCTTGCTCAAGGTGTAAATGGTTGAAGGAATAGATCCGCCCAATTTGTTTCCATGTAGATCCCTGTATGGAGCATGAGGTTGACTCCATGGGGATAAGATGAGCGGAGAAGAGAAGAGATGATGGAAAAGAACAGCGAACTGAATGCACATATGATTCAGGAGAGGAACCGATCAGTATAGGCAGAGGGAAGAATGCCAGAGTGAACATTCACACTGTTGTTACGAGAGAAGGCATGTTGATTGTCAAGAAATTTCATAACATCTGTGTCATTGGTCGTACAATAATAGTATACAAAAATCATTGCACAATGATCTCTCCCTCTGATCAGATCAAGAGTTTGTTTGTTTGTTTGTCTTTTTTTTTTTTTTTTTTGCTTAGGGCTTGTTGTGACTAGGACGCCATACATAGCCTGAGGTGACTGCATCATTGACTCAGACGTTGGGATGTGTTTGTAGGCTTGCATTTGTAAGATTTCCACAAATGGCTTCGTCCTCATGTGCACTCACCAATTCTGACATTATCTCGATCATGGTTGTATCTCCTAATTCCAGCTAAATAAACCTGATAACCACCTCAATATCTGCTTCTTAACCCCCTTTCAACCGATCCCCCTTGCAATCGTACCCCAATAGTCCGTAAGCTCATTATTAAAGTGCAACTTTCTGTAGTCTCGAGTGCAGTCTGCTAGTCTGCTGGACCGGTTGCACGAGCCACTCAAAGAGGGCCATGAGGGAGAGTGTGGTGTATGGCTATGGCCGGCCAGAGGTGAAGCACTCAGCCATACGTGTGAAATATAACTAGTGTGCAAAAGACGGGTGCTGCTTACACACATATGACATGTCTGCTTGCTAAATCTGGCCATGTCTGAAGGAATAAATTAACTTTGTGATGAAAACCATGGTGTTCAGGGAATGGAAGGGCGGAGAAGGGGAGGATTGGAGTAAGTTGCGAAGGAGAGAGAGTTAAAGAGAAAGAGGGAGGGATGGTTGCGTGGGTGGCTTGGAGGTTGCAGGCATTGTGAGCGGGGAAGGAGGTGATACGGCACGGGAGATGGAGTGAAAGCGATAACAAGTACATAGAAGTGTAAGGAGGGGGGTAAGGAAGGAATAAGGGAAGGAGGCAAAGACAAGGCACGCGTATGGAAGGGATCACTCACATGCGAGTTATCATGCCCTGGGCATCGCAATCAACAAAGGGTGTGAATTCGCAGTACCCCCCGACCTCCCAGTTATCAAATCCAATGTGCCATGCACGCGTGCAGTCCTCAAGGAACGTGCTGGGAGCAGCAGAAGGGAGGGAGGGAGGTGGCGCAGTCCACAAGGAGATGTATTTGTTGTTGGCTGGCCTGCACGCTCAGTGCATGCGCTTTTCCTCATTTGAGTCAACCTTGCATGCAAATGTTCGCTCGGAAGTCTATTGCATCCTTGCACAACTGAAAATAATAACATAATTAATCTCACAATGTCCTATTGATTCTGCCGAATATCAACGATCTCTTTGGCCTCACTCAAAAATTATATAAATGTTCAACTATCCTCTCCTCTTTTTCCAATTCTTCACGGTGTGTCAGAAATCTTACCATTGTTTGTTCAATTTTAACATGTGTGCAATAGTGGCAGAAATACACAGAACCGCCACTTAATCGTAAGGAGATTCCGATATCTCATGTTCTTGGAAGTTAGAAACATCGATTTCTACATGAAAATAGTGATTTTAAATAAATAATATATATAAAAAAAGAATTTTAGGCCTAAAAATATATAACGAGTATACTTTAGCTATACAACCAGCCCATTTCCGTTATGCAAGTGTAAATTATGTGTTATAAACAGCACAGCTCGTGCAACGCACAAAAATGAAATTGTGATTTCGCGGGTTTTGATTTTTCATGGCGACTTTACATGTGAGTAGATTCAAAACAGCACAGCACAGCACAACGGGTGCAGCAGAACGTTGGTAAGCCACGTGAATTCTTCCTGGTATCCTCGGCGAAATTTGAGGAACGCGTTGTGCTGTGCTGTGCGGACCCTGAATCCTCCCCCCCCCCCCCCCCCCCCCGTCATGGGGATCAGCACAGCACAAGCTCCGCATCCAGTTTGCCCGAGAAGTGGGGTTCCAGGTAGGTTCCGAGCGCATTACGGGTTCAGAGTTCTTTTGCGCGAATCGCTCATCTCCGCACAGCACAGCACAAACGAGGTTCGGAATCGATGTGCTTATCTTGATAAGGAATGGACACGTATCAAAGATGTTTCGATGAATCATCCTCTGGGATGTGATGAATCATCCTCTGGGCTGTGATGAATCATCCTCTGGGTTGTGATGAATCATCCTCTGGGCTTTGATGAATCATCCTGTGGGTTGTGATAAATTGTCCTCTGGGTTGTGATAAATCGTCCTCAGGTTGTGATAAAATCATCCTCTGGGTTGTGATAAATCATCCTCTGGGTTGCGATAAATCATCCTCTGGGTTGCGATAAATCATCCTCTGTGTTGTGATAAATCATCCTCTGGGTTGCGATGAATCATCCTCAGGTGCTGTGCGTCCGTTGCCACAAGCCTAATGCGACAACAGAACAGGGCCTCACTTCAGGTGGTATTGTTGCGAATAGTAAAAGATGAAGCATTACTGTGCACTCCTTACCGCAGCATTCGAAGCACACAGTACCGAGACTGAAAGACGAAAAGGCGGAAAGTGACGCGAAGGGTCGTACGGTTACAAAGCATCTGGACCGTCAGGGCAGACAGCATCAAGCAGCAGCAGTGGCGAGGATTCTGCCCAGACAGTTCGTAACCGTCTGGAGTCGCACGGTTGAGTTTCGCTGTAATACGGGAATGTACCCCTTAGAGTACATGGCCAGCTAGGTTGTTTCGCATTCCACCCTGTACTCTTATTTATACCTTTGTATTTGCACGTTTTTAACAATCTCAAGCATTTTACATTCACTCTACTTTGAGGTCAAGGGCCCACCACCACAGAATCAGTTGTGTGCGAACCTTCCTGAGGTGATCCTAGGGACGATCAATTTCTGATCGCAGCATGGTATGAGAGCGACTCGGGAATCCTTCGCACTGCCACCTCCGAAAACTTCGGCGAACGAAAAGTGGCGTCCGGCACACGCTCGCGCGTAAGAATGGCCGAAGGATCTGGTGGTCAGACGAATCTGACGGCTGAATCGCAGACCAACCCGGCTGCGACAAGCGAGGAAAACACAACGATTGGAACCGGCGTTCTTGCTCAACTGCTTCAGCGACTCACCAGCTTGGAGCAAGGACTCTAAACATTGCGGAATGGCGACGCGGGAACTTCTTCTCAACCCTCTCAACCGGCCTCAAACACCCACAGTACCGCCCCGCACACCTTCTCCCTCGACACGAATGCCTCAACTCCCAAGACTCCCCGTCCCAACGAAGAAGCAATTCTCTCTGCGCAATCAAGGTTTTTGAGCATATTAAAAATAAAGACAAGTGTGTGCTTTGACGGCAGAGACTTCTATACGTGGAGCTTCGAGCTGGAGCTGCTGCTCCAAAACACGCAGATATTCCACTATTTCGACGGGAGCTACGCGGGACCCGCTGAGGATACCGCTGACGCTCGGGCGCAGTACTACAACGAGTCATTGATGGCGTACGACGTTCTTCTGCGGAACATGTCTTCGGCGGAGCAATTGAGCATCAGATCGTACAAGACATCACCTGCTCCAACCCTCGACGATTTGCGCCATCTAAATGGCGTGTAGCAACCGAAAGATTCGGTTTCGTCGAGCCGCCTGCTCCAGCAGCTACTGAAGACTAAAATGGCCCCAGAGGAGAAGGCCAACAGCTACATTAATCGATGTCGGAGTCTACGCGATCGAATCGCGAAGTTGGGAAGCAACATTTCCGAAGAAATCTTTGTGAACATTGTGCTTCAAGGGCTCGGCCCAGAGTGGCGGCCCTGCAAGGCGCTACTCCGACAGCAGGGGGTCTTCTTGGAGGCTGCCCTATGCGCCGCCCTTCTCGTCGAACAAAGGGATATGGACCAGCAGCGACCAGCACCGCGACGAGACCGGGAACGCCTCGCCTTCTATGCCGACAACACTGAAGAGCGACGGCCGCGGCGCCTTTATTGCAAGATTTGCAGAAATTTTGGGCACCTGGCAGATCGATGCAATTTCCGATCTCGCCCTCGCCAGACAAATCCGAGCAACTGGTCCGGCCGACAAGACGCACGAAACGACACACGTCCAGCCCAGGGGTATCAACCCCCATCGTGCAACCTGAACCCAGCGGTTCAGCATCATCAGCAGCAGCAGCCGTCACAGTCTGCTCCCGTCCGCAACGTCATGGGAAACATGACGATGACAAGCGGATCGCGTCGCCCCCGCGTGCGCTCACCGTCACCTGAGCGAGCACGTCACCCAATCGGAGCATTCTCGAACAACAATCCGTTCAGCACGCGCCACGACTTCAGCGACGACGACAACCAGGACTGGAATCTCTAAGTCCCGCTGCTTGAAATTCCCCCGCACGTACCTGATACGCGGGCGACACCGATCGATTGGATCTCGCGCGAACAATTTTCTCAAGTTTGACACCCCGCACATCGTTACTCCGCAACTGGCACTACTCGCACGTAACGACAACAGGCACTACAACACGTGGTACCTAGATAGCTGCTGTGGGCAGCATATGGTGGGCTCTGAGGGTTACATATCTAACGCCGTCTCCACCCCTGTCGTGACCTATGTCACCGTGGCGAACAACACACGCCTGCGCGCAAGCGCGCAAGGAATCGTGGTGCTCAAGGCTCGAGGGAGCAGGACGCACATCACGCTGAACGACGTGCTGATCATGCAAAATCTGCGCATTAAATCTTCTCTCGGCAGTGCAACTCATGGACTGCGGAGTTGACCTCAGCACCGACCCTGAGACGCGCGACATCCTGCTTCACTACATCGCGCCGAACAGGCCCCGCAAGCAGATCGAAAGAGCACACTCCGAGAACGGAGTCTACATCCTTGATTTCGACATTCCTGACTGCAGCGGCGATTCGCAGGATCTCATCGATCTCGTCCTTTTGCGCTTCGAGCACATCCACCGCATAGATTGGAAGCATCCTGATGGACGACCATGGGTGTCGTATCACCCGCACCCACGCGAGCTGGCGCTACATGACCCTGACCCGGACAGCATGTGCAAAGATTGCCACACGCCCACATCCTCGACATGCGCGATTGCCGGCCGAGGACTTGCCGCCATCGCCAAAGAAGAGCGGGAAGCACCGCCTGACGAAGGGATGTCAACATTGGAACTAGAAATCGCACCTCCGTGTCTTCGGAACGGAGGAGCATCCCCTCCCCGGCCCAGCATCACAACATCTCCAAGGCATGTTGCGCGGCACCGGCATTGGTACCTTCGACACGCACGGTAATCCATGACCTTACACAAAGGAGAAATTTTTGGAGATCTACTCCCACAGGCGCGACTCCACGAAGAAGCTCACCGTGGCGCAAGAAGAGGAACTGGCACGACGTGAAGCGGAAGAGCTTCGCCATCGAAGTCTCGCCGAGTCGCGCGGAACATTCGCCTGGAGAGGATGGGGAGAAGAAGAGAGCGCCTCCAATGAAGGGGGGTGGGGGAGCGCTGGCGGTTGGGGTACGAGTGACACCGGCGGCTGGGGAGCCGCAACTGGCGGTACCACAAGCGGATGGGGCGTCGCATTTGGCGGCAACACCGGTGGCTGGAACACTTCCGGCGAAGGCTGGGGAGCTTCCCGCGAGGACCAAAGGGGGGGAGAAGAAGAAGAAGCGGAACCTCCTGTTGTTCCTCTTAGTCGCCCTCCGCGCCACCCTGCACCTGCACTACCTCCACCTGACATTCCGCCACACAGCGACCCTTGGGACACCATCGACTGGGGCAACGAGCCCTCTACCCCGCGGCACACCGTTTACGGGCCTGACCCCGAGCCGCGGGAACCAACTTTCGTCCCTGGAACCATCCCCTGGACCAACATTCCCTACTCTATCATTCTCGACAAGGAATTTTTGGCGTTGATGTTAACCACGGCAAACAACGAAGAGGAAGCAGCAGAAGAAGTCGCAGCGGAATCTGCCCCAGTACCTGACGAATACCCCGAAGCAGCGCTTGCACGCTACATGCGCACCTCTGGATTTCGTGCCGACGATGCTCTCTGGCACCAGCGCCTTGGTCACCCCTCACACGTAACACTAAAGAACTGCATCGAAGCTGGCGTGTTTGCACCTGGTGCGCTCTTGCGCCCACATGGCACTGAAGTGAGAGGTGGGACACATCCGCGCATCTGCACCATCTGCCCCGAAGCTGTGCTGAGTCACCAACCGTTCCCACTATTCGAACCTAGAACCAATCGTTACCCTAAGCTACACAAGGTGTACAGCGACTTCCTCAACGTGGGACATTGCGGGAGCAACGACGAGCTGTACACGCTCACCTTCGTCGACGCTGGAACACGCTATGTGTGGGTCGTGAACGTGGAGGCGCGCAGCATAGCGTACGAAGTCTTCCACCTGTGGCTGGCACACGCGCAGCGGCAATCTGGGGAGAAGCTAAAAATCTGGCAATCTGACGCCGCAGCGGAATTCAGAAGCAAGGAGCTGCAGGATTACCTGGCGCAGAAAGGAATCGTGTTAAAAACTAAGGATGGGGTCTATGAAGATTAAGGGCCGAAATATCTCAAAATCGTCAACTATAATTCTGGACAGAAAAGTCATCATCACAAGAAATGTCGTCAACAAAAAACGCATGGTTAGAACTCTCTCAAACTCAAGTATGTTGTAGCCCTTGACCGTGGCTATGTATCCCCATTTGAATCGTATCAAACGATGGAGAATAACTCGAGTTATGAATTTTGGCGCACTAGAGGGTATGCTGCCATAGAAACTTAACTCAATCACAATTGTCTCACAAGTAACACACAAGAAAGTTAGAGTTGCAATAAACCAGTTAGGAGGGAAGAGGAGAACAAGAGGGAAGACCCCCAAGTATTCCCCAACCAAGGAAACCCCATAGTCACACAATTCCCCTCTCTATAGGCACCCCAACTTTGAGATTTGTCACTTTCTCAACTCATGCCATCCACCTCACCCAACTTGGCCACACTTGCCAACATGGTTTGGCTTCTCCCAACCACTTGGCATCAATCTACAATAGAGTGACGAATTTCCCCAACCCCAAAATTCTATACCCCATATTGAGTCACTCCACAAATTCCCATAGTCGTCGCATCATAATCAAAACTTCGAACGATCATATATTTCTCGTTCTTGTTCCGATCGCGACAATTCTTGGTTCGTCGCAAAGCTCTTGAGTAGAGGAGTCACTTCAGATATTTGCTCAAGGCAAATAACACTTACACACACTCAGAAAATCCAAACCACACCAAACACAAATTCTTGCACACGCTCACACCATGCATGCAACGCACGAACATTTGATGGGAGGCAGACAGATGTGAATGCAAATGATGGCATTGATAGAATTGGAACTGAACTGATTGCTTGATAAGGAAGGCACTAGGCCTTAAGTACAAACAGGGTTGGGTTGAGCAAAACTAGGGAAAGGATGGGATGGGAATCCTAGCAAATCTCCAATTGGTGAGTTGGCAGATTTGCAGGATTACGAGGGAATCCCAACCAGATAGGGTTGGGATTACAATTTTACACCCAACCTACAAAGTAACCTAACCGATATAGAATATAGTACAAAGTGTTGACTGACTATTTCTAACACACCCCCTAGGCTGACATGGCGGCCCAACACCCATGGACGAGAGGAGGCGGTAGTGGTCTTGGCGAACAAGAGACTTGGTAAACAAGTCAGCAAGGTTGCAGTCGGAGGCAATGTGTTCAGCCTTCAGCTGCTCGCGCTGCACCAGCTCACGAAGAAAGTAGTGACGGACCTAAATGTGCTTGGTGTGGCCGTGGAAGACGAGGTCCTTTGTGAGATGAATGGTGCTCTCGTTGTCACACCAAAGCGTTGGGGCTAGTTGAGGATACCCAAGTTCTGCCAGCAAGAAGGAGAGCCAACGGGCCTCTTGGGCAGCCATGGTCCCGGCATACAGCTCTGCCTCACAGGTCGACAGTGAGACGGAAGACGACCGAGTGGAGCGCCAACTGACAACCCCACTGCCAAGGGTAAAGCAATATCCTTGGGAAGAGCGCCGATCACTCTGGTCATCAGCATAGGACGAGTCACTGTACCCCTCAAGGCGAACAGGGGAAGAGCCGCCAAGAGTGAGCACATAGTTCTGTGTGCCTTTGAGATAGCGGAGGACCCGCTTGGCGGCAGACCAGTGGTGGCTCGTGAAGCGACCAGGTGCAACGTAGCGAGACAGGACACTGACTGGATAGGCCAAATCTGGTCGAGTGCACATCATCGCGTACATGAGGGAACCGACGAGCTCGGGGTAAGCCTCATCACAGGGCTCAGGTGAGGGAACAGAGGGTGCAGTGAGTTGGTGCTGCAGAGAGAGTGGGGTGGGCATTGAAGCTGCTTCCTGCATCTTAAACCTGGTCAGAACGTTGTTGATGTAGAACTTATGCGAGAGGGTGATGGTGCGGGCCGTGCGATCACGTGTGATTTCCATGCCCAGATAGTTCGTCAGTTTCCCAAGATCCTTCATAGCCAGCTTCTCACCAAGTGCGGTTTTGACTGCTGCCAGCTCAGTCTGATCCTTGGTGACAAGGATCATGTCATCGACATAAACCAAGATGAAGAAGCGGGATGGTGTTGCTCGGATGAAGAAACTGGGGTCAGAGGTGGATGGGTGAAAGTCGAGGGACCCTAAGGTGCTCTTGAGCTTGTTGTGCCATTCCGGGGGTGCTTGCTTGAGGCCATAGACTGGTCGATTCAGCTTCCATACAGTGCCTGGTGGAAAAGGAGCCGGAAATCCTTCGGGCCGCTCCATGTAGATTTCCTCTCGAAGGATCCCTTGCAGAAACGCAGAGGACACATCCATGCAGTCAACCTCCATGTCATCTCGAGCGGCAACATCAAGAAGGGTGCACAGTGTGGGAGGTTTGGCGGTGGGAGAGAATGTCTCAAAGAAGTCCAGTCCATGCTTTTGGGTAAATCCCTTGGCACAGTACCGGGCTTTGAAGACGGGAAATTCGCCTGGAAGTTGTTTCACCCGGAAAACCCATTTTCCCTTCACAATGTTGACGCCGGAGGGAGGAGAGACATCTGTGAAAGTTCCTGTGTGAATGAAGGCCTCACACTCTGCGACAATGGCCCCTAGCCATTGAGCGGCGTGAGGACCAGAAACTGCTTCAGCATAGGTGAGAGGTGTGGGGATGGAGGGGTTGTCCGAGAAGTCGAGGGTGGGAGATTCTGCGATATTTGGAAAGAGGGAGCAGAGTGCGTATATGGCTGAGTCAATCTCAATCAACTCCTCATGTCTGTCCTCAAGAAGGGAGGGCATGAGCGAATAATCACCCCCGACAGGAGGAGGATTGAGAGAGACACGAATGGAAAGGCAAAGAGGCTTGGGAGCTTTGCGCGAGCGGGTGCGACCAGCGATGGGGGAGGGAGGCGGAGCTGGAGGGGGAGAAGCAGCAGGTGTAGTGGCAGCATCAAGAACAGCAGCTGGATCAGGAGCAGGAGCTGGATCAGGAGGAGGAGCTGGATCAGGAGGAGGAGCAGCAGCAGGAGGATGGCGTTGGTAGGTTTTGAGAGGAATGGGCTCGGGGGCGGGAAGGAGCGGGGGAGACTGCGTGGTGCTGGAAGGGGAAGCGGGTGACGGGGGGTCGGAAACTGTGGAGGGAGCAGGAAGAGGAGGAGATGGAGTGGTGGCAGGAGGAAGGCTGTCAAAGTCAGCCCAAGAGAAGGAGGCGGAGGAGAAGGAGAAACTGTGGAGGAGGGGTAGAACGGGTGGGATTCATCGAAGAAAACATCTCGGCTGCGATAAAGTTTGTTGGTGGTAGGATGGAGGAAGAGGTAGTCTGGCGAGTCCGAGTTGTGCCCGAGGTACACGCACGTGATTGTTTTCGGAGCAAGCTTGCCGCCAGCTGCACGACGGGCTTGGGAGTTGAGGAGAACATAGGAAGTGCACCCCCATACACGAAGAGGGCGGACGGACGGATTTTAACCCGTCCACAGCTCTGCGGGGGTGGTGTGGGTGTGGTGAGGATGAGGATGGAGATTGTGGAGGGCGGCAGCATGGAGCATGGCGTATCCCCAAAGAGAGGGAGGGGCGGAAGCATGAGTGAGGAGGCAGCGAGCAATCTGCACCAGGATGCGGTTTCGGCTCTCAGCAACACCGTTCTGTTGAGGGCTGTCTGGGAGGGTGAAGGTCTGACAAATACCCTCAGTAGAGCAGAAAGCTTTGAGAGTGTTGTTGCGGAATTCACCGCCACCGTCAGAGTGAAGAATCTTGATTTTGGTTTTGAAGTGTGAATGAGCCTGCCTTGCCCATTCCATGATAATGGCTGGGGCTTCAGACTTGGCGGTGAGAAGGTGAACGGAAACATAGCGGGAATAGTCATCAACGATGAAAAGGAAGTAGAAGTGTCCGCCACGGGAACGAACAGGAGCTGGACCCCAAAGTTCCATGTGTACGCGATCAAGAGGTGTGGTAGAGGTGGACTCAGTGGGAGGATGGGGCTGTTCCCGAAGCTTGCTCTGTGCACAGTCAAGGCAAGGTGGTCCAGAAAGAGAAGGGGGTTGTGGAAGTGAGGCGGGCAGCCCATGAAGGAGTTGTTTGGTGGCAAGGTCTGAAAGTGCGCGGAAGTTGATGTGGCCGAGGCGGTGATGAAATAGCATAGTCTTGTCATTGAGGAGGCGGCAGTGACATGAGGGGGAGTCTGAGGATGGAAGCGGAAGGTTGGTGAGGGAGCATGTTTGAACGGGAGGTACAACTAGTGTGTACAGGTTGTTGGAGTTGAGGGTGAAGCGGGCAAGATGGAGTCCGGTTTTGGCGTCAAACATGTCACAGTAGTCAACATCATTGGGAAAGATGGTGATCACGCCTGCGTGTTGGATTTCCCGCTGTGCAAGAAGGTTGTAGCGGAGGGTAGGGGCACAGATGCCAGTGACTGTGCCGGATGGGAAAGCTGGACAGGAAACTGTGGAGGACCCATGGCATTGGATGGAGAAGCTAGAATCGGCTCCAAGGAGTGAGGTGGGAGCCTGGTAGGGAACGAAGGAAGTTTGGTCTTTAAGCACTGTGTGGGTGGCACCACTGTCTAGTATGAACTCAATTCCCTGTGTGGTTGAAACACCGATGTACTGCGACCCCTTCTCATTAATAAGACCAGCACCAGAGAACAACAGGTTAAGGCGAACATCAGATGGGGCACTAGCAAATGCCTGAGCAGGTTCCTCCACTGCCTCGACCTGGTTCACGCGACGGGGTGGTGCCCAGTTGGGAGGGCGCTTGTCCTTGGAGACACCGTGGGCGTCATACCACTCGTCATCTCGCTTCTTGAAGCAAGTTGCCTCAGGGTGGTTGGTGCCGTTGCATTTTTGCCCCGCACGTGGACCCTTCCTAATGAGGTACTGGCATGGGGGAAAGGAGTTGCGCCTCTGGCCCTGCTGGGAACGAAATGAATGCCAGGGGAGTAGCGCATAGCATTGACGGATGCCTGGGCTGCAAGGTCCTTTTCGGCAGAGAGAAGGGCCAAAGGGACTTTCTTGAAGGTGAGTTCCTTGGTGGGGAGCTGCTTGAGCATGGAACTGGTGACGTTGTAGGCCGGGGTGAGTCCGACGAGAAGCCCAGCAGCAGGTGCCTGTTCGGGGAAGGTGATCCCAATGTCCTTGAGCTCCTCATGGATGTTGCGGATTTCAGAGATGTAGTCTGCCATGCCCGGGCATTCCTCAAGGCGGATTTGGAACATGCGAGGAATGAGGATTGCAACTCCCACGGCAGTTTTGTCATGAAAGCGATCCTGGAGGTACTTCCAGATGTCATGCGCAGAGCGGAAGGTGCGGTAGGACTTGACTAACTCGACTGGGGTGGTGGTGATGAAAACCCTAATCACTGCCGCATCCGCCTGCTCCCAGAGACTGACGTCCGTCTCATACTTGGTGGTTTTAGCGTCGAAAGCAAGCTTGGCTATGGCAGTGGCGCCTTCGCCAAGAGGATCGGGAGGGAGAGGCATCTTCCCCTTGCCGTGATTGAGGAGGATGTCCTTGAGGCAAATCCCCTTGAGCTCCGAGCTAAGGAGGTGCTTCTCCACTCCATAGCACCACTCCCCGAAATTGGTGCTCGTGCCGTTGGGAGCGAGGTTAAGGATGATGAGGTTTCCGACGAGAGTGGAAGTTGAAGTTGCCATTTCGCGCGGAGCGCAGCGCTAAAGTCTCCTATACGTAGCGGAGCGAAGCGGAGCGGAGTTCAGGTGATTTTGGAAATTGAGGAAGTTCGAAACGCGATTTTGGCAATAGAATGCCCGTGTACTATACCCTGATACACTGCTTCGCCAATGCCCCCTGTTCTGCTTCGCTGCTGCCCCTGTTCCGCTTCTCTGCTGCGCTGCTGACCTGTTCTGCTGCGCCGCTGACCTGTTCTGCTGCGCCGCTGGACCTGTTCTGCTGCGCCGCTGAACCTGTTCCGCTGCGCCGCTGAACCTGTTCCGCTGCGCCGCTGAACCTGTTCCGCTGCGCCGCTGAACCTGTTCCGCTGCGCCGCTGAACCTGTTCCGCTGCGCCGCTGAAAACCTGTTCCGCTGCGCCGCTGGACCTGTTCCGCTGCGCCGCTGAAAACCTGTTCCGCTGCGCCGCTGGACCTGTTCCGCTGCGCCGCTGAAAACCTGTTCGAAGTTAAGAAGATGCGAAAATTGTCATGGAGATATAAAAACCAGAAGCTTACGATGAAGGAAGTCGAAAGCTGAGAATGTCGCCGTTGAAAAACGAGATGCGCGATGAAGGAAGCCGAATGCGCGCTTGACCGGAGCGACGATGTGAAGTTTTCTGAAAAACGCTAAGCGTAGGAGCCGGGAACCGAAATAGGCATACCCTAAAAGGAGAGAACCATCGGGACGCCAAGGATCGGATTCCGCGTGAGCGGAATTTACTAGCTCGATACCATGATAGAATTGGAACTGAACTGATTGCTTGATAAGGAAGGCACTAGGCCTTAAGTACAAACAGGGTTGGGTTGAGCAAAACTAGGGAAAGGATGGGATGGGAATCCTAGCAAATCTCCAATTGGTGAGTTGGCAGATTTGCAGGATTACGAGGGAATCCCAACCAGATAGGGTTGGGATTACAAATCTACACCCAACCTACAAAGTAACCTAACTGATATAGAATATAGTACAAAGTGTTGACTGACTATTTCTAACAGGCATCACATAACAAACTCCCCCTTAGGCTGCCAACCATCATCCCACATGCCTCAGCTCATGCATGCACCCTCAATACACACTCATTCGAGCAATCGTCATTCCCTTCCAATGTTCTTCCTCTCTCCTTCCAACATCCCACTTCCAACACGCCCTCTTTGTTCAAGTCTGCTGCACCTCGTTGTAGCCTCTCTCTCACGGCACTATCTCCCAAACCCTCTGAATGTAGCCCCATAGCAGTAGGCTAGTTCATCCTCATCAATCTGCTCATTCACACTCCCAGCCGGTACCACACTTGGTGTTCCACGACTCGCATAGGTCAGCCTGGCAGGAGGGCGCACATCCCTCCTGAGACGCTCAGGCGGGTGTGGGGCACGTGAAGCAGCACCTTGCTGCTGCGGGTGTTGCAGCTGTTGCTCCACCTCAGGTTCTCCCCCATCCTCAGTCACCCCAGAGATCTCCTCCTCTGAGATAGTGACCTGAACTTGCCTTGAAAGCCGCTGCACCTCATCAACCTCAATGATCAGCGCTGTAGTTGAAAGCTTCTGCTGCTGCTGTTTCCAGTCCTTGTAGTACAAGGACTCAAGGAACTTCACATCCGTTGAAACAGTCAGCTTCTGGCTGGTCAAGTCCCACACCAACCAGCCCTTGTGGTCCTTCGCAATTCCCAAGTGCACACCCCATCTCCCAGAAGCCTCCAACTTTCCCCTCTTCTCTTTAGGCACATCAAACACCACCATGCAGCCGTAGGCTCTCAGCATGTTGACTGTTGGTGCACTCCCATACCACTTGGTGTAGGGGACCCACTACTTGTCCCCCACAGTCGCCAGCACCCTGTTCTTCACGAGAGCGAGCTGCCGCAGTGCAGTCACCAAAAACGGATCCGGCAGCCCTGCACGCCCAAGGAGAGTGCGAGCACCTTCCTGCAGGGAGAGTGCGAGCACCTTCCTGCAGGGTCCGGTTGAACCGCTCAGCCACGCCGTTTTGCTGAGGGTTGTAGGGCACTGTGAACTGATGCTGGATTCCCTTCCGCTTCAGCTCCTTCTCAAAATCAGTGCCGATGAACTCTCCTCCGTTGTCGGTGCGGATCACCTTCACCTTGTGTCCGCTCTTCCTTTGAGCTCTCGGCATCCACTCCTTGAGAACAGCTGCTGCCACCTCCCCCTTAATCTTGAGAGGGTACACCCACACGGCACGCGTGTGGTCGTCCACAATGGTTAAGAAGTAGCGGCTGCCCGAGAGAGAAGGGGCCCTCATAGGGCCCACCACATCCATGTGCACAAGCGCGAGCGGGGCATTGGCTGGTCCCGTGCCGCTGCTGAAGGGAAACTTTGTGAACTTGGTCTTAAGGCATGTAGGGCAGCTCCCAATCTCCTTTGCTGCCCCCTTCACCTCCAACCCCTTCAAGCTCCCATCCTTCACTAACTTTTGCAGCATAGGAAAATTCACATGACACAGCCTCTCGTGCCACGTCTCCCAATCAGCCTCACCACTCCCATATGAAGTCTTTGCCCATGCAGGTGTTGCATCCACGCCAGCAAGCACCTCACCATGTGGCTGCTGTGGCTGCTGCTCCTTCTTGACTGCATCCAGGGCCCCATCAATTGGTGCAGTCTCCTCTTCTCCCGCAGCTGCTTTAGCCGTTGCTGTTGCCGCTGTCACTGCTAGAGGTTTCCCGTTTCAAGGGATTATAGGCAGCTGCCACAGTTCCTTGATGCAGCTGATTTTCTCCTCCAAATCCCACAGCTGCAATTTCCCAAGCTTGCACGGCAGCTGGTTAGGCCGAAGGTCACTTTGGCCTTGCTCTTCTGCAGCCGGCGCACAGACAGAAGGTTAGCGGACAAAGCTTCAACCAACAACACATTCCCCAGCCCCACAAGCTCTCCATTGGCTCCCATTACCTTGGCATTCCCGACACCAATCACAGGGAGCAAAGCACCTGAAGTGGCAGCCACAAAAATTATCTTCCCAGAGGGTTTTTACCTCGTCAAACAAATCTGCCCATGGGGTCATGTGACTTGTGCAACCTGAATCGATCACCCAGTGAGTGAGGGGGTGCATCACAACTAGACATGAGCAAGAACTCGAACACCTGTTCGGTTCGCCTCGAACATGTTCGAGGCGAACCGAACTATTTTTTTTTTAGAGAAAAATAGTTCGAGGCGAACATGTTCGGTGTTCGGCCGAACATGTTCGCCGTTCGCCACCTCCATTTCGCGGAGTGTGGACGAACACGAACATGTTCGTGTTCGTTTTTTGTTTGACGCGAACACCAAAGTGTTCGCGTCAAAATTGGCCGCGACCAATTTTAGGTCGCGGCCGATTTGAGTTTGAGCTCATTTTTTGAGCTCAAACTCAAAACGTCTTTGTTGGTTAGCCCTCCCTCCCTCAACCACCATAGGCTTCATCCCTTTAAGAGCCACCAAGCTGTCAGAATGTTATCTTATGCTCTAGCCTGTAGTGGGGTGCTCTATAGCGAGTACAACCCTTCTAGGGTTTCCTATTTGTATCCCCATTCTTGCTAGTGCAATCCTCTTCTTCTCTCTTCTCTCTTTTAAACTTTAACATGCTATCAGAGCAGGTCGATCCCCTTGGATCGATCCTGTGGGTGGGCTCACCACCTTGTTGCTTCCGCTGCAACTGCTACTGCTACTCTCTGTGCCGCACGCTTCGTGGCGTGCGGCAGTTTTTCTTCCCGCCGTGCGCCCCGAGGCGCGCGGCGGTTTTCTGCCCGCCGTGCGCCCCGAGGCGCGCGGCGGTTTTCTGCCCGCCGTGCGCCCCGAGGCGCGCGGCGGTTTCCTGCCCGCCGCGCGCCCCGAGGCGCGCGGCGGGTCGCGCGACCCCTGCAGCCCCGTCGCGCCGCCCAGGGGAGCCGCGCGCGGCCCCTGCAGCCCCGTCGCGCCGCCCAGGGGAGCCGCGCGCGGCCCCTGCAGCCCCGTCGCGCCGCCCAGGGGAGCCGCGCGCGGCCCCTGCTGCCCCGTCGCGCGGCCCTGCTGCCCCGTCGCGCTGCCCAGGGGAGCCGTGCGCGGCCCCTGCTGCCCCGCCCCGTCCCCGACCTGCCCCGGCCCCGACCTGCCCCGGCCCAACTCCCGTCGCCCGTCGCGGCGCCCTGGGGGGGGGCGAGTCTACCGGGGGCCGCGCGTTGCCCCCCCCCCCCCCCCCCCCTACCTCCCTACCCTGTTTTTAGGGTTTGGGGGGTAGTGGTTGGGGGGTGGCGGTTGGGGGGTGGCGGTTGGGGGGTGGCAGGTGTGTGGCGTCGCCTGCTCCTCCTCCTCCTCCGTCTCCCTGTGCTGCAGCTGCCGCTGAGGGGGGGTGGACGTGTTGGAGCCGGTGGAGTGGTACTAAGGGGGGGTGAAGGGGGAGTGGAGCTAGCGGTGTAGCAGCGGGTGTGTGCCAGGGGGGAGTGGGATAGTTTGGGGAAGCTGAATGGAGGTTGCCGTCGTGTCGCCAGCAGCACCTGTATTCCGGGGACTTCGTCCGGTAGCCCAGTCGTAGCCAGCTGTGCCAGCCGCCCGTGGGTCCGTTGCTCGTCTGCCGCTACTTTAGCCGCGGGGCCTGTTACTCCTGTATTCCGGGGACTTCGTCCGGTAGCCGCTGTGCCAGTCTGCCTCCTGTTGCCCGTGTGTCTGCAGCTTCAGCCGTCGCCCCCTATCTCCTCTCCTCTCACTCTCTCTCCTCCTCCTCACTTGCCCGTTGTGACTACCACTAGCTTTGCTCATAATTGTGAACTTAAACTATTGCTTCTTGAACTTGTGCTCAGAATGTGTGGTGACATTGTGATCCACCCTGAGCTTGTACTCCTTTGCTTCCTCTGCTGATTACACCCCACTTTGGCTATGGGGGTGTGTCAGAATGTTATCTTATGCTCTAGCCTGTAGTGGGGTGCTCTATAGCGAGTACAACCCTTCTAGGGTTTCCTATTTGTATCCCCATTCTTGCTAGTGCAATCCTCTTCTTCTCTCTTCTTTCTTCTAAACTTTAACACAAGCTTGCGTTCTCTAACTAGTACACGAACATTTCAACTAAGTACTTCGTAGTAGTGAGGGGTAATTTCAGAAATCGCGAGGGGTTAGTTCGTTGCATGCACACATATACACCCTGCACACATTTTGCTTTCATCCTGAACCTTGAAAACTGTTTTCTGACATGTGTGACTATTGTGAATTTTCCCCTGGGCGAACACGAACATGTTCGTCTCGAACATGTTCGTGTTCGCCCGCTGAAAAAAATCGTTCGCCTCCTAGGGCGAACGGCGAACACATATTTTCTGCCAAGTAGTTCGCCGAACCGAACACTGTTCGGTTCGGCGAACTCGAACATGTTCGAGTTCGCCCTCTGCTCATCCCTAATCACAACCTTCCGAACCGAGCCCACATCACCCTCGCTTCCTTTCACATCCTCAACCATGAGGAACATCTCAGGGTCGGCTTTACCTTGTGCACCATCACCTTGTGCACCTGAACCTTGCACAACGCCACCTCGTGCACGTTCACCACTTTGTGGCTTCATGCCTAGGGGCGCCCATCCCTCAGGCCGGCTGAAACACTTGAACCACGGGTGTCCAACCTTCTTGCAGTACCAGCACGCTCCCTCCATTTGGGTACTCCCCCTGCCTCCAGAGCTCTCATGCCCCTCATTATAGTTACTTCGGCCTCTCCCTCTGCCAAAGCCTCTCCCACTGCCTCGACCTCTCCCACTCCCTCTTCCTCTCCTGCCTCCTGCAGCTCCATACCCGTCAGCAGTTTTGTTGGCAGCACAACCTCCCGTGTGGCGCCTGCGGAAATCCTCCTGCAGAATCTGATGTCGTAGCCACTCAGGCATCCATTGGTCCTGCTGAGTGTTGAGGGTGGGGATGAGGTTGTCCCACGAGTTGTCGAGCACCAAGATGATCTTGGTGCACTGCTGCATTTGCGACACCTTGCTGCCCGCCGCTGCCATCCTCGCATAGATGTCCTTGATCTTGTCAAGGACCGACTTCACATCATCACCCGGTCGCATGGAGAGGGCAGCCAGCTCCTTCTACAACACAATCACCATCGGCAGCGTGTTGGGCTGAATCACATCGCGCAGTAGCTTCCACGCCTTTGGTCCGGAATCATCCAACTCCACCAAATCCTTGATGTGTTGGAACATGTCGTTGTTGATCGATTGAAGGATTAAGTCGTACACTACCGCGCTCTTCTCAATCCACCGATCGCGGGCATCGCCTTCCTCCGGCATCTTCTCTTCTCCCATCGCAAGTTTCAGCAGCTTGTAGTGCTTAAACGCACTCCGCATCCGCCCGCTCCATTCCTCATAGTTGGAGTCATCCAACGCCTCGATCTTGGATGGTGGCGGCTCATTCCTCTTCTCAGCTGCATCTCCACTCCCTTGACTCATTTCCTCTGCTCCCAATCGCAGGTTCCAGCTCCTCCTTTGCTGTCCACACTGAAGTCCCACAATATTTTCACAAGTGTCGGCGCCAACGAAATTTTGGTCGAGTTTCCCCTTAGCGGAAGTTACATCCAACCTCTAGAACTCCACTTAGGTACGCTCACATGCCATGGTGGGCAGCCAGAGGGGGAGTTTGTTATGTGATGCAATCATTTGCATTCACGTCTGTCTTCCTCCCATCATATGTTCGTGCGTTGCATGCGTGGTGTGAGCGTGTGCAAGAATTTGTGTTCCGTGTGGTTTGGATTTTCTGAGTGTGTATGAGTGTTATTTGCTTTGAGCAGATATCTGAAGTGACTCCTCTGCTCAAGAGTTTTCCGACGAACCAAGAATCGTCGCGATCGGAACAAGAACGAGAGATATATTATCGTTCGAAGTTTTGATTGTGATGATTCTTGGTTCGTGGGAAAGCTCTTGAGCAGAGGAGTTACTTCAGATATCTGCTCAAGGCAAATAACACTCACACACACTCAGAAAATCCAAACCACACCAAACACAAATTCTTGCACACGCTCACACCACGCATGCAACGCACGAACATATGATGGAAGGCAGACAGACGTGAATGCAAATGATGGCATCACATAACAAATCGAACATCACATCTCCCTTCCCTACGCGCACCAACAGCAAGGCGTAGCTGAGCATACGAATCGCATGCTCATGACGAAGGTGCCGGCGCTAATGAAGCAATCGAAGCTTCCGCCAATCTACTGGACCTACGCAACGCACCATGCCGTGCGGGCGCACAATCTGCTGTCAACCACAGCCATCACCGGCAACTTATCTCCGCATATAAAGTGGACGGGGACCAAGGGTGATACATCCATGCTCCGAGTGTGGGGATGCATGGTGCAGTACCGCCGGCCAACATCAACTATCGGGAAGTTCGCAAGCCGCGCGCTGGGGTATTCACCTTGACATCAGCCACGAGCACAAGGCATGGCTCATCCTGGACCTTATGAGCCAGAAAACTACGAACGAGTGCGATATCTGTCAAACATATGCATATCTATGTTATATTTTGGGTAGGCTTAGTGGGGTACACACTGTGGGGTACAACCCCTTAGGTTCATTTTCCTTGTACCAACCTTCTCGATAGTCGACATCACTCATGCCTAGCTTCTAAGATGGTATCTAGAGCATAGGTCTTTAGGACCTAAGATTAGGGCCCACCGATTACGCATTACCTGCTGCCCGCGCGCGCCTCGGCTGCACGCGCGCGGCCCTTTTTTTTTCCGTGCGCGCCACTTACAGCAGCCCGCGCGCAGCCCGTTTTCGGCCCCGCGTGCCACGTCAGTCACCTGCGCAGCCTGCCGCCGGCCCGCGCACCGTGTAAGCCGCCCGTGCGCAACCCGCTTAGGCCCTGTGCGCCGCTTCCGTGTAGCCCGTTTTAGGCCCCACGCGCCGTGTAGCCCGTTTTAGGCCCCACGCGCCGTGTAGCCGGTTTTAGGCCCCACGCGCCGCGCCAGCCGCCCACGCAGCCTGCCTGCTAGCTGTCTGCTGCCACCTGCCTGTCGCCTGCCTGCCTGCCTGCTTGCTGCCTACTGCCGCCTACCTGCAGCCTGCCTACTGCCTGCCTGCTGCCGCCTGCCTGCTTGCTGCCTGCCGCCTGCCTGCTGCCTGCCTGCCAGCCTGCTTGCTGCCTGCTGCCGCCTGCCTGCCGCCTGCCTGCAGCCTGCCTGCTGCCTGCCTGCTGCCGCCTGCCTGCTTGCTGCCTGCAGCCTGCCTGCCTGCCTGCTTGCTGCCTGCTGCAGCCTGCCTGCAGCCTGCCTGCTGCCGCCTGCCTGCCGCCTGCCTGCAGCCTGCCTGCTGCCTGCCTGCTGTCGCCTGCCTGCTTGCTGCCTGCAGCCTGCCTGCCTGCCTGCTTGTTGCCTGCTGCAGCCTCCCTGCAGCCTGCCTGCTGCCTGCCTGCTGCCTGCCTGCTCCTTGCTGCCTGCTGCCGCCTGCCTGCTTGCTGCCTGCTGCCGCCTGCCTGCAGCTTGCCTGCTGCGTGCCTGCTGCTTGCTGCCCCTGCCTCCTGCCTCTGCCTCCTGCCTCCTACCTGGTGCCTGCTGCCTCTGCCTGCTGCCGCCTGCCTTAAGCCAATATGGCGACGCCTAACGTTCTAGCGTTCGAGCCTGACGGTCGTCCCATCGAGTTCACTGTGTGGTTAGACGATCTCCAGCTGTTCCTTCTGACTGATGCCAAAGAGGGTGTCTCACTGTTCAATTACGTCTTTGGCACTGTCGTTACTCCTGCTGCTGATGCTCCTGCTCTAGAACGCTCCCAGTGGCAGACTCGTGATGCTGCAGCACGCCTAGCTATTAGGAACCACCTGCCGATTACTGAGCGAGCGCATTTTAGCCAGCACAGAACTGCTAAGACACTGTACGACGCTGTAGTTGCGCGCTACTCCTCCCCGGCCACTGCAGCCATAGGTCGACTCATGCTACCGTACCTGTTCCCCGATCTTTCCTCGTTCACCACTGCTGAGGACCTAGTTTCTCACCTGCGCGCTACTGACTCTCGCTTTCGTGCCGCCCTTTCAGCCGAGTTCTGCGCCGCAAACCCCCCCCCGGTGTACTTCACTCTCTATTTCCTCGTCACCCGCCTCCCTGACACTCTTAGCTCAGTCAGGGACCACTTCCTAGCGCTAGACCCCACCACTCTCACTGTCGACGACTTCGAGAAGCACCTCCTCGCAGCAGAGAAGAACATCCTCACTGTAGGTGCTGCTCGTGGCACTCCTCGCTCTCCCCTCTTTGAGAGGTGCTCCCCCTTTCCTCTCACCCCCTCCTACGCCTCCGCAGCTGCTGCTCACGACTACCTTGGTGCTGAGGGGGTTGGAGCTGCTTCCGCTCCTAGTGGGAAGCGTCGCAGCGGTAGGGGCGGCAGGGGTGGCAGGGGCGGTGGGGGTGGCGGTGGAGGTGGCGGTGGTGCAGGCGGCGGGGGAGGTGGAGGTGGTGGGGGTGGTCGTGGGGGTGGAGGCGGTGGAGGTGGTGGTGGGGGCGGTGGAGGCACTGGGAGCGGTGGAGGGGGCAGCAGCGGCGGTGGGGGAGGAGGGAGCGGTAGTGGCATTGGTGGTTAGGGCCAGCAGCAGCCGCAGCAGCAGCAGCATCAGCGTCAGCGCCAGACCCCCACTTCCCAGCAGCTTCTTGACTGGTATGCCGGGCGTGGGGCTTCTGGGGGTCCTGGTCGCTGCCCCTATATCATCCGCACAGGTCCCCGCGCTGGTCGCCAGTGCACAGGTTTTCACACTGAGCAGCGCTGCTTCGCTCGGCTTAGCGACGCCTGGCGCGCCAAGTTTCCTGATGCTCCTGAGTTCCCCAACTGGGCAGAATTACTTAGGCGTGATGTTACTATCTTTGATCTTGACTATGAGGCAATTCTTGCTGCTATGTATGCCTTGTCTGTTAGTGCTGAGGGTGACTGCTACTTGTGTGTGCCGCCAGATCCTGGTATAGCCCCTGGTATAGCCCCTGCAGCACTAGGTGCTTGTGAGTCTACTCCCCTTGGTACTGCGCCTGCACAGGCTTTGCACACCTTTACACTTGACTTTGGTGCTTCCCGCTGTTTCTTTCGCGACAGTACCACAGTCACTCCCCTCCCTGCACCTGTTCCTGTCTCACTGGCTGACCCCTCTGGGGGCCCGGTGCTTGCACGGTCTTCCACTGTGCTTCCGTGTCCGGCGGTCCCGTCTGGTGAGCTGTCTGGTCTCCACCTCCCCTCGTTCTCTACGAACTTGGTGAGTAACGCTGTCCTCCAGGATGCGGGGGTTGACACCTTCACCCCTGGCCGGCAGCGTGTGGCGATTTGCACGTGCTCCCAGACTGGTCGCCACCTGGCCACGTTTGCTCGTGCGCCAGGGTCCAGTCTGTACACCCTCACCACTGCGTCACGCTCCACCCCTTTGTCTCCCCAGTTGCACGCGTCTGCTCAGGTAGTTACACAGTGTGAGTGTCGCCGGCTGTCGCACGACACTCTCCTGTGGCACAACCGCCTTGGTCACCCCTCCCTGCCTCGCCTACGCAGCATGCACTCTCACGTCCTGGTTTCTAGTCTACCCAGGTCTCTGCCTCCCCTCCCTCCCTCGCCTGCGCTGCCCTGGATTCCCTGCGTGGAGGGGCGGCAGCGCGCCGCTCCTCACTCCTCCTCGTTCCCTCAGACAGAGGCTCCACTGCAGACTCTCCACCTGGACGTGTGGGGCCCAGCCCGCGTCCGTGGACAGGGCCACGAGCGGTACTTCCTGCTGGTTGTCGACGACTACACGCGCTACACCACGGTCTTCCCCTTGCAGCGCAAGGCGGATGTCCCTGATGTTTTGATCCCCTGGATCCGCGCTACTCGTCTCCAGCTCCGCGAGCGGTTCCAGCCGGACTTTCCTGTCCTGCGTCTGCACTCTGACAGAGGTGGTGAGTTCTCCTCAGACCTCTTGGCAGCCTTCTGTGCGGAGCACGGCATCCGCCAGACTTTCACGCTTCCGGCCTCTCCGCAGCAAAATGGGGTTGCTGAGCGCCGCATTGGCTTAGTCATGGAGGTCGCTCGTACCTCCATGATCCATGCGGCTGCCCCCCATTTTCTGTGGCCGTTTGCGGTCCGGTACGCCGCGCATCAGCTCAACCTTTGGCCCCGTGTCTCCTTGCCGGAGACCTCGCCCACACTGCTGTGGACGGGGAAGGTTGGCGACGCGTCGCGTGTTCCGGGTCTGGGGTGCTCGTGCCTTTGTCCGCGATACCACCGCGGACAAGCTCTTCCCTCGCGCCATTCCTTGCGTCTTCCTTGGCTTTGTCCCTGACGCGCCTGGCTGGCAGTTTTACGACCCCGCCTCGCGCCGTGTCTTTGCGTCTCAGGACGTCACCTTTGACGAGTCGGTCCCCTTTTACCGCCTCTTCCCCTACCGCACTGCTCCTCGCCCCCCCCCGCCGCTCTTTCTCGCACCAGGTCCTCCCCAGGTAGACCCCCTCCCCGCGCCAGGTCCTGCTCCTTCAGGTGTCTCTTAGGTAGACCCCCCCGCGCCTGCGCCTGTTGAGGTCACTGGTGACTCCGGTCCTGCTGGGAGTGGTGCTGTCCCTGGGGGTGCGGAGCTTGGGGGTGCTGAGTCTGGGGGCGCTGAGCGTGTGGAGCCTGGAGGTGCCTCGTCTCGGGGTACTGCGTCTGGAGGTGCTGCGTCTGGGGGTGCTGAGCCTGTGTGTGCTGAGCCTGGGAGTGCTGCGTCTGGGGGTGAGTTGCCTGAGGGTTCTGAGACTGCTGTTTCGCGGTCTCCTTGGTGTAGCCGTCTTCGTCCGCGTGTGCCCCTCACCTCCCAGCAGCTGCACGACTGGTACGGTCGCCGTCGGCTTCCCACTTCTGCACCTCAGGGCTCTCCTACTGGTGGTTCTTCTCCTAGTGTCGCTGGTCCCGGAGGTGCTCGTACTGGGAGTACTGGAGCTGCTGGGGCTGGTGGTGGTGCTGCTGGAGGTCCTGGAGGTGCTGGAGCTGCTGGAGGTGCTGGAGCTGCTGGAGGTGCTGGAGCCCCTGGAGGTGCTGGAGCTGCTGGGGGTGCTGGAGCTGCTGGAGGTGCTGGAGCTGCTAGTGGCACTGCTCAGCCGCGCCTGTTCTTTGCTCCGCCGTCTCCGTCGTCTCAGCCACCACCTGACTCTGCACTTCGCAAGGTTCTCAGTCTTCCCTCGTCTACTGGTCTTCCGTTACAGCCTGGCTCACCGCTGCCTGCTCCTTCTCCGCACACAGAGCACCCTGGTGGCCTTGCAGAGCGTCGTGAGCCTGTGTCGCGGCCTGTCTCCCCTGTCAGTTCCGGTCGTCGTGTTCCTCCTCAGTGCCAGCCGGCTGTCTCCGGCCCTCCCCTTGTAGTTCGTCGTCCTTCCTCTCCTTCCCCGCGTGTTCCTCTGCCGCCTCCCCCTGCGTCCTCTCTGCCTGTCGTTGCTGACCCTGCGTCTGACCGGTTTCGTGCTGAGCACTCTACTGTCACGCGTCTGCTTGCCACTGTTGTCACTGACCCGTCGTTTGAGTCTGCTGCTGCGTCTGCCTTAGTCACTGAGCTTGTTGCCTTTGCTGCTCACTGTCGTCTAGACTACGCCGCCAGTCTTGTTGCTGAGTCTACGTCTGTCTGTCCTCCGTCCGTCGGGGGTGAGTGTGCTCTTGGCACGGACGTCCTTGAGGACAGGCAGGAGGACCTTGAGTGTTTGGAGTTGCTGCGCCTCATCTCGTATCCATGCTGCTTGTCCCTGAGGGAGACCCGGATGCACCAGACATCCCTACCCCGCGCTCTTACGCTGAGGCGATCGCGGGTGAGTACTCCTCTCAGTGGCAGACAGCCATGGACGCAGAGATGGCATCCTGGAAGTCCACAGGCACCTACGTCGACGAGGTTCCCCCTCCTGGGGCGAACATTGTCAGTGGCATGTGGATTTTCAGGGTGAAGCGGCCGCCAGGTTCTCCGCCTGTCTTCAAGGCTCGTTACGTGGCTCGAGGCTTCAGTCAGCGAGAGGGAGTTGACTTCTTCCAGACCTTCTCCCCCACCCCGAAGATGACCACTCTTCGGGTGCTGCTGCACGTTGCCGCTCAGCGTGACTACGAGCTTCACTCTCTTGACTTCAGCACAGCCTTCTTACAGGGCAGCCTGCACGAGGAGGTTTGGCTGCGCCGCCCTCCTGGCTTCACTGGGTCGTTCCCTCCTGGTACCCACTGGAGCCTCCGGCGGCCGGTCTACGGTCTACGGTCTCCGCCAGGCGCCACGTGAGTGGCACGACACACTGAGGACGACACTTGCGGCTCTTGGGTTTGCTCCGTCGACTGCTGACCCGTCGCTGTTTTTGCGCACCGACACTTCGCTGCCGCCGTTCTACGTTCTCGTGTACGTCGACGACTTGGTCTTTGCTACTGCTGACACTGAGGCTCTCGCCCTAGTGAAGTCGGAGCTGCAGAAGAGACACACGTGCACAGACCTGGTGAACTGCGCAGCTACCTTGGCTTGCAGATCACCCGGGACAGAGCACGCCGCACCATCACACTGACTCAGTCACACATGGTGCAGCAGGTCCTTCAGCGCTTCGGTTTCACCTAGTCCTCAGCACAGGCCACTCCTCTGGCTACAGGTCACTCGCTCTCAGCTCCACCTTCGGACGAGTCCGTAGAGTCGAGTGGTCCTTACCCAGAGTTAGTGGGCTGCCTCATGTACCTGATGACTTGCACTCGTCCTGACCTTGCGTACCCTCTCGGCCTTCTGGCTCGCTACGTGGCTCCTGGTCGGCACCGAAAGGTGCACATGGATGCTGCCAAGAGGGTACTACGCTACTTGTGCAGTACATCGGGCATGGGGCTCGTGCTTGGAGGACGGGGTGACGTTGTCCTCACTGGTCACTCGGACGCTTCTTGGGTTGACGACCAGGCTACGCAGCGGTCGTCACAGGGTTACACCTTCAGCCTTGGCTCTGGTCCAGTTTCTTGGCGTTCTACACGCTCGTCTTCAGTTCTCGGCTCCAGTTGTGAGGCTGAGATCTACGCCACAGCCATGGCTGCACAGGAGCTTCGCTGGCTCACCTACTTGCTGACTGACTTGGGAGAGCGGCCTCGTTCTCCTCCAGTGCTGTACGTCGACAACAAGGCCGCCATTGCCTTGTGTCAGGAGCACAGACTGGAGCACAGAACGAAGCACATCGCTCTCCGTTACTTTCTTGCTCGAGAGCTGCAGCAGCGTGGCCAGCTTCGTCTTACCTACGTGGCCACTCGGGCCAACACTGCTGATATATTCACCAAGGCACTTCCGCCTGGTGATCATCAGCGTTTCTGCACTTTGTTAGGCCTTGTGCCCACTCTTCCTCACTTGCTGTAGGCTTTGTTTGTACCATGATTTATATGTATTTCAGCATGCTTGTTCTTGTAGGTAGATTTCACTGTACTGTTGTTGTTACATATATATCTCTGCATGTGAACTGGCCTTTTGGCCTTCTTGCTTGTGCTCAGACTGCGTGGTGACGTTGTGATCCACCCTGAGCTTGCTTTGCACTTCCTGACTGGTCTTGTGACCCTCTGTTCTCCCCCACTCTGCCTATGGGGGTGTGTCAAACATATGCATATCTATGTTATATTTTGGGTAGGCTTAGTGGGGTACACACTGTGGGGTACAACCCCTTAGGTTCATTTTCCTTGTACCAACCTTCTCGATAGTCGACATCACTCATGCCTAGCTTCTAAGAATATCATCTTCTACGAGCGACTCTTCCTCGAGCAATTCCGCGAAGACGAACGAGCTAACGTGAATCGCGTTTACGCCAATGACGGGCACAGCTACGCCACACCTGATGATGAAGCTGCAGCAGCCATTCTGGAGCATGACACCAGAGGCGAGTTCACAAGAGGCGACCGTCGCAGCAGCGACGACAACGACGACGATTCCTCTGGAGTAGGAGCAGGCGCAACAAGCGGAAGCGGAGGCGGCAGAGGCGCAGCACCACCAGCACCTGAACAAGAAAGCGATGACGACAGCGTGCAGGAGGTTATCCCACAGCATCGCCACGACATCACCGTCATTGGACTACAACTTCTCGGGCTCCACACCGCCACCTCAACGGCGCCACGTGTCATCGAGCCGAAGAATCCGCGCCAAGCTCTCACGGGACCACACAACAAAGAATGACGCGAGGCAATGGATGCAAAAATTAAGACACTCGAATCCCGCGACACCTGGGTGCTCGTCGATCGAGCAGCAGTCAAAGGAAGGAGGATTCTCTCCGGCAAATGGGTCTTCCGTGTGAAGATCGCAGCTGACGGCACGATTGAGCGATTCAAGGCGCGCTGGGTCGTACGCGGCTATGACCAGAGGCACGGCATTGACTTCGACCAGACATTTGCGCCGGTCAGTCATCACACCTCCGTCAGAATACTCCTCGCCATCGCCGCCGCACGACACCTACCGCTCCGACAAATTGATGTAAAGAACGCGTTCCTGTACGCGTTAGTGGACGCGGTGGTCTATGTGGAGCAGCCGAACACATACGGGGAAGGGGATTCACGCGTTTGCCAGCTGCGAAAATCCCTTTACAGGATCAAACAGGCACCAAGGCTCTGGCAGCAGTACCTGCACAACATTTTGCTTGAAATCGGTTTTAAGCAGCTGCCTCACGATCCAGGGATGTATCGCCGCGATTTCCGCGGCGAATATATCCTCCTCACGGTCTACGTCGATGGCTTCTCTGCATATGATCAAGCAACAAGATGCTTGAGCAGTTCGAGAAAAATCTCGCGGGGCGCGTTGACATCACCTGCAACCATGACGTGAAGCAATTCCTCGGCCTCAACATCTCCTACTCTCCAGAAGCCATTCATCTCTCATCAGCCAAGTATGCAGAAGAACTTGGCAAGCGCTTCAACAACGCACCTGCACCACTCTCCACCCCTTACCGCACTCCAGGACCCAACCACAAGCCTGACAACAAAGTCCTGTCCCCCGCTGGACTCCAGTCTTACCAGCAGCAGCTGGGATGTCTGCTCTTCGCCTATGTTACCTGCAGGCCCAATCTCTCATATATCGCAAGTCAGCTGGCTCAGTACTCCCGCAAACCAACGGCTGAGAACCTCTCAGATCTTCAGCGGGCGCTTCAATTCTTCATCTCAACACCCAATGTCGGGCTCTGCTACTCCACAGTCCCCGCCTCCTCCTTCAATCTCATCGGCTACGTGGACGCCGATCATGCTGCTGACCCAGACAATCGACGGTCCAGGACCGGCTTTCTATTTCGCCTCGAGCCCAGTGGCCCCATCTCCTAGAACTCACAGAAACAGGAGTTGGTTGCCCTGTCATCGACGGAAGCTGAGTTCATCGCAGCAACAGCAGCTGTTCGCGAAGGCCTCTACCTTCAGGAGCTGTTGCAGGAGGTGAAAATTCCAGCTTCATCAAACTTTCGCCTGCACTGCGACAACCAGAGCACGATCAGGATCGCGAGCAAACCTGGATTCGTCAACCGCACGAAGCACATCGCGTTGCGGTACTTCTTCGTCAAAGACGAAGTTGACAAGGGCAAGGTTGACCTAACCTACTGCCCGACGGGTGACATGGCGGCTGTTTTTTTCACGAAGAAATTGCCCCGTCAGCAGTACCAGCACTGCTCCGAACTCAACGGAGTAGTAAAGCAGGTCAAGACCTGCTACGGCCAGGAGTGAAGGGGGGTGTTACGAATACTAAAAGATGAAGCATTACTGTGCACTCCTTACCGCAGCAATCGAAGCACATAGTACCGAGGCTGAAAGACGAAAAGGCGGAAAGGTACGCGAAGGGTCGTACTGTTACAAAGTATCTGGACCGTCACAGCAGACATCATCAAGCAGCAACAGTGGCGAGGTTTCTGCCCAGACAGTTCGTAACCGTCTGGAGTCGCACGGTTGAGTTTCGCTGTAATAAAGGAATGTACCCCTTAGAGTACATGGCCAGCTAGGTTGTTTCGCATTCCACCCTTTACTCTTATTTTTACCTTTGTATTTGCACGTATTTAACAATCTCAAGCATTTTACATTCACTATGCTTTGAGGTCAAGGGCCCACCACCACAGAATCTGTTGTGTGCGAACTTTCATGAGGTGATCTTTGGGACGATCAATTTCTGATCGCAGCAGGTATGATGGCAGAACGTGTTGCATCAGGTTTGGATTCTTGATTTTGCTTATAAAAGTTAATCTTCAATCATTTGTAACCTCGAATCGTAAGTCGACTTCTTTATATCGAGTAGTTCAATAAGAGGTGTTTTTTTGTCATGCTTCATACATTATATGAATGCAATTTCAGTGGCAGTCGTAACTGGATAAAAAATGGTAACCTATCGAGGACTGAAATGTGGGTCTCTACCTTGTATATTCGAACTTAGATGTTGCGATTGTAACCAGGTATATATTTGTGGTGAATGTAAACACACTATAGAATGCATACACAGTCTCAGTCGTGACTGCGGTGTATAGGAATATTGACAGGGCGAAGCTCGGTACAGATATTCGCCAGCTCGATCACCTTCGTCGTGATTTGCAAACGGCACAGACACCAGAACGTGCGCAGTTCGGAGTCATGTTCTAATAGAACAGTGTGCCCTAGCTTTTAGAAATATGACGTCAGCATTCGTAAACAATCCTGTTATACTCACGACGTTCGCTAAAGGAGTAACCCTACAGAAAGTCGAACTAAATTCCACAGCCACCCGATTCCTTTGCAGGTTACCGAGGTGCTTGTGGCTGCATGCACCGTGCTGTACCTCGCCCAGCGAACAATTGGAATTGTTGGCACACAGCCTGAGCAAGTGTTTTGGATATTTATCGATGCTACCGTGTCGCGCATGGTTCGTCGACTCAGGTGAAAGAATGTGACGCACAATTAGGAGTAGTAGAAGATTAAAGCGCAGTCGACTCGTGAGACCGCGAGGCACGTCAGCAGCACCACCCCGAGCTGAAATGAGCGCTCCATGGAGAAATCTTGCATCGTACTAGCACGAAAACTTGCGGTTAAGAAAGAAGGATTTTGAGGCTTGCTACAAATTCTAGTCGTCGAACTACTAGTTCTAGAACTTGGCCAGCAAAAAAGAGGAATCTGGCGACCGCCGCTGTTCTATCAACGATCTGGTTTGCGAGTAGTATGCTACTAAGAAACTGCAAATAAAGGTGGGAGAGAGATGGGGCAAGAAATAGGAGACATCTCTGTGGTGAAGGGAAATGGCTCTCCTCCCGTATTTCGTAGCATCGCAGCTGTCGCAAAGCTGCGCGCGAATTGAGCCAACTGGTTGTGAGAGTAACCGACAAGCAGCCCCCCCATCCAGCAGGATGAGCGACATTTGCTTCGCTGTTTGGTGTGTGGGACACATGTGATTCTTGACTCCGTTGACGGGTGGGAGAAGCAGAGAATATTCGCGATCGCGAGCAGAATGAGGAGAATCCACTTGGACAACTCCACATCGAACACGAAAATGAAACTGCACTAAAACATGAACGAAAATAGGAAGGTGATTTCTGTGAACATCAATGTATTGTGAGGTGCGTATGGAAGGTGAGACAGGAGTATGTAAGGAAACTTCCTTTTCCTTAACTTCGCGCCCCTGCTTACCGCGTACAAGACCATTCCCGGCATCGGCACCCAAACAGTGAAACGTTACCCGCTCGCGACACTCGCCTCGACTACAACTCCCGCCACTGTTCATGATGCGACCCAACCCCACGGTTCAGTTGGTAACCCACGCTCCGGACCTCCGCCTCGACATATCCCAACCTCGGCGCTAGGCCCGTAGCGCACCCCAATTCATCGCGTTACCGTTACCACTCTAGTTCGCTATATATTCTTCGCACATGCCTTCGCTCATTGTATTGTTTTGCTTCGATAGTGCAATTCTCGCTCGCTCGCTCAATTGCACTCGTAACACTTGGTATCCAGAGCCTACGATCTCCTCTCGGATCGCACCCACACCTTCGCTTCCCCACTGTCTCAAATTTTTGGGGGGGTAGACGTCTCTCAGCGAAGAAGCACCGCCGCTCGAACTGCTCTCTCGTAAGCACACACTGCCACGACAGAGGCTCTCGCTGAGCTTGCCCGACACCCCCGCCATGGCCGAAATTAATCTCGCGACATTGACGCAGGAGCAGCTCGACCGTCTCGTGCGCCAACTCAAAGATTCGGCGCTCGAAATTGCCACACTCACGGAGGAACGCGACTCCGCTCGCAAGCAATCGACAGTGAATGCACCAGCACCAACACATGCACACCGACACATGCAAATGCACCTACACAATCGGAGGAGCCGATCGTCATCTCATCAGGCACACCGACACAGAACGACAGCGTGGGACAACGCTCAGGCGTAGCCAGTGATGGCGCCGCTCACTCAATGCATGGCATGGAGAGGAACAGGGCCGCAACAGGCACACAAGGGCCTCGCGAAGTCCGCCGGCACGTGGAGTTCGTTGCAACGAATGGCAACAACGACATCATGACGCCGATTACACTCAAGCCGCAGCGCCCGCCCTGCTTCGATCCTAGCCAACGTGGAGGTCCGACAGTTCAATCATGGGTTTTCACGATGAACGTTTTATTCTACGCGAATTACGTCGAGTCGGACGTAGCGAAAATTCGCTACGCAGTTTCGCTGCTGAGGGGCCCCGCCATGGACTAGTGGCAAGTCATCGTGACGTCGCCACGCGCCTATGAGCCGCCGTCACAAGAGGGAGGACCCTTGGGTCAAGCCGTCAGATGGAGTTCTTTCTGCGAAACCGCCCAGTATAGCACGTGAGGTGCGTGGTGCGTAGGGCTTCGAGCACACTTCGAGCCGATTGCGGCTTCTATTTCAGCGCGTCAGAGACTGCGTACTTGGCGAGAACTCGGGTCGGTCCAAGACTACACAAGCGGTTTTCTCGCATTATGCGAGCAAGTCGGTTACATGCACGAAGCGGGGCGGGTGGACCGTTACGTCGGAGGGCTGAAGCCGGACATCTCGCACGAAATCATGCTATGCGGGCTCTCGAACTTCAACGAGATCCTCGCGCTCGCCGAGAAGATCGATATCCTACGCCGACCGAGACCGGGGTTCTACTACGGACAACGTTCTCGGGGACCGGCCGAGCACGCCACTGTACACGCCGTTGCAGCGAATGCAGCTGCCGCGCCATTTAAGGGGCGCTGCTTTGTAACAGGCCGGGGCATCGCAAGAGCGAATGCCCAGAGGAGCTGAGGCACCGCGGAGCAGAGCAGGGGAGGGAGTCTCAGAGGCAGGGAAATGTGAAAATGAAACGGGGGATGATTGAACTGAGCAGCATGAGAAGTACAAGTACCAAACCCTAAAGTGTTGTACCCCATATGAGCTACCCCACTACAGCCTACACAGACTATAGTGTATGAGTTTGACACACCCCCATAGGCAAAGTGGGGGAGAGCAAGGGGTCACAAGACCAGTCAAGCAAAGCAAGGCAAAGCAAGCTCAGGGTGGATCACAACGTCACCACACATTCTGAGCACAAGTTCAAGGCCACAAGGCCAGTTCACATGCAAGATTACATATATATAAGGCTAAACAAGCAAGAGCAGGTATATATATATGTAACAGTACAAACAAAGTCAAGAAGTGAGCAAGTGAGGCAAGGTAGGCACAAGGCCCAGCTGAGTACAGAAGCGCTGATGATCACAAGGCGCGAGTGCCTTGGTGAAGATATCAGCAGTGTTGGCCTGAGAGACCACGTACGCAAGTCGCAGCTGACCACGCTGCTGTAGCTCACGAGCTAAGAAGTAGCGAAGAGCAATGTGCTTCGTTCTGTGCTCCAGTCTCTGCTCCCGACACAAGGCCAGCATGGCCTTGTTGTCTACGTACAGCACTGGAGGAGAACGAGGCGGCTCTCCGAGGTCAGTCAGCAGGTAGGTGAGCCAGCGAAGCTCCTGTGCAGCCATGGCCCCTGCGTAGATCTCAGCCTCACAACTGGAGCCGAGAACAGAAGACGAGCGGGTAGCCCGCCACGAAACAGAGCCGGAACCAAGGCTGAAGGTGTAACCCTGTGACGACCGCTGCGTAGCCTGGTCGTCAGCCCAAGAAGCGTCTGCGTGCCCAGTGAGGACCACTGGACTCTGCCCTCCAAGCACAAGCCCCATGCCTGACGTACTGCACAAGTAGCGCAACACCCTCTTCGCTGCAGCCATGTGCTCCGGTCTGTGTCTTCCAGGAGCAACATAGCGTGCGAGAATGCTAAGAGGGTATGCAAGGTCAGGTCGTGTGCAGGTCATCAGGTACATGAGGCAGCCAACAAGCTCTGGGTACGGGCCACTCGACTCTACGGACTCATCCGAAGGCAGAGCTGAGAGCGAGTGGCGAGTAGGCAGAGGAGTGGCCTGAGGCGAGGAGTACGTGAAGCCGAAGCGCTGAAGGACCTGCTGCACCATGTGTGACTGAGTCAGGGTAATGGTGCGCTGTGCTCTGTCCCGGGTGATCTGCAAGCCAAGGTAGCTGCGCAGTTCACCCAGGTCTGTGCACGTGTGTCTCTTCTGCAGCTCGGACTTCACGTGGGCGAGTCCAGCAGTGTCAGCTGTGGCAAAGACCAAGTCGTCGACGTACACGAGGATGTAGAACGGCGGCAAAGAAGTGTCGGTGCGCAGAAACAGCGACGGGTCGGCAGTAGAGGGAGCAAACCCAAGAGCCGCAAGTGTAGTCCTCAGTGTGTCGTGCCACTCACGCGGTGCCTGGCGGAGACCGTAGACTGGCCGCCGGAGGCTCCACTGGGTGCCAGGAGGAAAAGTCCCAGTGAAGCCAAGTGGGCGGCGCAGCCAGATCTCCTCGTGCAGGCTGCCCTGCAAGAAAGCAGTGCTGAAGTCAAGAGAGTGCAGCTCGTAGTCACGGTGAGAAGCTATGTGCAGCAGTACCCGAAGAGTGGTCATCTTCGGGGTGGGAGAGAAGGTCTGAAAGTAGTCAACTCCCTGTCGCTGACTGAAGCCACGAGCCACGTAACGCGCCTTGAAGACAGGCGGAGAACCCGGCGGCCGCTTCACCCTGAAAATCCACATGCCACTGACGATGTTCGCCCCAGGCGGGGGAACCTCGTCAACGTAGGTGCCTGTGGACTTCCAGGAAGCCATCTCTGCGTCCATAGCTGCCTGCCACTGAGAGGAGTAGGGACCCTCTATCGCCTCCGCGTAAGAGCGCGGAGTCGGGATGTCAAGTGCATCCGGGTCTCCCTCAGGGGTAAGCAGTACGGACACGAGATGAGGTGAAGCAGCAGCCAAACACTGGAACTCCTCCTGCCTGTCCTCAAGGACGTCCGTGCCAAGGGCACACTCACCCCCGACGGACGGAGGACAGACAGACTCAGACTCAGCAACAAGACTAGCAGCGTAGTCTAGACGAGAGCGAGCAGCAAAGTGGACGAGCTCAGCAACTAGGGCAGACGCAGCAGTGGACTCAAAGGAAGGGTCAGTGACAACAGTAGCAAGGAGACGCGTGACAGTCTGACTGGCAGCACGAAGAGAGTCCGACTCCGGGTCGGCAAGAGCAGGAAGAGAGGACTCAGGAGGAGAAGGCAAAGGGGCACGCAGAGGAGCAGTGGACGGACGCAGAGACATCCGGTGCGTGCCAGGGACAGGAGGAGGACGCTGACGCGAACCACGACCACTAGCGCGAGCAGCACGGACAGGCGACACAGGGCGAGACGCAGGCGCACAACGCTCAGCAAGACCTCCAGTAGGACCAGTGTAGGGAGAAGGAGCAGGCAGTGGGGAGGCCGGCTGTAACTGTAACTGCGACGGGACAGGCTGTGGACACTCTAAGGGAGGAGGAGGACCAGTAGAAGGCGGGAGACCAAGAACCTGCTCAAGGAGCGGAACGAAGTACGGCCGAGGCCGCGCAGCGACTCCAGACACAGCAGGGACAGCACCAGTACCCCCAGTGGCAGCACCAGAGCCAACAGCACCGCCAGCACCAGCACCCCCAGCAGCTCCACTAGCTCCAGGACCTCCAGCAGCACCAGTAGCACCCCCTGCAGGACCGCCTCCAGTACCGCCAGCAGTACCCTCAGCGCCAACACCCTCAGCAGCTCCAGCTCCAGTCGGACCACGAGAAGACGCAGTGGCCCCAGCTCCAGTAGTACCCGCAGGCCCAGCAGCTCCAGTACTCCCAGTACGAGCACCTCCGGGACCCGTGGTACCAGCACCCTCAGCAGCCGAAGAACCTCCAGCTCCAGCAGCACGCCTCCAGCGCCGGGAAAACCACTCACGCACCTCCTGTGGAGAGAGTGGCTCCCGTCGAGACGGAGCACCCGGAGAACCTCCAGGCCCAGCACCGCCAGACGCCACACGAGTAGGCCCAGCTCCCGCAGGCTCCGCAACTCCAGGCTGAGCACCCCCAGGCTCAGCACCCCCAGGCGTAGCACCCCTAGGCTCAGCACCCCCAGACGTAGCACCCCTAGGCTCAGCACCCCCAGGCTCAGCACCCCTAGGCTCAGCACCCCCAGGCTCAGCACCCCCAGGCTCAGCACCCCCAGGCTCAGCACCCCTAGGCTCAGCACCCCCAGGCTCAGCACCCCTAGGCTCAGCACCCCTAGGCTCAGCACCCCCAGGCCCAGCACCCCTAGGCTCCGCACCCCCAGGTACAGCACCCCCAGGCTCAGCACCCCCAGCAGCACCAGAGTCACTAGCTACCTCAGCAGGCTCGACTGCGTCTACCTGGGACACACCTGAAGGGGCAGGACCCTGAGGGGGAAGGGGGTCTACCGGGGGGGGACCTGGCACGAGGAAGAGCGGTGGCGGGGGGAGGGACGGAGTGCGGTAGGGGAAGAGGCGGTAGTAGGGCACCGACTCGTCAAACGTGACGTCCTGGGAGGACAGAACACGGCGAGAGGTGGGGTGGTAGAACTGCCACCCTGGCGCGTCAGGGGGGAAGCCAAGGAAGACGCAGGGAGCAGCACGAGGGGACAGCTTGTCCGCAGACAAGTCGCGGACAAACGCCCGAGATCCCCAGACACGGAACGCAGACGCATCGCCAACCTTCCCCGTCCACAGCAAAGCTGGGGAGGCCTCCGGCATGGAGACCCTGGGCTGAAGGTTGATCTGATGCGCCGCGTACCGAACCGCAAACGGCCACAGAAAATGGGGGGCAGCCGCATGCATCATGGACGTACGGGCGACGTCCATGACCATGCCAATGCGGCGCTCAGCAATCCCATTTTGCTGTGGAGAGTCCGGAAGCGTGAAGGTCTGGCGGATGCCTCGTGCACGACAGTAGGCTCGCAGAAGGCCAGAGGAGAACTCCCCGCCTCTGTCAGAGTGCAGACGCAGAACAGGAAAGTCCGAGCCGAAACTCTTCCTGAGCTGGAGACGAGCTGCGCGGATCCAGTCGATCAACACCTCAGTGACATCACCCTTGCTGCGCAAGGGGAAGACTGTGGTGTAACTCGAGTAGTCGTCAACCACCAGCAGGAAGTAGCGCTCGTGACCCTGTCCACGGACGCGGGCTGGGCCCCACACGTCCATGTGAAGCGTCTGCAGCGGGGCCTCTGTCGGAGGAAACTGGGAGGAGTGAGGGGCAGCACGCTGCCGCCCCTCGACACAGGGGACGCAGGTAGGGGCAGGCCCCGGAGGAAGGGGAGGGAGGGACCGGGGAAGACCAGAGACAAGGACACGAGAGGCCATGCCTCGGAGACGAGGCAGGGAGGGGTGACCAAGGCGGTGGTGCCAGAGGAGAGTCTCGTGAGACAGGAGGCGACACGAGCAGGGGGCAGACTCAGGACCAGACCTGGACGCTGCAGCAAACACCTGACCCGACGCAGCTGCCTGAACAGACGCAGTGACTGGAGGAGACTCAGTGGTCAGTGTGTACAGGCTCGACCCCGGCCGACGTGTAAACGTGGCCAAGTGTCGGCCCGTCCGAGCATCCGTGCAGTGGGTCACTCGCTGGCTCGCAGGAGTGAACTGGTGAACCCCCGCATCCTGTAGGTCAGCACCACTCACCAAGTTCGTAGAGAACGAGGGGAGGTAAAGACCAGACAGGGTGCCAGAGGGGGCCGCCGGACACGGGAGGGCAGTGGAGAAGTGTGCAAGGACAGGACCCCCAGAGGGGTCTGCCAGAGAGACTGCAACAGGCCGACTGAGCGGCGTGAGTGTGGTGCGGTCTCGAAAGAAGGAGCGGGAAGCCCCTGAGTCAAGGGTAAAGGTGTGGGAGGCCGTAGCCGACGCAGTACCTGAGAGAGCAGACTCACCAGCACCTGAGGAAGCAGACTCACTGGCACCTAGAGCAGCAGCCTCACCAGTACCTAGAGCAGCAGCCTCACCAGTACCTAGAGCAGCAGTACCAATGCCCGGGTCGGGCGGAAAACACCGGTAACAGTCACCCTCATCACTAATAGTCACAGCATACATGGCAGCAAGAATAGCATCATAATCAAGATCAAAGAGAGGAACCCCCGCCCTAGACAGCTCGCCCCAGCGAGGGATCTCAGTGGCCTCAGGGAACTGGTGACGCCAAGCGTCCGTCAGGCGGCCAAAGCAGCGCTGGGTGGAGTGCGAACCCCCGCACGGCTCACCCGCGCGGTCGCCGGTGCGCAGGACGTAGGTACACGGACCAGCACTCCCACCTCGCTGACGTGCAGCGTACCACTCACGAAGCTGCTGAGGGGGAGGGATCTCACGGGTGCGCTGCTGCTGCTGCTGCTCCTGCTGGCACGGACCACCACCGGAGCCGACCCTCTGCAAAGCTCTTGAGCAGAGGAGTTACTTCAGATATCTGCTCAAGGCAAATAACACTCACACACACTCAGAAAATCCAAACCACACCAAACACAAATTCTTGCACACGCTCACACCACGCATGCAACGCACGAACATATGATGGAAGGCAGACAGACGTGAATGCAAATGATGGCATCACATAACAAATCGAACATCACATCTCCCTTCCCTACGCGCACCAACAGCAAGGCGTAGCTGAGCATACGAATCGCACGCTCATGACGAAGGTGCCGGCGCTAATGAAGCAATCGAAGGTTCTGCCAATCTACTGGACCTACGCAATGCACCATGCCGTGCGGGCGCACAATCTGCTGTCAACCACAGCCATCACCGGCAACTTATCTCCGCATATAAAGTGGACGGGGACCAAGGGTGATACATCCATGCTCCGAGTGTGGGGATGCATGGTGCAGTACCGCCGGCCAACATCAACTATCGGGAAGTTCGCAAGCCGCGCGCGCTGGGGTATTCACCTTGACATCAGCCACGAGCACAAGGCATGGCTCATCCTGGACCTTATGAGCCAGAAAACTACGAACGAGTGCGATATCTGTCAAACATATGCATATCTATGTTATATTTTGGGTAGGCTTAGTGGGGTACACACTGTGGGGTACAACCCCTTAGGTTCATTTTCCTTGTACCAACCTTCTCGATAGTCGACATCACTCATGCCTAGCTTCTAAGATGGTATCTAGAGCATAGGTCTTTAGGACCTAAGATTAGGGCCCACCGATTACGCATTACCTGCTGCCCGCGCGCGCCTCGGCTGCACGCGCGCGGTCCTTTTTTTTTTCCGTGCGCGCCACTTACAGCAGCCCGCGCGCAGCCCGTTTTCGGCCCCGCGTGCCACGTCAGTCACCTGCGCAGCCTGCCGCCGGCCCGCGCGCCGTGTAAGCCGCCCGTGCGCAACCCGCTTAGGCCCTGCGCGCCGCTTCCGTGTAGCCTGTTTTAGGCCCCACGCGCCGTGTAGCCCGTTTTAGGCCCCACGCGCCGTGTAGCCCGTTTTAGGCCCCACGCGCCGCGCCAGCCGCCCACGCAGCCTGCCTGCTAGCTGTCTGCTGCCACCTGCCTGTCGCCTGCCTGCCTGCCTGCTTGCTGCCTACTGCCGCCTGCCTGCAGCCTGCCTACTGTCTGCCTGCTGCCGCCTGCCTGCTTGCTGCCTGCCGCCTGCCTGCTGCCTGCCTGCCAGCCTGCTTGCTGCCTGCTGCCGCCTGCCTGCCGCCTGCCTGCAGCCTGCCTGCTGCCTGCCTGCTGCCGCCTGCCTGCTTGCTGCCTGCAGCCTGCCTGCCTGCCTGCTTGCTGCCTGCTGCAGCCTGCCTGCAGCCTGCCTGCTGCCGCCTGCCTGCCGCCTGCCTGCAGCCTGCCTGCTGCCTGCCTGCTGTCGCCTGCCTGCTTGCTGCCTGCAGCCTGCCTGCCTGCCTGCTTGTTGCCTGCTGCAGCCTCCCTGCAGCCTGCCTGCTGCCTGCCTGCTGCCTGCCTGCTCCTTGCTGCCTGCTGCCGCCTGCCTGCTTGCTGCCTGCTGCCGCCTGCCTGCAGCTTGCCTGCTGCCTGCCTGCTGCTTGCTGCCCCTGCCTCCTGCCTCTGCCTCCTGCCTCCTACCTGGTGCCTGCTGCCTCTGCCTGCTGCCTGCTGCCTGCTGCCGCCTGCCTTAAGCCAATATGGCGACGCCTAACGTTCTAGCGTTCGAGCCTGACGGTCGTCCCATCGAGTTCACTGTGTGGTTAGACGATCTCCAGCTGTTCCTTCTGACTGATGCCAAAGAGGGTGTCTCACTGTTCGATTACGTCTCTGGCCCTGTCGTTACTCCTGCTGCTGATGCTCCTGCTCTAGAACGCTCCCAGTGGCAGACTCGTGATGCTGCAGCACGCCTAGCTATTAGGAACCACCTGCCGATTACTGAGCGAGCGCATTTCAGCCAGCACAGAACTGCTAAGACACTGTACGACGCTGTAGTTGCGCGCTACTCCTCCCCGGCCACTGCAGCCATAGGTCGACTCATGCTACCGTACCTGTTCCCCGATCTTTCCTCGTTCACCACTGCTGAGGACCTAGTTTCTCACCTGCGCGCTACTGACTCTCGCTTTCGTGCCGCCCTTTCAGCCGAGTTCTGCGCCGCAAACCCCCCCCCGATGTACTTCACTCTCTATTTCCTCGTCACCCGCCTCCCTGACACTCTTAGCTCAGTCAGGGACCACTTCCTAGCGCTAGACCCCACCACTCTCACTGTCGACGACTTCGAGAAGCACCTCCTTGCAGCAGAGAAGAACATCCTCACTGTAGGTGCTGCTCGTGGCACTCCTCGCTCTCCCCTCTTTGAGGGGTGCTCCCCCTTTCCTCTCACCCCCTCCTACGCCTCCGCAGCTGCTGCTCACGACTACCTTGGTGCTGAGGGGGTTGGAGCTGCTTCCGCTCCTAGTGGGAAGCGTCGCAGCGGCAGGGGCGGCAGGGGTGGCAGGGTCGGTGGGGGTGGCGGTGGAGGTGGCGGTGGTGCAGGCGGCGGGGGAGGTGGAGGTGGTGGGGGTGGTCGTGGGGGTGGAGGCGGTGGAGGTGGTGGTGGGGGCGGTGGAGGCACTGGGAGCGGTGGAGGGGGCAGCAGCGGCGGTGGGGGAGGAGGGAGCGGTAGTGGCAGTGGTGGTCAGGGCCAGTAGCAGCCGCAGCAGCAGCAGCAGCATCAGCGTCAGCGCCAGACCCCCACTTCCCAGCAGCTTCTTGACTGGTATGCCGGGCGTGGGGCTTCTGGGGGTCCTGGTCGCTGCCCCTATATCATCCGCACAGGTCCCCGCGCTGGTCGCCAGTGCACAGGTTTTCACACTGAGCAGCGCTGCTTCGCTCGGCTTAGCGACGCCTGGCGCGCCAAGTTTCCTGATGCTCCTGAGTTCCCCAACTGGGCAGAATTACTTAGGCGTGATGTTACTATCTTTGATCTTGACTATGAGGCAATTCTTGCTGCTATGTATGCCTTGTCTGTTAGTGCTGAGGGTGACTGCTACTTGTGTGTGCCGCCAGATCCTGGTATAGCCCCTGGTATAGCCCCTGCAGCACTAGGTGCTTGTGAGTCTACTCCCCTTGGTACTGCGCCTGCACAGGCTTTGCACACCTTTACACTTGACTTTGGTGCTTCCCGCTGTTTCTTTCGCGACAGTACCACAGTCACTCCCCTCCCTGCACCTGTTCCTGTCTCACTGGCTGACCCCTCTGGGGGCCCGGTGCTTGCACGGTCTTCCACTGTGCTTCCGTGTCCGGCGGTCCCGTCTGGTGAGCTGTCTGGTCTCCACCTCCCCTCGTTCTCTACGAACTTGGTGAGTAACGCTGTCCTCCAGGATGCGGGGGTTGACACCTTCACCCCTGGCCGGCAGCGTGTGGCGATTTGCACGTGCTCCCAGACTGGTCGCCACCTGGCCACGTTTGCTCGTGCGCCAGGGTCCAGTCTCTACACCCTCACCACTGCGTCACGCTCCACCCCTTTGTCTCCCCAGTTGCACGCGTCTGCTCAGGTAGTTACACAGTGTGAGTGTCGCCGGCTGTCGCACGACACTCTCCTGTGGCACAACCGCCTTGGTCACCCCTCCCTGCCTCGCCTACGCAGCATGCACTCCCACGTCCTGGTTTCTAGTCTCCCCAGGTCTCTGCCTCCCCTCCCTCCCTCGCCTGCGCCGCCCTGGATTCCCTGCGTCGAGGGGAGGCAGCGCGCCGCTCCTCACTCCTCCTCGTTCCCTCAGACAGAGGCTCCACTGCAGACTCTCCACCTGGACGTGTGGGGCCCAGCCCGCGTCCGTGGACAGGGCCACGAGCGGTACTTCCTGCTGGTTGTCGACGACTACACGCGCTACACCACGGTCTTCCCCTTGCAGCGCAAGGCGGATGTCCCTGATGTTTTGATCCCCTGGATCCGCGCTACTCGTCTCCAGCTCCGCGAGCGGTTCCAGCCGGACTTTCCTGTCCTGCGTCTGCACTCTGACAGAGGTGGTGAGTTCTCCTCAGACCTCTTGGCAGCCTTCTGTGCGGAGCACGGCATCCGCCAGACTTTCACGCTTCCGGCCTCTCCGCAGCAAAATGGGGTTGCTGAGCGCCGCATTGGCTTAGTCATGGAGGTCGCTCGTACCTCCATGATCCATGCGGCTGCCCCCCATTTTCTGTGGCCGTGTGCGGTCCGGTACGCCGCGCATCAGCTCAACCTTTGGCCCCGTGTCTCCTTGCCGGAGACCTCGCCCACACTGCTGTGGACGGGGAAGGTTGGCGACGCGTCGCGTGTTCCGGGTCTGGGGTGCTCGTGCCTTTGTCCGCGATACCACCGCGGACAAGCTCTTCCCTCGCGCCATTCCTTGCGTCTTCCTTGGCTTTGTCCCTGACGCGCCTGGCTGGCAGTTTTACGACCCCGCCTCGCGCCGTGTCTTTGCGTCTCAGGACGTCACCTTTGACGAGTCGGTCCCCTTTTACCGCCTCTTCCCCTACCGCACTGCTCCTCGCCCCCCCCCGCCGCTCTTTCTCGCACCAGGTCCTCCCCAGGTAGACCCCCTCCCCGCGCCAGGTCCTGCTCCTTCAGGTGTCTCTCAGGTAGACCCCCCCGCGCCTGCGCCTGTTGAGGTCACTGGTGACTCCGGTCCTGCTGGGAGTGGTGCTGTCCCTGGGGGTGCGGAGCTTGGGGGTGCTGAGTCTGGGGGCGCTGAGCGTGTGGAGCCTGGAGGTGCCTCGTCTCGGGGTACTGCGTCTGGAGGTGCTGCGTCTGGGGGTGCTGAGCCTGTGTGTGCTGAGCCTGGGAGTGCTGCGTCTGGGGGTGAGTTGCCTGAGGGTTCTGAGACTGCTGTTACGCGGTCTCCTTGGTGTAGCCGTCTTCGTCCGCGTGTGCCCCTCACCTCCCAGCAGCTGCACGACTGGTACGGTCGCCGTCGGCTTCCCACTTATGCACCTCAGGGCTCTCCTACTGGTGGTTCTTCTCCTAGTGTCGCTGGTCCCGGAGGTGCTCGTACTGGGAGTACTGGAGCTGCTGGGGCTGGTGGTGGTGCTGCTGGAGGTCCTGGAGGTGCTGGAGCTGCTGGAGGTGCTGGAGCTGCTGGAGGTGCTGGAGCCCCTGGAGGTGCTGGAGCTGCTGGGGGTGCTGGAGCTGCTGGAGGTGCTGGAGCTGCTGGTGGCACTGCTCAGCCGCGCCTGTTCTTTGCTCCGCCGTCTCCGTCGTCTCAGCCACCACCTGACTCTGCACTTCGCAAGGTTCTCAGTCTTCCCTCGTCTACTGGTCTTCCGTTACAGCCTGGCTCACCGCTGCCTGCTCCTTCTCCGCACACAGAGCACCCTGGTGGCCTTGCAGAGCGTCGTGAGCCTGTGTCGCGGCCTGTCTCCCCTGTCAGTTCCGGTCGTCGTGTTCCTCCTCAGTGCCAGCCGGCTGTCTCCGGCCCTCCCCTTGTAGTTCGTCGTCCTTCCTCTCCTTCCCCGCGTGTTCCTCTGCCGCCTCCCCCTGCGTCCTCTCTGCCTGTCGTTGCTGACCCTGCGTCTGACCGGTTTCGTGCTGAGCACTCTACTGTCACGCGTCTGCTTGCCACTGTTGTCACTGACCCGTCGTTTGAGTCTGCTGCTGCGTCTGCCTTAGTCACTGAGCTTGTTGCCTTTGCTGCTCACTGTCGTCTAGACTACGCCGCCAGTCTTGTTGCTGAGTCTACGTCTGTCTGTCCTCCGTCCGTCGGGGGTGAGTGTGCTCTTGGCACGGACGTCCTTGAGGACAGGCAGGAGGACCTTGAGTGTTTGGAGTTGCTGCGCCTCATCTCGTATCCATGCTGCTTGTCCCTGAGGGAGACCCGGATGCACCAGACATCCCTACCCCGCGCTCTTACGCTGAGGCGATCGCGGGTGAGTACTCCTCTCAGTGGCAGACAGCCATGGACGCAGAGATGGCATCCTGGAAGTCCACAGGCACCTACGTCGACGAGGTTCCCCCTCCTGGGGCGAACATTGTCAGTGGCATGTGGATTTTCAGGGTGAAGCGGCCGCCAGGTTCTCCGCCTGTCTTCAAGGCTCGTTACGTGGCTCGAGGCTTCAGTCAGCGAGAGGGAGTTGACTTCTTCCAGACCTTCTCCCCCACCCCGAAGATGACCACTCTTCGGGTGCTGCTGCACGTTGCCGCTCAGCGTGACTACGAGCTTCACTCTCTTGACTTCAGCACAGCCTTCTTACAGGGCAGCCTGCACGAGGAGGTTTGGCTGCGCCGCCCTCCTGGCTTCACTGGGTCGTTCCCTCCTGGTACCCAGTGGAGCCTCCGGCGGCCGGTCTACGGTCTACGGTCTCCGCCAGGCGCCACGTGAGTGGCACGACACACTGAGGACGACACTTGCGGCTCTTGGGTTTGCTCCGTCGACTGCTGACCCGTCGCTGTTTTTGCGCACCGACACTTCGCTGCCGCCGTTCTACGTTCTCGTGTACGTCGACGACTTGGTCTTTGCTACTGCTGACACTGAGGCTCTCGCCCTAGTGAAGTCGGAGCTGCAGAAGAGACACACGTGCACAGACCTGGTGAACTGTGCAGCTACCTTGGCTTGCAGATCACCCGGGACAGAGCACGCCGCACCATCACACTGACTCAGTCACACATGGTGCAGCAGGTCCTTCAGCGCTTCGGTTTCACCTGGTCCTCAGCACAGGCCACTCCTCTGGCTACAGGTCACTCGCTCTCAGCTCCACCTTCGGACGAGTCCGTAGAGTCGAGTGGTCCTTACCCAGAGTTAGTGGGCTGCCTCATGTACCTGATGACTTGCACTCGTCCTGACCTTGCGTACCCTCTCGGCCTTCTGGCTCGCTACGTGGCTCCTGGTCGGCACCGAAAGGTGCACATGGATGCTGCCAAGAGGGTACTACGCTACTTGTGCAGTACATCGGGCATGGGGCTCGTGCTTGGAGGACGGGGTGACGTTGTCCTCACTGGTCACTCGGACGCTTCTTGGGTTGACGACCAGGCTACGCAGCGGTCGTCACAGGGTTACACCTTCAGCCTTGGCTCTGGTTCAGTTTCTTGGCGTTCTACACGCTCGTCTTCAGTTCTCGGCTCCAGTTGTGAGGCTGAGATCTACGCCACAGCCATGGCTGCACAGGAGCTTCGCTGGCTCACCTACCTGCTGACTGACTTGGGAGAGCGGCCTCGTTCTCCTCCAGTGCTGTACGTCGACAACAAGGCCGCCATTGCCTTGTGTCAGGAGCACAGACTGGAGCACAGAACGAAGCACATCGCTCTCCGTTACTTTCTTGCTCGAGAGCTGCAGCAGCGTGGCCAGCTTCGTCTTACCTACGTGGCCACTCGGGCCAACACTGCTGATATATTCACCAAGGCACTTCCGCCTGGTGATCATCAGCGTTTCTGCACTTTGTTAGGCCTTGTGCCCACTCTTCCTCACTTGCTGTAGGCTTTGTTTGTACCATGATTTATATGTATTTCAGCATGCTTGTTCTTGTAGGTAGATTTCACTGTACTGTTGTTGTTACATATATATCTCTGCATGTGAACTGGCCTTGTGGCCTTCTTGCTTGTGCTCAGACTGTGTGGTGACGTTGTGATCCACCCTGAGCTTGCTTTGCACTTCCTGACTGGTCTTGTGACCCTCTGTTCTCCCCCACTCTGCCTATGGGGGTGTGTCAAACATATGCATATCTATGTTATATTTTGGGTAGGCTTAGTGGGGTACACACTGTGGGGTACAACCCCTTAGGTTCATTTTCCTTGTACCAACCTTCTCGATAGTCGACATCACTCATGCCTAGCTTCTAAGAATATCATCTTCTACGAGCGACTCTTCCTCGAGCAATTCCGCGAAGACGAACGAGCTAACGTGAATCGCGTTTACGCCAATGACGGGCACAGCTACGCCACACCTGATGATGAAGCTGCAGCAGCCATTCTGGAGCATGACACCAGAGGCGAGTTCACAAGAGGCGACCGTCGCAGCAGCGACGACAACGACGACGATTCCTCTGGAGTAGGAGCAGGCGCAACAAGCGGAAGCGGAGGCGGCAGAGGCGCAGCACCACCAGCACCTGAACAAGAAAGCGATGACGACAGCGTGCAGGAGGTTATCCCACAGCATCGCCACGACATCACCGTCATTGGACTACAACTTCTCGGGCTCCACACCGCCACCTCAACGGCGCCACGTGTCATCGAGCCGAAGAATCCGCGCCAAGCTCTCACGGGACCACACAACAAAGAATGACGCGAGGCAATGGATGCAAAAATTAAGACACTCGAATCCCGCGACACCTGGGTGCTCGTCGATCGAGCAGCAGTCAAAGGAAGGAGGATTCTCTCCGGCAAATGGGTCTTCCGTGTGAAGATCGCAGCTGACGGCACGATTGAGCGATTCAAGGCGCGCTGGGTCGTACGCGGCTATGACCAGAGGCACGGCATTGACTTCGACCAGACATTTGCGCCGGTCAGTCATCACACCTCCGTCAGAATACTCCTCGCCATCGCCGCCGCACGACACCTACCGCTCCGACAAATTGATGTAAAGAACGCGTTCCTGTACGCGTTAGTGGACGCGGTGGTCTATGTGGAGCAGCCGAACACATACGGGGAAGGGGATTCACGCGTTTGCCAGCTGCGAAAATCCCTTTACAGGATCAAACAGGCACCAAGGCTCTGGCAGCAGTACCTGCACAACATTTTGCTTGAAATCGGTTTTAAACAGCTGCCTCACGATCCAGGGATGTATCGCCGCGATTTCCGCGGCGAATATATCCTCCTCACGGTCTACGTCGATGGCTTCTCTGCATATGATCAAGCAACAAGATGCTTGAGCAGTTCGAGAAAAATCTCGCGGGGCGCGTTGACATCACCTGCAACCATGACGTGAAGCAATTCCTCGGCCTCAACATCTCCTACTCTCCAGAAGCCATTCATCTCTCATCAGCCAAGTATGCAGAAGAACTTGGCAAGCGCTTCAACAACGCACCTGCACCACTCTCCACCCCTTACCGCACTCCAGGACCCAACCACAAGCCTGACAACAAAGTCCTGTCCCCCGCTGGACTCCAGTCTTACCAGCAGCAGCTGGGATGTCTGCTCTTCGCCTATGTTACCTGCAGGCCCAATCTCTCATATATCGCAAGTCAGCTGGCTCAGTACTCCCGCAAACCAACGGCTGAGAACCTCTCAGATCTTCAGCGGGCGCTTCAATTCTTCATCTCAACACCCAATGTCGGGCTCTGCTACTCCACAGTCCCCGCCTCCTCCTTCAATCTCATCGGCTACGTGGACGCCGATCATGCTGCTGACCCAGACAATCGACGGTCCAGGACCGGCTTTCTATTTCGCCTCGAGCCCAGTGGCCCCATCTCCTAGAACTCACAGAAACAGGAGTTGGTTGCCCTGTCATCGACGGAAGCTGAGTTCATCGCAGCAACAGCAGCTGTTCGCGAAGGCCTCTACCTTCAGGAGCTGTTGCAGGAGGTGAAAATTCCAGCTTCATCAAACTTTCGCCTGCACTGCGACAACCAGAGCACGATCAGGATCGCGAGCAAACCTGGATTCGTCAACCGCACGAAGCACATCGCGTTGCGGTACTTCTTCGCCAAAGACGAAGTTGACAAGGGCAAGGTTGACCTAACCTACTGCCCGACGGGTGACATGGCGGCTGTTTTTTTCACGAAGAAATTGCCCCGTCAGCAGTACCAGCATTGCTCCGAACTCAACGGAGTAGTAAAGCAGGTCAAGACCTGCTACGGCCAGGAGTGAAGGGGGGTGTTACGAATACTAAAAGATGAAGCATTACTGTGCACTCCTTACCGCAGCAATCGAAGCACATAGTACCGAGGCTGAAAGACGAAAAGGCGGAAAGGTACGCGAAGGGTCGTACTGTTACAAAGTATCTGGACCGTCACAGCAGACATCATCAAGCAGCAACAGTGGCGAGGTTTCTGCCCAGACAGTTCGTAACCGTCTGGAGTCGCACGGTTGAGTTTCGCTGTAATAAAGGAATGTACCCCTTAGAGTACATGGCCAGCTAGGTTGTTTCGCATTCCACCCTTTACTCTTATTTTTACCTTTGTATTTGCACGTATTTAACAATCTCAAGCATTTTACATTCACTATGCTTTGAGGTCAAGGGCCCACCACCACAGAATCTGTTGTGTGCGAACTTTCATGAGGTGATCTTTGGGACGATCAATTTCTGATCGCAGCAGGTATGATGGCAGAACGTGTTGCATCAGGTTTGGATTCTTGATTTTGCTTATAAAAGTTAATCTTCAATCATTTGTAACCTCGAATCGTAAGTCGACTTCTTTATATCGAGTAGTTCAATAAGAGGTGTTTTTTTGTCATGCTTCATACATTATATGAATGCAATTTCAGTGGCAGTCGTAACTGGATAAAAAATGGTAACCTATCGAGGACTGAAATGTGGGTCTCTACCTTGTATATTCGAACTTAGATGTTGCGATTGTAACCAGGTATATATTTGTGGTGAATGTAAACACACTATAGAATGCATACACAGTCTCAGTCGTGACTGCGGTGTATAGGAATATTGACAGGGCGAAGCTCGGTACAGATATTCGCCAGCTCGATCACCTTCGTCGTGATTTGCAAACGGCACAGACACCAGAACGTGCGCAGTTCGGAGTCATGTTCTAATAGAACAGTGTGCCCTAGCTTTTAGGAATATGACGTCAGCATTCGTAAACAATCCTGTTATACTCACGACGTTCGCTAAAGGAGTAACCCTACAGAAAGTCGAACTAAATTCCACAGCCACCCGATTCCTTTGCAGGTTACCGAGGTGCTTGTGGCTGCATGCACCGTGCTGTACCTCGCCCAGCGAACAATTGGAATTGTTGGCACACAGCCTGGGCAAGTGTTTTGGATATTTATCGATGCTACTGTGTCGCGCATGGTTCGTCGACTCAGGTGAAAGAATGTGACGCACAATTAGGAGTAGTAGAAGATTAAAACCAGGGTGCACATTCAACGCGGTTCGGCTTGAGATGTTGGGAAGGGGGTTTGGAGAAAAACAGTGATTGGCTCACGAGGGGCGACAAAAAAATGATTCCGCTAGAGCTTCGGGCATTTCGTAGGTGGCGGGAGGGGGTGAAATGGCGGGAGTGGGTGAAACCGAATGGCGGGAGGGATGAAACAGATTGGCGGGAGGGGGGGGAAACGAAATTGCGGGGGAGGGGGGAAACAAAATTGCGGGGGAGGGGGGAAACGAATTTCGACGGGGAGGGGGAAATGAAATTGCGGGGGCGTGGGGAAACGAAATTGCGGGGGAGGGGGGAAACGAATTTCGACTTGAAGGGGTTGAAAGCACACCTCGTAACCCACTCAGTCAAGGGATAACCTTTGATGCACATTCAGCTGAATGTGCACCCCGGTTTTAAAGCGCAGTCGACTCGTGAGACCGCGAGGCACGTCAGCAGCACCACCCCGAGCTGAAATGAGCGCTCCATGGAGAAATCTTGCATCGTACTAGCACGAAAACTTGCGGTTAAGAAAGAAGGATTTTGAGGCTTGCTACAAATTCTAGTCGTCGAACTACTAGTTCTAGAACTTGGCCAGCAAAAAAGAGGAATCTGGCGACCGCCGCTGTTCTATCAACGATCTGGTTTGCGAGTAGTATGCTACTAAGAAACTGCAAATAAAGGTGGGAGAGAGATGGAGCAAGAAATAGGAGACATCTCTGTGGTGAAGGGAAATGGCTCTCCTCCCGTATTTCGTAGCATCGCAGCTGTCGCAAAGCTGCGCGCGAATTGAGCCAACTGGTTGTGAGAGTAACCGACAAGCAGCCCCCCCATCCAGCAGGATGAGCGACATTTGCTTCGCTGTTTGGTGTGTGGGACACATGTGATTCTTGACTCCGTTGACGGGTGGGAGAAGCAGAGAATATTCGCGATCGCGAGCAGAATGAGGAGAATCCACTTGGACAACTCCACATCGAACACGAAAATGAAACTGCACTAAAACATGAACGAAAATAGGAAGGTGATTTCTGTGAACATCAATGTATTGTGAGGTGCGTATGGAAGGTGAGACAGGAGTATGTAAGGAAACTTCCTTTTCCTTAACTTCGCGCCCCTGCTTACCGCGTACAAGACCATTCCCGGCATCGGCACCCAAACAGTGAAACGTTACCCGCTCGCGACACTCGCCTCGACTACAACTCCCGCCACTGTTCATGATGCGACCCAACCCCACGGTTCAGTTGGTAACCCACGCTCCGGACCTCCGCCTCGACATATCCCAACCTCGGCGCTAGGCCCGTAGCGCACCCCAATTCATCGCGTTACCGTTACCACTCTAGTTCGCTATATATTCTTCGCACATGCCTTCGCTCATTGTATTGTTTTGCTTCGATAGTGCAATTCTCGCTCGCTCGCTCAATTGCACTCGTAACACTTGGTATCCAGAGCCTACGATCTCCTCTCGGATCGCACCCACACCTTCGCTTCCCCACTGTCTCAAATTTTTGGGGGGGTAGACGTCTCTCAGCGAAGAAGCACCGCCGCTCGAACTGCTCTCTCGTAAGCACACACTGCCACGACAGAGGCTCTCGCTGAGCTTGCCCGACACCCCCGCCATGGCCGAAATTAATCTCGCGACATTGACGCAGGAGCAGCTCGACCGTCTCGTGCGCCAACTCAAAGATTCGGCGCTCGAAATTGCCACACTCACGGAGGAACGCGACTCCGCTCGCAAGCAATCGACAGTGAATGCACCAGCACCAACACATGCACACCGACACATGCAAATGCACCTACACAATCGGAGGAGCCGATCGTCATCTCATCAGGCACACCGACACAGAACGACAGCGTGGGACAACGCTCAGGCGTAGCCAGTGATGGCGCCGCTCACTCAATGCATGGCATGGAGAGGAACAGGGCCGCAACAGGCACACAAGGGCCTCGCGAAGTCCGCCGGCACGTGGAGTTCGTTGCAACGAATGGCAACAACGACATCATGACGCCGATTACACTCAAGCCGCAGCGCCCGCCCTGCTTCGATCCTAGCCAACGTGGAGGTCCGACAGTTCAATCATGGGTTTTCACGATGAACGTTTTATTCTACGCGAATTACGTCGAGTCGGACGTAGCGAAAATTCGCTACGCAGTTTCGCTGCTGAGGGGCCCCGCCATGGACTAGTGGCAAGTCATCGTGACGTCGCCACGCGCCTATGAGCCGCCGTCACAAGAGGGAGGACCCTTGGGTCAAGCCGTCAGATGGAGTTCTTTCTGCGAAACCGCCCAGTATAGCACGTGAGGTGCGTGGTGCGTAGGGCTTCGAGCACACTTCGAGCCGATTGCGGCTTCTATTTCAGCGCGTCAGAGACTGCGTACTTGGCGAGAACTCGGGTCGGTCCAAGACTACACAAGCGGTTTTCTCGCATTATGCAAGCAAGTCGGTTACATGCACGAAGCGGGGCGGGTGGACCGTTACGTCGGAGGGCTGAAGCCGGACATCTCGCACGAAATCATGCTATGCGGGCTCTCGAACTTCAACGAGATCCTCGCGCTCGCCGAGAAGATCGATATCCTACGCCGACCGAGACCGGGGTTCTACTACGGACAACGTTCTCGGGGACCGGCCGAGCACGCCACTGTACACGCCGTTGCAGCGAATGCAGCTGCCGCGCCATTTAAGGGGCGCTGCTTTGTAACAGGCCGGGGCATCGCAAGAGCGAATGCCCAGAGGAGCTGAGGCACCGCGGAGCAGAGCAGGGGAGGGAGTCTCAGAGGCAGGGAAATGTGAAAATGAAACGAGGAATGATTGAACTGAGCAGCATGAGAAGTACAAGTACCAAACCCTAAAGTGTTGTACCCCATATGAGCTACCCCACTACAGCCTACACAGACTATAGTGTATGAGTTTGACACACCCCCATAGGCAAAGTGGGGGAGAGCAAGGGGTCACAAGACCAGTCAAGCAAAGCAAGGCAAAGCAAGCTCAGGGTGGATCACAACGTCACCACACATTCTGAGCACAAGTTCAAGGCCACAAGGCCAGTTCACATGCAAGATTACATATATATAAGGCTAAACAAGCAAGAGCAGGTATATATATATGTAACAGTACAAACAAGGTCAAGAAGTGAGCAAGTGAGGCAAGGTAGGCACAAGGCCCAGCTGAGTACAGAAGCGCTGATGATCACAAGGCGCGAGTGCCTTGGTGAAGATATCAGCAGTGTTGGCCTGAGAGGCCACGTACGCAAGTCGCAGCTGACCACGCTGCTGTAGCTCACGAGCTAAGAAGTAGCGAAGAGCAATGTGCTTCGTTCTGTGCTCCAGTCTCTGCTCCCGACACAAGGCCAGCATGGCCTTGTTGTCTACGTACAGCACTGGAGGAGAACGAGGCGGCTCTCCGAGGTCAGTCAGCAGGTAGGTGAGCCAGCGAAGCTCCTGTGCAGCCATGGCCCCTGCGTAGATCTCAGCCTCACAACTGGAGCCGAGAACAGAAGACGAGCGGGTAGCCCACCACGAAACAGAGCCGGAACCAAGGCTGAAGGTGTAACCCTGTGACGACCGCTGCGTAGCCTGGTCGTCAGCCCAAGAAGCGTCTGCGTGCCCAGTGAGGACCACTGGACTCTGCCCTCCAAGCACAAGCCCCATGCCTGACGTACTGCACAAGTAGCGCAACACCCTCTTCGCTGCAGCCATGTGCTCCGGTCTGTGTCTCCCAGGAGCAACATAGCGTGCGAGAATGCTAAGAGGGTATGCAAGGTCAGGTCGTGTGCAGGTCATCAGGTACATGAGGCAGCCAACAAGCTCTGGGTACGGGCCACTCGACTCTACGGACTCATCCGAAGGCAGAGCTGAGAGCGAGTGGCGAGTAGGCAGAGGAGTGGCCTGAGGCGAGGAGTACGTGAAGCCGAAGCGCTGAAGGACCTGCTGCACCATGTGTGACTGAGTCAGGGTAATGGTGCGCTGTGCTCTGTCCCGGGTGATCTGCAAGCCAAGGTAGCTGCGCAGTTCACCCAGGTCTGTGCACGTGTGTCTCTTCTGCAGCTCGGACTTCACGTGGGCGAGTCCAGCAGTGTCAGCTGTGGCAAAGACCAAGTCGTCGACGTACACGAGGATGTAGAACGGCGGCAAAGAAGTGTCGGTGCGCAGAAACAGCGACGGGTCGGCAGTAGAGGGAGCAAACCCAAGAGCCGCAAGTGTAGTCCTCAGTGTGTCGTGCCACTCACGCGGTGCCTGGCGGAGACCGTAGACTGGCCGCCGGAGGCTCCACTGGGTGCCAGGAGGAAAAGTCCCAGTGAAGCCAAGTGGGCGGCGCAGCCAGATCTCCTCGTGCAGGCTGCCCTGCAAGAAAGCAGTGCTGAAGTCAAGAGAGTGCAGCTCGTAGTCACGGTGAGCAGCTATGTGCAGCAGTACCCGAAGAGTGGTCATCTTCGGGGTGGGAGAGAAGGTCTGAAAGTAGTCAACTCCCTGCCGCTGACTGAAGCCACGAGCCACGTAACGCGCCTTGAAGACAGGCGGAGAACCCGGCGGCCGCTTCACCCTGAAAATCCACATGCCACTGACGATGTTCGCCCCAGGCGGGGGAACCTCGTCAACGTAGGTGCCTGTGGACTTCCAGGAAGCCATCTCTGCGTCCATAGCTGCCTGCCACTGAGAGGAGTAGGGACCCTCTATCGCCTCCGCGTAAGAGCGCGGAGTCGGGATGTCAAGTGCATCCGGGTCTCCCTCAGGGGTAAGCAGTACGGACACGAGATGAGGTGAAGCAGCAGCCAAACACTGGAACTCCTCCTGCCTGTCCTCAAGGACGTCCGTGCCAAGGGCACACTCACCCCCGACGGACGGAGGACAGACAGACTCAGACTCAGCAACAAGACTAGCAGCGTAGTCTAGACGAGAGCGAGCAGCAAAGTCGACGAGCTCAGCAACTAGGGCAGACGCAGCAGTGGACTCAAAGGAAGGGTCAGTGACAACAGTAGCAAGGAGACGCGTGACAGTCGGACTGGCAGCACGAAGAGAGTCCGACTCCGGGTCGGCAAGAGCAGGAAGAGAGGACTCAGGAGGAGAAGGCAAAGGGGCACGCAGAGGAGCAGTGGACGGACGCAGAGACATCCGGTGCGTGCCAGGGACAGGAGGAGGACGCTGACGCGAACCACGACCACTAGCGCGAGCAGCACGGACAGGAGACACAGGGCGAGACGCAGGCGCACGACGCTCAGCAAGACCTCCAGTAGGACCAGTGTAGGGAGAAGGAGCAGGCAGTGGGGAGGCCGGCTGTAACTGTAACTGCGACGGGACAGGCTGTGGACACTCTAAGGGAGGAGGAGGACCAGTAGAAGGCGGGAGACCAAGAACCTGCTCAAGGAGCGGAACGAAGTACGGCCGAGGCCGCGCAGCGACTCCAGACACAGCAGGGACAGCACCAGTACCCCCAGTGGCAGCACCAGAGCCAACAGCACCGCCAGCTCCAGCACCCCCAGCAGCTCCACTAGCTCCAGGACCTCCAGCAGCACCAGTAGCACCCCCTGCAGGACCGCCTCCAGTACCGCCAGCAGTACCCTCAGCGCCAACACCCTCAGCAGCTCCAGCTCCAGTCGGACCACGAGAAGACGCAGTGGCCCCAGCTCCAGTAGTACCCGCAGGCCCAGCAGCTCCAGTACTCCCAGTACGAGCACCTCCGGGACCCGTGGTACCAGCACCCTCAGCAGCCGAAGAACCTCCAGCTCCAGCAGCACGCCTCCAGCGCCGGGAAAACCACTCACGCACCTCCTGTGGAGAGAGTGGCTCCCGTCGAGACGGAGCACCCGGAGAACCTCCAGGCCCAGCACCGCCAGACGCCACACGAGTAGGCCCAGCTCCCGCAGGCTCCGCAACTCCAGGCTGAGCACCCCCAGGCTCAGCACCCCCAGGCGTAGCACCCCTAGGCTCAGCACCCCCAGACGTAGCACCCCTAGGCTCAGCACCCCCAGGCTCAGCACCCCTAGGCTCAGCACCCCCAGGCTCAGCACCCCCAGGCTCAGCACCCCAAGGCTCAGCACCCCTAGGCTCAGCACCCCCAGGCTCAGCACCCCTAGGCTCAGCACCCCTAGGCTCAGCACCCCCAGGCCCAGCACCCCTAGGCTCCGCACCCCCAGGTACAGCACCCCCAGGCTCAGCACCCCCAGCAGCACCAGAGTCACTAGCTACCTCAGCAGGCTCGACTGCGTCTACCTGGGACACACCTGAAGGGGCAGGACCCTGAGGGGGAAGGGGGTCTACCGGGGGGGGACCTGGCACGAGGAAGAGCGGTGGCGGGGGGAGGGACGGAGTGCGGTAGGGGAAGAGGCGGTAGTAGGGCACCAACTCGTCAAACGTGACGTCCTGGGAGGACAGAACACGGCGAGAGGTGGGGTGGTAGAACTGCCACCCTGGCGCGTCAGGGGGGAAGCCAAGGAAGACGCAGGGAGCAGCACGAGGGGACAGCTTGTCCGCAGACAAGTCGCGGACAAACGCCCGAGATCCCCAGACACGGAACGCAGACGCATCGCCAACCTTCCCCGTCCACAGCAAAGCTGGGGAGGCCTCCGGCATGGAGACCCTGGGCTGAAGGTTGATCTGATGCGCCGCGTACCGAACCGCAAACGGCCACAGAAAATGGGGGGCAGCCGCATGCATCATGGACGTACGGGCGACGTCCATGACCATGCCAATGCGGCGCTCAGCAATCCCATTTTTCTGTGGAGAGTTCGGAAGCGTGAAGGTCTGGCGGATGCCTCGTGCACGACAGTAGGCTCGCAGAAGGCCAGAGGAGAACTCCCCGCCTCTGTCAGAGTGCAGACGCAGAACAGGAAAGTCCGAGCCGAAACTCTTCCTGAGCTGGAGACGAACTGCGCGGATCCAGTCGATCAACACCTCAGTGACATCACCCTTGCTGCGCAAGGGGAAGACTGTGGTGTAACTCGAGTAGTCGTCAACCACCAGCAGGAAGTAGCGCTCGTGACCCTGTCCACGGACGCGGGCTGGGCCCCACACGTCCATGTGAAGCGTCTGCAGCGGGGCCTCTGTCGGAGGAAACTGGGAGGAGTGAGGGGCAGCACGCTGCCGCCCCTCGACACAGGGGACGCAGGTAGGGGCAGGCCCCGGAGGAAGGGGAGGGAGGGACCGGGGAAGACCAGAGACAAGGACACGAGAGGCCATGCCTCGGAGACGAGGCAGGGAGGGGTGACCAAGGCGGTGGTGCCAGAGGAGAGTCTCGTGAGACAGGAGGCGACACGAGCAGGGGGCAGACTCAGGACCAGACCTGGACGCTGCAGCAAACACCTGACCCGACGCAGCTGCCTGACCAGACGCAGTGACTGGAGGAGACTCAGTGGTCAGTGTGTACAGGCTCGACCCCGGCCGACGTGTAAACGTGGCCAAGTGTCGGCCCGTCCGAGCGTCCGTGCAGTGGGTCACTCGCTGGCTCGCAGGAGTGAACTGGTGAACCCCCGCATCCTGTAGGTCAGCACCACTCACCAAGTTCGTAGAGAACGAGGGGAGGTAAAGACCAGACAGGGTGCCAGAGGGGGCCGCCGGACACGGGAGGGCAGTGGAGAAGTGTGCAAGGACAGGACCCCCAGAGGGGTCTGCCAGAGAGACTGCAACAGGCCGACTGAGCGGCGTGAGTGTGGTGCGGTCTCAAAAGAAGGAGCGGGAAGCCCCTGAGTCAAGGGTAAAGGTGTGGGAGGCCGTAGCCGACGCAGTACTTGAGAGAGCAGACTCACCAGCACCTGAGGAAGCAGACTCACTGGCACCTAGAGCAGCAGCCTCACCAGTACCTAGAGCAGCAGCCTCACCAGTACCTAGAGCAGCAGTACCAATGCCCGGGTCGGGCGGAAAACACCGGTAACAGTCACCCTCATCACTAATAGTCACAGCATACATGGCAGCAAGAATAGCATCATAATCAAGATCAAAGATAGGAACCCCCGCCCTAGACAGCTCGCCCCAGCGAGGGATCTCAGTGGCCTCAGGGAACTGGTGACGCCAAGCGTCCGTCAGGCGGCCAAAGCAGCGCTGGGTGGAGTGCGAACCCCCGCACGGCTCACCCGCGCGGTCGTCGGTGCGCAGGACGTAGGTACACGGACCAGCACCCCCACCTCGCTGACGTGCAGCGTACCACTCACGAAGCTGCTGAGGGGGAGGGATCTCACGGGTGCGCTGCTGCTGCTGCTGGCGCGGACCACCACCGGAGCCGACCCTCTGCGCAGCGCCACCCCGACCAGCTCCACCTCCTCCGCCGCTACCTCCTCCACCGCCGCCACCTCCGCCACCTCCGCTCCCACCGCCACCGCCGCCGCCGCCTCCACTGCCGCCACTGACGCCCCCACCCCCACCACCACCCCCACCGCCACCCCCACCCCCTCCACCGCCTCCACCGCCGCCGCCACCGCCCCCGCTAGCTCCTCCAGCTCCCTTGCCCCCCTTGCCCTTGCCAGTGCGGCGTCTCCCGCTAGGGGCAGACGCCGCACCGACCGACTCAAGACCAACGAGGTCGGCCGCAGCAGCAGAGGCAACAGAGGGCAAGAGGGGAGAGGGGGGGCACCCCTCAAAGACAGGGGCACGAGGGTCACCACGAGAGGCTCCTACAGCGACTATGCTCTTCTCTGCCGCTAGGAGGCGCTCCTCGAGGAGATCAACGGTGAGGGTGGTGGGGCAAACAGAGAGAAAGTGGTCCCTGACCGGGCGAAGGGTGTCAGGGAGCCGGGTGACTATGTAGTAGAGGGTGATGTACATAGGGGGGGGGTTCTTGGCGCAGAATTCAGCGGGAAGGGCAGCGCGGTAGCGAATGTCACTAGTGCGAAGGTGCGTAATGAGGTCAGCGACTGTGGGAAAAGCTGCGAGGTCAGGGAAGAGGTACGGCAGGATGAGGCGGCTAAGTGCAGCAGTGGCAGGGGAAGAGTAGCGTGCAACTACAGCGTCGTACAAGGTCCTAGCACTCTTGTACTGGCTAAAGTGTGCACGCTCAGAGGTAGGCAAGTGGCGACGCACAGCAAGACGTGCAGCAGCATCGCGTGTGGCCCACTGTGAGCGAACAGTGGCGTCAGCATCAGCAGCAGGGGCAGGAGAGGCACCAGAAGTGAGGTCAAAGAGGGAGAGACCGTCTGCCCTATCGCACTGTAGGAAAAGCTGCAGGTCATCTACCCAGACGTCAAAGTCAATGGCCCGACCCTCAGCGTCAAAAGCGAGGACACTGGGGGTAGCCATGACAGCAGTAGAATAGCAGCGCGAGCAGTAGGCTAAGGGCAGTGCAGAGGTAGAGGTGCTGCTCTTACCGGGCAGGCGAGAAGGACCGAGGCTCGCCGGCAGGAACAGGGCCGCGACGGCAGTGACCGGGTGTAGCGGACAGGGCGGCTCGGACGGCTCGGCGGCTCGGCGGCACGGCAGCAACAGCAGCTCGGCGGCTCGGCGACTCGGCGGCTCGGGCGGCTCGGGCGGCTCGGCGGCTCGGGCGGCTCGGGCGGCTCGGGCGGCTCGGCGGTTCGGGCGGCTCGGGCGGGTCGGCGGGAGCGGCGGCTCGGTTGCTGCAGGGACAGTGGCAGCTGCTGCTGCAGGGACGACGGCGGCGACTGCTGCTGCAGAGACTGCGGCGGCCGCTGCTGAAGGGACGACGGCGGCGGCCGCTGCTCCGGGGAAGGCGGCGGCCGCTGCTGTAGTGGGCGACGGCGGGCCGCAAAAGGGGGGGGGGGCGTAAGGGGCCGCGTGAGGGGCCGTAAGGGGCCGCTAAGGGCGGCGCGAGGGGCCGCAAGGGCGGCGGCGGGGCCGAGGAGCGGCGCGAGGGGCCGCAAGGGCGGCGCGCGGGGCCGACGAGAGGCGTGAGGGGCCGCAAGGGCGGCGCGCGGGGCCGACGAGAGGCGCGCGAGGGGCCGCAAGGGCGGCGCGCGGGGTCGACGGGCGGCACGAGGGGCCGTAAGGGTGGCGCGCGGGGCCGTAAGGGCGGCTCAAGGGGCCGCTAAGGGCGGCGCGACGGTAGGGAGGGCACTCGGGGCGCGACTCGGGCAGGGGCGAAGCGCGCTCCGGGCAGGAAAAAAATATCGAGGTGGGCCCTAGAGAGCGTTCCCACTAGGGAATCTGCTCTGAAACCATGTGAAAATGAAACGAGGAATGATTGAACTGAGCAGCATGAGAAGTACAAGTACCAAACCCTAAAGTGTTGTACCCCATATGAGCTACCCCACTACAGCCTACACAGACTATAGTGTATGAGTTTGACAGGAAACGCCAGCAGACAGTAGAAATCGGGCCAACTACTGACGAGACAACCTGCTCGCCCAACCTCACCGAGTCACAGTACCGATTCACGCTATCGATCAGGCTTGGATGAATAAGGAGGGTACAGCGACGGATTGCCCAATACTGATTCACGGGAAAATCCAGGGAGCAGCAGTGAAGATTTTTATAGACGAAGGAGCAAGTCACAACTTAGTTAATACCGCAACCGCATGGAAGCTGCAACTGACACATAGTCGGTGTTTACCGGAGATAGATGCACGCTTAGTCGATGGCACGCCGCTGGCCATACGGGATAAGGTGGAGAGAGTAGAAGTCCATTGCGGGAGAAATTTTGGGTTTACACAGGAAATGCCCGCGACGACACTGGATGGGCACGACATTTTACTGGGACGTGATTCGTTGCGACGCTACAATCCGCAAATCGATTGGACTACGGGTAGTTGCACTATGCGAAGTAGCGGTAACTGGGTCGAGCTACCTCACTGGCAGTCGCCAAAATCTTCAACGGTCCACGTCAACGCCATCACAATGAAACGGGCTGTTGCCACTGGAACCGACGTGTACGCGGTGGACATCGCATTGGTAGGAGAAGCAGAGCAGCCGAGTGATTTTCAGAAACTGCTGGCAGCGGTATCGCCCGAACTACAGGAAATGTTGAAACGGTACCCGGGGATTTTTCCAGACGATTTACCAGAGGGACTGCCACCTCAGCGGGCGTAAGATCACCGAATAGAACTAGAACTGGGGGCACAACCAACTGTACAGGGACAGTTTCGATTGACACAGCCCGAGCTCGATGAACTGAGGAAGCAGCTAGATTACCTGTTAGAGAAGAAATTCATCAGACCGAGTTCATCGCCGTTCGCCGCATCGATACTGTTAGAATGAGGAACGGAATGAATGAACTAGGAAGCAGGTGGGTACAAGTAGGAAACCTAAAAGTGTTGTACCCTATATGAACTACCCCACTACAGCCTAAACAGACTATAGCATATAAGTTTGACACACCCCCATAGGCAAAGTGGGGGAGAACAAGAGGTCACAAGACCAGTCAAGAAAAGCAAAGCAAGCTCAGGGTGGATCACAAAGTCACCACGCAGTCTGAGCACAAGCAAATGGCCACAAGGCTAGTTCACATGCAAAGTTATATATAGGAGAACAAACACTACAGTGAACACAACCTAGCAAGTGTAAGCATGCAGGTATATGTGTAGAGAGTACAGTACAAGCAGAGTCAAGAAGCAAGCAAGTGAGGCACAGTAGGTACAAGGCCTAGAACAGTACAGAAACGCTGATGATCACAAGGCTGAAGTGCCTTGGTGAAAACATCAGCAGTGTTGGCCTGAGAGGCTACGTAAGCAAGACGAAGCTGACCACGCTGCTGCAACTCTCGAGCAAGGAAGTAGCGCTGAGCAATGTGCTTCGTTCTGTGCTCCAGTCTGTGCTCCTGACACAAGGCAAGCATGGCCTTGTTGTCAACGTACAGAACTGGAGGAGAACGAGGCGCCTCTCCCAAGTCGGTCAGCAGGTAGGTGAGCCAGCGTAACTCCTGTGTAGCCATGGCCCCAGCGTAGATCTCAGCCTCACAACTAGAGCTGAGAACAGAAGAAGAGCGGGTAGACCGCCAAGAGACAGAACCGGAACCAAGACTGAAGGTGTAACCCTGTGACGACCGCTGCGTAGCCAAGTCGTCAACCCAGGAAGCGTCTGCGTGACCAGCCAGGACAACTCGAGCTCGTCCTCCAAGCACGAGCCCCATGCCCGACGTACTGCACAGGTAGCGCAACACCCTTTTCGCAGCATCCCAGTGCACCTTTCGGTGTCGACAGGGAACCACGTAGCGAGCCAGAAGGCTGAGAGGGTATGCGAGGTCCGGTCGTGTGCAAGTTATCAGGTACATGAGGCAGCCCACAAGCTCTGGATACGGGCCACTCGGCTCTACGGACTCGTCCGAAGGTGGAGCTGAGAGCGAGTGACCCGTAGGCAGAGGAGTGGACTGTGGCGAGGAGTACGTGAAGTCGAAGCGCTGAAGGACCTGCTGCACCATGTGTGACTGAGTCAAGGTAATGGTGCGCTGTGCTCTGTCTCGGGTGATCCGCAAACCAAGACTCAGCACGCGCAGGCTCAGCACCCCCAGACTCAGCACCCCCAGGCTCCACACGCTCAGGCCCAGCACCCCCAGACTCCACACGCTCAGGCTCAGCACCCCCAGGCTCCGCACCCCCAGTCCCCGCACCCGCAGGCTCAGCACCCCTAGAAGCACCTGAGTCGACAGCTACCTCGACCGGCTCGGCAGGGTCTACATGAGACACACCTGAGGGGGCAGGACCCTGAGGGGGGAGGGGGTCTACCGGAGGAGAACCTGGTGCTAGGAAGAGTGGCGGGGGGGGGGAGAGAGGCAGTGCGGTAGGGAAAGAGACGGTAGTAAGACACCGACTCGTCAAACGTGACGTCCTGAGAGGACAGAACACGACGCGAGGTGGGGTGGTAGAACTGCCACCCGGGTGCGTCAGGGGGGAAGCCAAGGAAGACGCAGGGAACGGCACGGGAGGACAGCTTGTCCGCTGAAGTATCGCGGACAAAAGCTCGAGATCCCCAGACACGGAACGCGGACGCATCGCCAACCTTCCCCGTCCACCTCAGAGTAGGTGTGGTCTCCGGCAAGGAGACACAAGGCTGAAGTTTCATCTGATGCGCAGCGTACTGAACCGCGAACGGCCACAGAAAATGGGGAGCAGCCGCATGGATCATGGACGTACGAGCGACGTCCATGACCATGCGAATGCGGCGCTCATCAATCCCATTTTGATGTGGGGAGGCCGGAAGCGTGAACGTCTGGCGGATGCCCTCCGCACGACAGAAGGTCCTCAGGAGGTCGGAGGAAAACTCACCACCTCTGTCTGAGTGCAGACGCAGAACAGGAAGGTCCGAGCCGAAACGCTCGCTGAGCTGGCGACGAGCACCGCGGATCCAGTCGATCAACACCTCAGGGACCTCACCCTTGCTGCGCAAGGGGAAGACTGTGGTGTAACGCGAGTAGTCGTCAACGACCAGCAGGAAGTAACGCTCGTGACCCTGTCCACGGACGCGGGCTGGGCCCCACACGTCCATGTGAAGAGTCTGCAGAGGAGCCTCAGTCGGAGGGAACGAGGAGGAGTGAGGGGCGGCGCGCTGCCGGCCCTCGACACAAGGAACACAGGTGGGGGCAGGCCTCGGAGGAAGGGGAGGGAGCGACCTGGGTAGGCCCGAGACAAGGGCACGGGAGGCCATACCTCGAAGACGAGGCAGGGAGGGGTGACCAAGGCGGTGGTGCCAAAGGAGAGTCTCGTGCGACAGAGGACGACACGAGCAGGGGGCAGACGCAGGACTAGACCTGGACGCGGCAGCAAACACCTGACTAGACGCAGCTACCTGACCAGACGCAGAGACCGGAGGAGGCGCAGTAGTCAGTGTGTACAGACTCGACCCTGCGACGGGTGAACGTGGCCAGGTGGCGGCCCGTCCGAGAGCAAGTGCAGTGGGTCACACGCTGACCTCAAGGGGTGAACTGGTCAACCCATGCGTCTTGGTTGTCAGCTCCACTCACCAGGTTTGTAGAGAACGAGGGGAGGTGGAGTCCCGACAGCAAGCCCGACGGGGCCGCAGGACACGGTAGAACCGTGGAAGAGTGCGCAAGGACTGGGCCCCCAGAGGGGTCAGCCAGGGAGACTGCAACAGGCCGAGTGAGCGGCGTGAGTGTGGTGCTGTCGCGAAAGAAAGAGCGCGAAGCACCAGAGTCAAGTGTGAAAGTGTGCAAGGCCTTAGTAGGTGCAGTACCAGAGAGAGCAGACTCACCAGCACCTGGAGCAGCAGACTCACCAGCACCTGGAGCAGCAAACGCACTAGCACCTAGAGCAGCAGCCTCAATGCCCGGGTCGGGCGGGACACTCAGGTAACAGTCACCCTCAGCACTATCAGTCACAGCATACATGGCAGCAAGGATAGCATCGAAATCAAGATCAAAGATAGCCACATTCTGCATAAGCAGATCACCCCAGCGAGGGAGCTCAACAGCGTCAGGAAACTGGGCGCGCCAGGCGTCAGTCAGGCGACCGAAGCAGTGCTGCGCAGTGTGTGGCAGCCCGCATGTCTCCCCACGACGCGAGCCGGTGCGAAGAACGTAAGTGCAGGGACCAGTACCCCCAGACCTCCCACGCCCAGCGTACCACTTACGAAGCTGCTGGGTCGACGGGGTCTCACGGGAACGCGGCTGCTGCTGGCGCTGGCTACCACCAAAGCCTCCAAGCTGCGCGGCTGCACCTCGACCAGCACCACCGCCGCTGCCACCTCCACCACCGCTGCCGCTGCCTCCACCACCGCTGCCGCTGCCTCCACCACCTTCACCGCTGCCTCCACCACCTCCACCGCCGCAACTGAAGCCCCCACTCCCGGCACCACCCCCACCTCCACCGCCACCCCCTCCGCCTCCTCCACCGCCTCCGCCGCCGCCCCCGCCATCCCCTCCACCACCCTTGCTCCCCTTGCCCTTGCTGTTGCGGCGCCTCCCACTAGGAGCAGACGCAGCCCTGACCTCCTCAGTGCCAACGAGGTCGACAGCAGCAGCAGAAGCAACAGAGGGGAGAAGGGGGACAGGGGAACACCCCTCAAAGAAAGGGGAGCGACGGTCGCCTCAAGAAGCACCTACAGCTAAGATACTCTTCTCAGCTGCAGCAAGGCGCTCCTCTAGCAGGTCGACAGTGAGCTCGGTGGGGCAAAGGGAGAGAAAGTGGTCCCTGACTGAAGCAAGGGAGTCAGGGAGGCGGGTGAATAGGTAGTAAAGGGTGATGTACATGGGGGGGTGTGTGAGAATGATAGACGAAAGAATTGAATGAGAAAGGATGATTGCACTAGAAAGCATTGGGATACATATTGAAAACCCTAACAGGGTTGTACTCACTACAGAGTACCCCACTGCAAACTAGAGAAACATAATATTCTGACACACCCCCATAGTCAAAGTGGGGTATGATCAGCACAACAAGCAAAGCAAAGCAAGCTCAGGGTGGATCACAATGTCACCACACATTCTGAGCACAAGTACAAGAAGTAACAGTTTAAAGTTCACAATAAATAAGCAAAGCTAGAGGCTATCATAGAGGGCAAGTGAGGAGGAGGAGGCTGGACTAATAGGAGAGGAGAGAGGAGGCAACGGCGGAAGCTGCAGACACACGGGCAACAGGAGCGGCGCGCACTGTGGCTACCGGAGGCGCACCTCCGGACTACAGGAGTAACTGGCTCCGCGGCTAAGACGAGCTGCAGGAGCAACTGACCCACGGGCGACTGGCGCAGCGGCATCACTGGGCTACCGGAAGCGCACCTCCGGACTACTGGCACTGCTAGCAACACGACGGCTACCTCCACCCAACCTCCCTCTACTGCCGCACCCCCCATTCACACACCCCCTGCTACACCCCTAGGTTCACTCACACCCCACCCCCTAGCACCACTCCGTCGACTCACACACACCCACCCCCCTCAGCGGCAGCTGCAGCAGTGGGAGACGGAGTAGGAGGAGGAGCAGGGGATGCCACACACCCGCCACCCCCATACCCTCCCCCACTGCTGCACCTGCAGCAGGGGATGTAGGAGAAGGGGGGGAGGGGGGGGGGGGGGGGGGGCAGGCAGGTCCCCTCCCCCACTGCCGCATCCGCACCAGGGGGATGGCAGATCCCCTCCCCCCCACTGCTGCACCCGCAGCAGGGGGAGGGAGAGGAGAAAAGGGCGGAGAGGCGCGGGGTCCAGGGGCGGCTGCTCCAGGGGCCAGGGGCCAGGGGCGGCTGCTGAGGTCCAGGAGCGGCTGCACCAGGGGCGGCTGCTCCAGGGGCGGCTGCACCAGGGGCGGCTGCACCAGGGGCGGCTGCTCCAGGGGCTGCTGCACCAGGGGCGGCTGCTCCAGGGGCGGCTGCACCAGGGCGCACAGGGCAGCAGGGCGCGCGGGGCGCAGCAGGGCTGGCGGGTTGGCCACACCCGCCACCCCCATACCCTCCCCCACTGCTGCACCCGCAGCAGAGAGATGGGGGGGGGGGGGGGGGGGGGCGGGGGGGGCGGGGGGGGTAGGCAGGTGCTGCAGGTCCCCTCCCCCCACTGCCGCATCCGCACCAGGGGGATGGCAGATCCCCTCCCCCCCACAGCTGCACCCGCAGCAGGGGGAGGGAGAGGAGAAAAGGGCGGAGAGGCGCGGGGTCCAGGGGCGGCTGCTCCAGGGGCCAGGGGCCAGGGGTGGCTGCTGAGGTCCAGGAGCGGCTGCACCAGGGGCGGCTGCTCCAGGGGCGGCTGCACCGGGGGCGGCTGCTCCAGGGGCGGCTGCACCAGGGGCGGCTGCACCAGGGGCGGCTGCTCCAGGGGCTGCTGCACCAGGGGCGGCTGCTCCAGGGGCGGCTGCACCAGGGGCGGCTGCACCAGGGGCGGCTGCTCCCACGCGTGGCCCCCCTCCCCAGGTCGCCCCTCCCGTCGCCTGTTGAGGCGACCTGAGGGGGGGGGGGGGGGGGGGGGGGGGGGGGGGGGGGAGGAGTACGGGGGCCGACGCGCGGCCTCCCAGGGCGCCAGAGCAGGCGGAAGAAGGGACGACGCGCGCCCCCCCAGGTCGCCCCTCCCGTCGCCTTGCGTGGCGAGCGGGAAAAGGGGGGGGGGGCTGTGTACGGGCCCCTGGTGCGCCACGACCGGCATGAGGGCGGGGCCAAGGTCGGGGCAGGTCCGGGACAGGGCCGGGACGGGGCCAAGGAAGGGCCAGGGCGGGCCGCGAAGGGGCCTAACGGGCCGCGAAGGGGCCGCGACAAACCGCGACGGGGCCTAACGGGCCGAGAAAGGGGCCGGGGAAGGGCCTGGGCGGGCCGCGAAGGGGCCTAACGGGCCGCGAAGGGGGAGCCGCGACGGACCTAACGGGCCGCGACAGGGTCGGGGCAGGGCCGGGGTCGGGGCAGGTCCTGGGGCGGGGCCACGACGGGGCCGCGACAGGCGACGGCGCAGGGCCGCGACGGGGCAGTGACGGGGCTGCTACGGGGCCGCGACGGGGTCGCGTAAGGGCCGCGACAGGCGACGGGGCAGGGCCGCGACGGGGCAGTGACGGGGCCGCGACGGGGTCGCGAAGGGGCCGCAAGGGGGGCCGCGACGGGGCCGTTAAGGGGCCGCAAAGGGGCCGCTAAGGAGCCGTGACGGGGGGCCGCGACGGGGGGCCGCGACGAGGGGGGGCCGCGACAGGGCCGGTAAGGGGCCGCAAGGGGGCCGCGACGGGGCCTGTAAGGGGCCGCGAAGGGCCGCGAGGGGCCGCGACGGGTCGCCAAAGGGGCCGCGAAGGGCCGTGACGGGGCCGCGAAGGGCCGTCAGAGGGGCCGCGAGGGGGCCTAACGAGGGGCCGCGAAGGGCCTAACGAGGGGCCACTAAGGGCCGTGAAGGGCAGGCGCGGCGCGCGCCTCGAGTAGGAAAAAAAAAAAAATGGTGGGCCCAAGGATCGAAAGATTAGCTCTATACCATGTGAGAATGATAGACGAAAGAATTGAATGAGAAAGGATGATTGCACTAGAAAGCATTGGGATACATATAGAAAACCCTAACAGGGTTGTACTCACTACAGAGTACCCCACTGCAGACTAGAGAAACATAATATTCTGACAGGGTGTTCTTGGCACAGAACTCAGTGGGAAGGGCAGCGCGGTAGCGGGCGTCACTAGTGCGGAGGTGAGAAGAAATGAGGTCAGCAACTGTGGCAAAGGCGACAAGGTCAGGGAAAAGGTACGGCAGCATGAGGCGGCTGAGGGCAGCAGTGGCAGGGGAGGAGTAGCGCGCAACTACAGCGTCGTACAAAGACTGAGCAGTCTTGTACTGGCCAAAATGCGCGCGCTCAGCAGGTGGCAGGTGACTACGAACAGCAAGGCGAGCAACAACGTCACAAGTGGTCCACTGCAAGCGAACCGTACTGTCAGCAGTGGCAGCAGGAGCAGTGGAGACACCGGACGTGTGATCGAAAAGGGATACCCCATCCCTATAGTCACACTGAAGAAAGAGCTGGAGGTCGTCAACCCACACGTCAAAGTCAACTGCACACCCCTCAGCATCAAAGGTGAGAATAGTAGGGCTAGCCATAGCAGCAGTAGCAGCAGTAGCAGCAGTAGCAGAAGTAGCAGCAGTAGCAGTATTAGCAGCAGTAGCAGCAGGAGCAGTGCGGCGCAGTAGGGCGGCGCGGCTCGGTAGGGCGGCGCGGCTCGGTAGGGCGGCGCGGCTCGGTAGAGCGGCGCGGCTCGGCTGGGCGGCGCGGCTCGGCTGGGCGGCGCGGGTCAGCTTCTGGCGGCGCGGCGCAGCAGGGCGGTGCGGGTGCTTACGAGGGGCGGGTGCAAGGCAGGGCCGCGACAGCAGGGGCTGTGACTGCAGGGGCCGCGACAGCAAAGGGGCCGCGACGGCAGGGGCCGCGATAGCAGGGGCTGCGACGGCAGGGGCCGCGACGGCAGGGGCCGCAACAGCAGCAGGGGCCGCGACGGCAGCAGGGGCCGCGACGGCAGCAGGGGCCGCTACAGTAGCAGGGGCCGCGACGGCAGCACGGGCCGCGACAGCAGGGGCCGCGACAGCAGCAGGGGCCGCGACGGCAGCAGGGGCCTTGCCGGCAGCAGGGGCCGCAACATCAGCAGTGGCCGCGACGGCAGCAGGGGCCGCGACGGCAGCAGGGGCCGCGACGGCAGTAGGGGCCGCGACGGCAGCAGGGGCCGCGACGGCAGCAGGGGCAGCAACGGCAGTAGGGGCCGTGACGGCAATAGGGGCCGTGACGGCAGCAGAGGCCGCGTCGGCAGCAGGGGCCGCGTCGGCAGTAGGGGCCGCAACGGCAGCAGGGGCCGCGACGGCAGTAGAGGCCGCGACGGCAGCAGGGGCCGCCACGTCAGTAGGGGCCGCGACGGCAGGGTGAGGCAGGCGCAAAATGCGCTTAGGGCAGGGCAGAAAAAAAAGTTCGTGGTGGGGCCTAAAAAAAAACGTTCCCACGAGGGAACCTGCTCAGAATACCATGTTAGAATCAGGAACGGAATGAATGAACTAGGAAGCAGGTGGGTACAAGTAGGAAACCTAAAAGTGTTGTACCCTATATGAACTACCCCACTACAGCCTAGATAGACTATAGCATATAAGTTTGACAGATAGTATTCACACCGAAAAAAGGTGGAGGGTTTCGTATGTGTATAGATTACAGAGCACTGAACAGGGTAACAGTCAAGTCGCGATACCCTATTCCCCGCGCCGACGAACTGATAGATCAACTGCGAACAACACGCGTCTTTTCGAAAATATATTTACGGGGAGGATACCACCAGATTCGGATCGAACCTGTCAGAATGTTATATTGCTTACATTCTGTAGGATATAGTGGGGTAGCCCATAAGGGGTACAACCCAATTAGGGTGAGTACTTGTACCCAACTCTTTCATAGTTCATCCATTCTCGTTCATTCTTCTGACATGGTTTCAGAGCAGGTCCTTCGCTAGGACCGTTTTTTTTTCCTTGGGCCCACCACTGCGCTGCCCCACTAGCCGCCACTAGCCCGGCACGTCGCCCCTACGCCCGTCGCCCCTAGGCGCGTCGCCCCTGAGAGAAATGTACGAGAAAAGTTGTACCCCATAGTGTCTACCCCACTACAGCCTACACACACTATATCATATATGTTTGACACACCCCCATAGGCAAAGTGGGGGAGAACAAGAGGTCACAAGACCAGTCAAGCAAAGCAAGGCAAGCTCGGGGTGGATCACGACGTCACCACGCATTCTGAGCACAAGCACAAGGCCACAAGGCCAGTTCACATGCAGAGTTATATGTCAAGGTGAACAAGCAAGACAATGATCTCAACCTAGCAAGGGTAACCATGCGGGTGCAAGTATATATAGATCACAGTACAAGCAAAGTCAAGAAGTGAGCAAGTGAGGCCAAGTAGGCACAAGACCTAACATAGTACAAAAGCGCTGATGATCACAAGGTTGAAGCGCCTTGGTAAAGATATCAGCAGTGTTGTCCCGAATGGCCACGTAAGCAAGACGAAGCTGACCACGCTGCTGCAACTCTCGAGCAAGGAAGTAGCGCAGAGCAATGTGCTTCGTTCTGTGCTCCAGTCTGTGCTCCTGACACAAGGCCAGCATGGCCTTGTTGTCGACGTACAGAACTGGAGGAGAACAAGGCGCCTCTCCCAAGTCGGTCAGCAGGTAGGTGAGCCAGCGTAACTCCTGTGCAGCCATGGCCCCAGCGTAGATCTCAGCCTCACAACTGGAGCTGAGAACAGAAGACGAGCGGGTAGACCGCCACGAAACAGAGCCGGAACCAAGGCTGAAGGTGTAACCCTGTGACGACCGCTGCGTAGCCAAGTTGTCAACCCAGGAAGCGTCTGCGTGACTAGTGAGGACAACTCGGGCCCGTCCTCCAAGCACGAGCCCCATGCCCGACGTACTGCACAGGTAGCGCAACACCCTCTTAGCTGCATCCATGTGCTCTGGTTGGTGTCTCCCAGGAGCAGCATAGCGTGCCAAGATGCTAAGAGGGTAAGCCAGTTTAGGTCGAGTGCAGGTCATCAGGTACATGAGGCAGCCGACAAGCTCTGGGTACGGGCCACTCGGCTCTATGGACTCATCCGAAGGCAGAGCTGAGAGCGAGTGGTGAGTAGACAGAGGAGTGGCCTGAGGCGAGGAGTACGTGAAGTTGAAGCGCTGAAGGACCTGCTGCACCATGTGTGACTGAGTCAAGGTAATGGTGCGGCGTGCTCTGTCCCGGGTGATCTGCAAGCCAAGATAGCTACGCAGCTCACCCAGGTCTGTGCACATGTGTCTCTTCTGCAGCTCCGACTTCACGTGGGCCAGTCCAGCAGTGTCAGCAGTAGCAAAGACCAAGTCGTCGACGTACACGGGATGTAGAACGGCGGCAGAGTAGTGTCGGTGCGGAGAAACAGCGACGGGTCAGCAGTGGAAGGAGCAAACCCAAGAGCCGCAAGCGTAGTCCTTAGTGTGTCGTGCCACTCACGGGGCGCCTGGCGGAGACCGTAGACTGGCTGCCAGAGGCTCCACTCGGTACCAGGAGGAAACGACCCAGTGAAGCCAGGTGGGCGGCGCAGCCAGATCTCCTCGTGCAGGCTGCCCTGTAGGAAGGTTGTGCTGAAGTCAAGAGAGTGCGGCTTGTAGTCACGCTGAGCAGCGACGTGCAGCTGTACCCGAAGAGTGGTCATCTTCGGGGTGGGAGAGGTGGTCTGAATGTAGTCAACTCTGTTGTTCAGGATCCGTCACTTTGAGAGCTTACGACGAACTCAATTCTCAACTAAACGCAAATCCGCTCGGTAGGATTGTGCGCCTTAGCCTAAGCTACCATCTCCAAGTTGAATCAGTCGCTAAGATGGTCTATAGAGTGAGAACCAAGTAAAAACGTCCAGCAGCCGCATGACTAGAATGGTAGAGGAAGTACAAACATTAAGGCATAGAATGTTGGAGTTAGGGACTCTAAGAGAACCATGAGAGGGAAGGGGTTCTCCAAGAGCTAGGGAAGGATGGTAGGAACCTTCCTAGCAGCAAGGATGCAACCCTCATGCAAGTAACTTGGGCGATCTTGGTCAGAATAAGGCGATCTTGGTATCGTTGGAAAGCTCTGGATTTCTCCTGCATGATCAAGCATTTAAATTTGGAGAAAACACAGAGATGGTAAAATCCAACAGCCATGCATAATGACAAATGCTCATGCAAACAATGCACGCATGAATAGCACGAGCACTCGGCAGGACGTTAGGATGACATGCACTCAGAATGACGTGCATCCAACAAACTCCATGCCGCTGACTGAAGCCTCGAGCCACGTAACGCGCCTTGAAGACAGGCGGAGAACTCGGCGACCGCTTCACCCTGAAAATCCACATGCCATCGACAATGTTCGCCCCAAGTGGGGGAACCTTGTCGACGTAAGTGCCTGTGGACTTCCAGGAAGCCATCTCTGCGTCCATGGCTGTCTCCCACTGAGAGGAGTAGGGACCCTCTATCGCCTCTGCGTAAGAGCGCGGGGTCGGGATGTCTGGTGCATCCGGGTCTCCCTCAGGGGCAAGCAGCATGGACACGAGATGAGGTAAAACAACAGCAAAACATTGGAACTCCTCTTGCCTGTCCTCAAGGACGTCCGTGCTAAGAGCACACTCACCCTCGATGGACGGAGGACAGACAGACGAAGACTCAGCAACAAGACTAGCAGCGTAGTCTAGACGATAGTGAGCAGCAAAGTTGACAAGCTCAGCAACTAAGGCAGACGCAGCAGTGGACTCAAAGGAAGGGTCAGTGACAACAGTGTCCAGGAGACGCGTGACAGTGGGACTAGCAGCACGAAGAGAGTCAGACTTCGGGTCAGCAAGTGCAGGAAGAGAGGACTCAGGAGGAGACGGCAGAGGGACACGCTGCGGAGCAGTAGAAGGACGCAGAGCCCTCTGGTGTGTGCCAAGGACAGGAGGAGGACGCTGACGCGAACCACGACGACCAGTGCGAGCAGCACGAACAGGCGACGCAGGACGAGACTCAGGCTCACGACGCTCCGTAAGACCTCCTGTCGGACCAGTGTAAGTAGAAGGAGCAGGCAGTGGGGAGGCCGGCTGTAACTGTGGCTCGGACTAGACAGGCTGTGGACACTCTAAGAAGGAAGCTGGACCAGTAGAAGGCGGGAGACCAAGAACCTGCTCAAGGAGCGGAACAAAGTACGGCCGCGGCCGCGCAGCGCCTCCAGAACCAGCAGGAACAGCACCAGCACCCCAGCGTCAGCTCCAACTCCGGAAACACCACCAGCTCCACCAGCACCTCCAGCAGCACAAGTAGCGCAAACTCCAGCACCCCTAGGAGCACCGGCTCCAGCAGCACCTCCAGCTCCAGCACCTCCAGGAGCTCCAGCTCCAGCTGGACCACCAAAAGCCCCAGCAGCACCAGCAGCGCCAGGGCTAGCACCGGGTCCAGTAGTACCGCCAGCTCTAGCACCTCCAGCAGCTTCAGCCCCAGCAGCACCACCAGGACCAGCAGCTCCAGTACCTCCAGTACGAGCACCTCCGGGACCAGTGGCTCCAGAACCCCCAGCAGCTCCAGCAGCAGCAGGACCTCCAGCGCCCGTAGCACCACTAGCTCCAGCAGCACGGCTCCAGCGGCAAGCAAATCACTCGCGCAGCTGCTGTGGAGAGAGTGGCTCGCGCCGGGACGAAGCACCCGAAGGACCTCCAAGCGCAACACCTCCAGACTCCACACGCGCAGGCTCAGCACCCTCAGGCTCCGCACCCCCAGACTCAGCAACCCCAGGCTCAGCACCCCGAGACTCAGCACCCCCAAACTCAGCACCCCCAGACCAAGCACGCTCAGGCTCAGCACCCCAAGACCCGGCACCCGCAGGCTCAGCACCCCTAGCAGCACCAGAGTCAACAGCTACCTCGACAGGCTCGATTGCGTCTACCTGGGACACACCTAAGGGGGCAGGACCCTGAGGGGGGAGGGGGTCTACCGAGGGAGGACCTGGCGCGAGGAAGAGCGGCGGGGGGGGAGGGAGGCAGTGTGGTAGGGGAAGAGACGGTAGTAAGGAACCGACTCGTCAAACGTGACGTCCTGAGAGGACAGAACACGGCGCGAGGTGGGGTGGTAAAAATGCCAACCACGCGCGTCACGGGGGAAGCCAAGGAAGACGCAGGGAACAGCACGAGAGGACAGCTTGTCCGCAGACAAGTAGCGGACGAAAGCTCGAGATCCCCAGACACGGAACGTAGACGCATTGCCAACCTTCCCCGTCCACCGCAGAGTAGGTGTGGTCTCCGGCACGGAGACCCGGGGCTGGAGGTTGATCTGATGCGCCGCATACTGAACCGCGAACGGCCACAGAAAATGGGGAGCAGCCGCATGGATCATGGACGTACGAGCGACGTCCATGACCATACCAATGCGGCGCTCAGCAATCCCATTTTGCTATGGAGAGGCCGGAAGCGTGAACGTCTGGCGGATGCCCTCCGCACGACAGAAGGCCCGCAGAAGGTCGGAGGAAAACTCTCCACCTCTGTTGGAGTGCAGACCCAGAACAAGAAGGTCCGAGCCGAAAATCTCGCTAAGCTAACGACAAGCACCGCGGATTTAATCGATCAGCACCTCAGTGACCTCACCCTTGCGGCGCAAGGGGAAGACTGTGGTGTAACGCGAGTAGTCGTCAACGACCAGCAGAAAGTAGCGCTCGTGACCCTGTCCACGGACGCGGGCGGGGCCCCACACGTCCATGTGAAGAGTCTGCAGGGGAGCCTCCGTCGGAGGGAACTCGGAGGAGTGAGGAGCGGCGCGCTGCCGCCCCTCGACGCAAGGAACGCAGGTAGGGGCAGGCCCCGGGGGAAGGGGAGGGAGAGACCGGGGAAGACCAGTGACAAGGACAGGGGAGGCCATGCCTCGGAGACGAGGCAAGGAGGGGTGACCAAGGCGGTGGTGCCAGAGGAGAGTCTGGTGAGACAGGAGGCGACACGAGCAGGGGGCAGACTCAGGACCAGACCGGGACGCTGCAGCAAACACCTGACCCGACGCGGCTACCTGATCAGACTCAGCAACCGGAGGAGGCACGGTAGTCAGGGTGTACAGGCTCGACCCAGGCTGATGAGTGAACATGGCCAGGTGCCGGCCCATCCGAGTACACGAACAGTGGGTCACCCGCTGACCTCCAGGAGTGAACTGGTCAACCCACGCATCCTGAAGGTCAGCTCCATTCACCAAGATCGTGGAGAACGAGGGGAGGTGGAGGCCAGACAAAGAGCCAGACGGGACCGTTGGACACGGCAGAACCGTGGAGGAGTGTGCTAGGACCGGACCCCCAGAGGGGTCAGCCCGAGAGACTGCCACCAGCCGACTGAGCGGCGAGAGTGTGGTGCAGTCGCGAAAGAAGGAGCGGAAAGCACCCGAGTCAAGGGTGAAAGTGTGCAAGACCTGAGCCGACGCGGTACCTGAGAGAGCAGCCTCACTAGCACCTGGAGCAGCAGACTCACTAGCACCTAGAGCAGTAGCCTCAATGCCCGGGTTGTGCGGAACACACAGGTAACAGTCACCCTCAGCACTAATAGACACAGCATACATAGCAGCAAGGATAGCATCATAATCAAGATCAAAGATAGCAACCCCCGACTTAAGCAGATCACCCCAGCGAGGGATCTCAGTGGCGTCAGGAAACTGTGTACGCCAGGCGTCAGTCAGGCGGCCGAAACAGCGGAGCGTGGCGTTCGGGCCGCCGCACGTCTCTCCACTGCGGTCGCCGGTGCGGAGAACGTAAGCGCAGGGACCAGCACCCCCAGACCTCCCACGCCCAGCGTACCACTCACGAAGTTGCTGGGGCGATAGGGTCTCACGAGGGCGCTGCTGCTGCTGGCGCTGGCCACCGCCAAAGCCTCCCCGCTGCACTGCGCCACCCCGACCAGCACCACCGCCGCCGCCACCCCCACCGCCTCCCCGCCGCCGCCGCCACCTCCACCCCCACTGCCGCTGCCTCCGCCGCCTCCACCTCCACCACCGCTACCGAAGCCCCCACTCCCGCCACCACCCCCTGTCAAACTTATATCTGCTATAGTCTATTTAGGCTGTAGTGGGGTAGTTCCTAGAGGGTACAACACTTATGTGTTGTCTATTTGTATCCACCTCATTCCTAGTTCAATCATTCTTTCGTCAATTCTCTCACATGGTATAGATCTAGTTTCGAGTTTTTTTATAAAAGGGCCCACCACTGAAATTTTTCTTACCTGCCTGACGCGCGCGTCGCGCCTGCCCTTCGAGGCCCGTAGCGGCCCCTGCACCTGCCCTTAGAGCCAGAGCCGGCCCCCAAAGCAGCCGCGCTGCGGCCTAGCCAGGCGCCACGTAGCCCCGTAAGGCCCCGCCAGGCCCCGTTTACGGCCCCGTAAGGCCCCGTAAGGCCACGTTAGGCCCCGTAAGGCCCCGTTTACGGCCCCGCTTAAGGCCCCGTAAGGCCCCGTTAAGCCCCGAAAGGCCCCGTTTACGGCCCCGTAAGGCCCCGTAAGGCCCCGTTAGGCCCCGTAAGGCCCTGTTTATGGCCCCGCTTAAGGCCCCGTAAGGCCCCGTAAGGCCCCGTCAGGCCCCAGTTATGGCCCCGTAAGGCCCCGTAAGGCCCCGTAAGGCCCCGTTTACGGCCCCGTAAGGCCCCGTTAGGCCCCGTAAGGCCCCGTCAGGCCCCGTCTACGGCCCCGTTAGCGGCCCCGTCAAGCCCCGTCAGGCCCCGTAAGGCCCAGTCAGGCCCCGTTAGCGGCCCCGTCAGGCCCCGTCAGGCCCCGTAAGGCCCCGTCAGGCCCCGCCAGGCCCCCCCCCCACCCTGTTGCGGCCCTGTTCCGGCCCTGCCCCGGCCCTACCCCAACCTGTCGCGGCCCTGCTGCGGCCCTGTCGCAGCCCTGCCCCGGCCCTTCTCCGGCCCTGTTGCAGCCCTGCCTCGGCCCTGTCTTGGCCCTGCCCCGGCCCTGCTCCTGCACTGCCGCGACCCGGCCCCGGCCCTGCCCCGGACCTGTCGCGGCCTCGCCCCGGCCCTGCCCCGGCCCTGCCCCGGCCCTGCCCCGGCGCTGCTCCGACCCTGCCCCGGCCCTGCCCCGGCTCTGCCCCGGCCCTGCCCCGGCCCTGCTCCGACCCTGCCCCGGCCCTGCCCCGGCTCTGCCCCGGCCCTGCCCCGGCCCTGCTCCGACCCTGCCCCGGCCCTGCCCCGGCTCTGCCCCGGCCCTGCCCGGCCCTGCCCCTGCCCTGCTCCTGAACTGTCGCGGCCCTGCCCCAACCCGGCCCCGGATCTTTTGCGGCCCGGCCCCGGCCCTACCCCGGCCCTGCCCCGGCCCTACCCCGGCCCTGCCCCGGCCTCGCCCCTGGTAAGAGCGTCGCGCTGCCGAGCCGCACCGCCCTGCCTAGCCTCCTTAGCCGAGTTGCACTGCTACTGCTGCTAGCCTGCTGCTTCTCCTGTCATGGCTAGTCTCAATGTTCTTACCTTTGATGCTGAGGGTCGAGCTGTTGACTTTGAGGTCTGGCTAGATGATCTGCAGCTTTTCCAAAAGTGCGATAGCAAGGATGGTCTCTCACTGTTCGATCTCACGTCTGGCGCCTCTACTGCCCCTGCTGCTGATGCTGACAGTACTGTTCGCTCGCAGTGGCTCATGCGAGATGCTGCTGCTCGTCTTGCTGTGCGTAATCACCTACCATCTACTGAGCGCGCGCACTTTAGTCAGTACAAGAGTGCTAGGGCTCTGTACGACGCTTTAGTTGCATGCTACTCCTCCCCTACCACTGCTGCCCTCAGCCGCCTCATGCTGCCGTACCTTTTTCCTGACCTTGCCGCCTTTGCCACAGTTGCTGACCTAGTTGCTCACCTCCGCACTAGTGACGCTCGCTACCGCGCTGCCCTTCCCACTGAGTTTCTTCCCACGAACTCCCCCCCCATGTACATCACCCTTTACTACCTAGTCACCCGCCTCCCTGACTCTCTCTCCTCAGTCAGGGACCACTTTCTCTCCCTTTGCCCCACCGAGCTGACTGTCGACTTGCTAGAGGAGCGCCTTGCTGCAGCTGAGAAGAGTATCTTAGCTGTCGGTGCTTCTCGCGGCGACCGTCGCACCCCCTTCTTTGAGGGGTGTTCCCCTGTCCCCCTTCTCCCCTCTGTTGCCTCTGCTGCTGCTGTCGACCTCGTTGGCACTGAGGAGGTTGGCGCTGCGTCTGCCCCTAGTGGGCGACGCCGCACTGCCAAGGGCAAGGGAAGCAGGGGTGGTGGAGGGGGCGGTGGAGGAAGCGGTGGAGGAGGTGGGGGTGGTTGGGGTGGTGGGGGCGTCAGTGGCGGCAGTGGAGGCCGTGGAGGCGGTGGCGGAGGAGGTGGAGGCGGCGGCAGCGGTGGTGGAGGTAGCGGAGGAGGTGGTGCTGGTCGCGGTGCAGCCACGCAGCGTGGAGGCCTTGGTGGCAGCCAGCGTCAGCAGCAGCTGCGCGCCCGTGAGACCCCGTCTGTTCAGCAGCTTCGTGAGTGGTACGCTGGGCGTGGGAGGTCTGGGGGTGCAGGTCCCTGCACGTACGTTCTTCGCACAGGCACTCGTAGTGGGGAGGTGTGTGGTCTCCCACACACCACGCAGCGCTGCTTCGGCCGCTTGACTGACGCTTGGCGTACCCAGTTTCCTGACGCTGTTGATCTTCCTCATTGGCATGATCTGCTCCTGCAGAATGTGCCTATCTTTGATCTAGACTTTGATGCTATCCTTGCTGCCATGTATGCTCTTGCTGATATTACTGAGGGTGACTGTTACCTGCGTGTCCCGCCCGACCCGGGCACTGTGGCTGCTGCTCTGGGTGCTAGTGCGTCTGCTGCTCCAGGTGCTGGTACGTCTCCTCTCTCAGGTACTGCACCTACTGAGTCCTTTCACACTTTCACACTTTACTCTGGTGCTTCGCGCTCTTTCTTTAGAGACAGCACCACGCTCACGCCGCTCAGTCGGCCTGTTGCGGTCTCCCTTGCTGACCCCTCAGGGGGCCCAGTCCTTGCACACTCCTCCACTATCCTACCGTGTCCTGCGGCCCCGTCGGGCTTGCTGTCAGGGCTCCACCTCCCCTCGTTCTCTACGAACCTGGTGAGTGGAGCTGACCTCCAGGACGCGTGGGTTGACCAGTTCACCCCTGGAGGTCAGCGTGTGACCCACTGCACTTGCTCTCGGACGGGCCGTCACCTGGCCACGTTCACCCGTCGGCCAGGGTCGAGTCTGTACACCCTGACTACTGCGCCTCCTCCGGTCTCTGCGTCTGGTCAGGTAGCTGCATCCAGTCAGGTGTTTGCTGCCGCATCCAGGTCTAGTCCTGCGTCTGCCCCCTGCTCGTGTCGTCCTTTGGCACACGAGACTCTCCTTTGGCACCACCGCCTTGGTCACCCCTCCCTGCCTCGTCTTCGAGGTATGGCCTCCCGTGCCCTTGTCTCGGGTCTACCCAGGTCCCTCCCTCCCCTTCCTCCGGGGCCTGCCCCCACCTGTGTTCCTTGTGTCGAGGGCCGGCAGCGCGCCGCCCCTCACTCCTCCTCGTTTCCTCCGACTGAGGCTCCTTTGCAGACTCTTCACATGGACGTGTGGGGCCCAGCCCGCGTCCGTGGGCAGGGTCACGAGCGCTACTTCCTCCTGGTCGTTGACGACTACTCGCGTTACACCACAGTCTTCCCCTTGCGCAGCAAGGGTGAGGTCCCTGAGGTGTTGATCGACTGGATCCGCGGTGCTCGTCGCCAGCTCAGTGAGAGTTTCGGCTCAGACCTTCCTGTTCTGCGTCTGCACTCGGACAGAGGCGGGGAGTTTTCCTCCGACCTCCTGAGAGCCTTCTGTCGTTTGGAGGGCATCCGCCAGACGTTCACGCTTCCGGCCTCCCCGCAGCAAAATGGGATTGCTGAGCGCCGCATTGGCATGGTCATGGACGTCGCTCGTACGTCCATGATCCATGCGGCTGCTCCCCATTTTCTGTGGCCGTTCGCGGTTCAGTACGCTGTGCATCAGATCAACCTTCAGCCTCGTGTCTCCTTGCCGGAGACCACACCTACTCTGCGGTGGACGGGGAAGGTTGGCGATGCGTCCGCGTTTTGTGTCTGGGGATCTCGAGCTTTTGTCCGCGATACTACCGCGGACAAGCTGTCCTCCCGTGCCGTTCCCTGTGTCTTCCTTGGCTTCCCTCCTGACGCACCCGGGTGGCAGTTCTACCACCCCACCTCGCGTCGTGTTCTGTCCTCTCAGGACGTCACGTTCGACGAGTCGGTGTCGTACTACCGTCTCTTTCCCTACCGCACTGCGTCTCCCCCCCCCCCCCGCCGCTCTTCCTGGCACCAGGTACTCCCCCGGTACACCCCCTCCCCCCCCAGGGTCCTGCCCCCTCAGGTGTGTCCCAGGTAGACCCTGCCGAGCCGGTCGAGGTAGCTGTCGAGGTGGGTGCTGAGACTGGGGGTGCTGAGTCTGGGGGTGCTGAGTCTGGGCGTGCTGAGCCTGGGGGTGCTGAGCCTGCGCGTGCTGCGTCTGGAGGTGCTCTCGGTGTCCCGCTGCGGCAGGAGCCTCTCTCTCCACAGCGGCTTCATGAGTGGTACTCTCGGCTCTGTCGGGGTACTGCTGGGGCTTCTGGAGGTACTACTGGTGCTGGTGCTACTGGAGGTGCTGCTGGTGCTGGAGGTGCTGCTGGAGCTTCTGGAGGTGCTGCTGGTGCTGGTGGTGTTGGAGGTGCTGCTCGAGGTGCTGCTGCTGCTGGAGGTGCTGCTGGTGCTGGTGCTACTGGAGGTGCTGCTGGTGCTGGAGGTGCTGCTGGAGCTTCTGGAGGTGCTGCTAGTGCTGGTGGTGCTGGAGGTGCTGCTGGGACTGGAGACCCTGGAACTGAGGGTACCGGTCCTGTTTCTACTGTTTCTGGAGGCGCTGCGCAGCCGTGGCCGTACTACGTTCCGCTCCTTCAGCAGGTTCTTAGCTCACCGCCTTCTCCTGGTCCTCCTCCTTTCCTGAGTCCGCCGCCTGTCCGGTCCCAGTCACAGTTGCAGCCGGCCTCTCCGCTGCCCGGTCCTTACTCTGGACCGACTGGAGGTCTTACGGAGCGTCGTGAGCCTGAGTCTCATCCTGTGTCGCCTGCGTCTCATGCTGCGTCGCCTATCCGTACTGTTCGCGCTGGTCGTGTTTCGCGTCCGCGTCTCCCTCCTGTCCCAGGCACTCACTCTATGACTCTGCGTCCTTCTACTGCTCCACAGCGTGTCCCTCTGCCGTCTCCTCCCGCGTCCTCTCTTCCTGCCAATCCGGACCCGGAGTCTGACTCCCTTCGTGCTGCTAGTCCAGCTGTCACGTGCTTTCTGGCCACTGCTGTCACTGACCCTCTGTTTGACTCCTCTGCTGCGTCTGCTCTTGTTACTGAGCTTGTTGCCTTTGCTGCTGCCTGTCGCCTAGACTACACTGCTCCTCTGGTTGCTGCGTCTGCGTCTGTCCGTCCTCCGTCCGTCGGGGGTGAGTGTGCTCTTGGCACGGACGTTCTTGAGGACAGACAGGAGGAGTTTGAGTGCTTTGCTGCTTCTGTACCTCATCTCGTGTCCATGCTGCTGGCCCCTGAGGGAGACCCGGATGCACTAGACATCCCGACCTCGCGCTCTTACGTAGAGGCGATAGAGGGTCCCTACTCCTCTCAGTGGCAGGCAGCCATGGACGCCGAGATGGCTTCGTGGAAGTCCACAGGCACCTACGTAGACGAGGTTCCCCCACCTGGGTCGAACATCGTCAGTGGCATGTGGATCTTCAGGGTGAAGCGGCCGCCGGGTTCTCCGCCTGCCTTCAAGGCGCATTACGTTGCACGTGGCTTCAGTCAGCGACAGGGAGTTGACTTCTTTCAGACCTTCTCCCCTACCCCGAAGATGACCACTCTTCGGGTACTGCTGCACGTTGCTGCTCAGCGTGACTACGAGCTCCACTCGCTTGACTTCGGCACAGCCTTCCTACAGGGCAGCCTGCACGAGGAGGAGATCTGGCTGCGCCGCCCACCTGGCTTCACTGGGTCGTTTCCTGCTGGTACCCAGTGGAGCCTCCGGCGGCCAGTCTACGGTCTCCGCCAGGCGCCCCGTGAGTGGCACGACACGCTCACGACGACTCTTGCTGTTCTTGGTTTTGCTCCTTCCACTGCTGACCCTTCTTTGTTTCTACGCACTGACGCTACTCTGCCACCGTTCTACGTTCTTGTGTACGTAGATGACCTTGTCTATGCTACTGCTGACACGGAGGCACTCGCCCACGTGAAGTCCGAGCTGCAGAAGAGACACACGTGCACAGACCTGGGTGAGCTGACAAGCTATCTTGGCTTGCGGATCACCCGGGACAGAGCACAGCGCACCATTACCTTGACTCAGTCACACATGGTGCAGCAGGTCCTTCAGCGCTTCGGCTTCACCTACTCCTCGCCACAGTCCACTCCTCTACCTACCGGTCACTCGCTCTCAGCTCCACCTTCGGACGAGCCCGTAGAGCCGAGTGGCCCGTATCCAGAGCTTGTGGGCTACCTCATGTACCTGATGACTTGCACACGACCTGACCTCGCATACCCTCTCAGCCTTCTGGCTCGCTACGTGGCTCCCGGTAGGCACCGAAAGGTGCACTGGGATGCTGCGAAGAGGGTGTTGCGATACTTGTGCAGTACATCGGGCATGGGGCTCGTGCTTGGAGGACGGGCTCGAGTTGTCCTCACTGGTCACGCTGACGCCTCCTGGGTTGACGACTTGGCTACCCAGCGGTCGTCTCAGGGTTGCACCTTCAGCCTTGGCTCCGGTTCTGTCTCCTGGCGGTCTACCCGCTCTTCTTCTGTTCTCAGCTCCAGTTGTGAGGCTGGGATCTACGCTGGGGCCATGGCTGCATAGGAGCTTCGCTGGCTCACCTACCTGCTGACCGACTTGGGAGAGGCGCCTCGTTCTCCTCCAGTTCTGTACGTCGACAACAAGGCCATGCTGGCCTTGTGTCAGGAGCACAGAATGGAGCACAGAACGAAGCACATTGCTCTGCGCTACTTCCTTGCTCGAGAGTTGCAGCAGCGTGGCCAGCTTCGTCTTGCTTACGTGGCCTCTCAGGCCAACACTGCTGATGTTTTCACCAAGGCACTTCAGCCTTGTGATCATCAGCGTTTCTGTACTGTGTTAGGCCTTCTACCTACTGTGCCTCACTTGTTGACTTCTTGACTCTGCTTGTACTGTACTCTATATACTTATACCTGCATGCTTACACTTGCTAGGTTGTGTTCACTGTATTGTTTGCTTTCCTTTATATAACTCTGCATGTGAACTGGCCTTATGGTCCTTTGCTTGTGCTGAGACTGTGTGGTGACTTTGTGATCCACCCTGAGCTTGCTTTGCTTTTCTTGACTGGTCTTGTGACCTCTTGTTCTCCCCCACTTTGCCTATGGGGGTGTGTCAAACTTATATCTGCTATAGTCTATTTAGGCTGTAGTGGGGTAGTTCCTAGAGGGTACAACACTTATGTGTTGTCTATTTGTATCCACCTCATTCCTAGTTCAATCATTCTTTCGTCAATTCTCTCACACCCCCACCTCCACCCCCACCCCCTCCACCGCCTCCACCGCCACCACCGCCGCCCCTACCATCCCCTCCAGCACCCTTGCCCCCCTTGCTCCTGCCGGTGCGGCGCCTCCCACTAGGAGCAGACGCAGCTCCGACCGACTCGGTGCCAACGAGGTCGACAGCAGCAGCAGAGGCAACAGAGGGCGAAAGAGGGACGGGGGAGCACCCCTCAAAGAAAGGGGCACGAGGGTCACCACGAGAGGCTCCTACAGCGACTATGCTCTTCTCTGCCGCTAGGAGGCGCTCCTCGAGGAGATCAACGGTGAGGGTGGTGGGGCAAACAGAGAGAAAGTGGTCCCTGACCGGGCGAAGGGTGTCAGGGAGCCGGGTGACTATGTAGTAGAGGGTGATGTACATAGGGGGGGGGTTCTTGGCGCAGAACTCAGCGGGAAGGGCAGCGCGGTAGCGAATGTCACTAGTGCGAAGGTGCGTAATGAGGTCAGCGACTGTGGGAAAAGCTGCGAGGTCAGGGAAGAGGTACGGCAGGATGAGGCGGCTAAGGGCAGCAGTGGCAGGGGAGGAGTAGCGCGCAACAACAGCGTTGTACACAGTCCTAGCAGTCTTGTACTGGCTAAAGTGCGCGCGCTCAGCAGACGGCAGGTGACTACGGACAGCTAGACGAGCAGCAGCATCGCGTGTGGTCCACTGTGAGCAAACTGTACTGTCAGCATCGGCAGCAGGGGCAACAGCGACGCCGGACGTGTGGTCGAACAGTGAGACTCCGTCCTTAGAGTCACACTGCAGAAAAAGCTGCAGATCATCGACCCAGACCTCAAAATCGACCGCTTGACCCTCAGCATCGGAGGTAAGGACATTAGGGCTAGCCATGACAGCAGGAGAAGCAGCAGTAGCCTAGCAGCAGCAGTAGGAGCAGGAGCAGCGCGACTTGGCAGGGCGGCGCGGCTCGCAAGGGCAGCGCGGGTGCGGCGATGCGCTTACTAGGGTAGGGCCGCCAACGGCGGCGGTAGGCAGGGCCGCAACAGCGGCAGTAGGCAGGGCCGCGACTGTGGCTGTAGGAAGGGCCGTTGCAGCTGCAGGCAGGGCGCGACAGCGGCCGAGCAGGGCCGCGACAGCAGGGCGGCAGGGCCGCGACGGCTCCAGGCAGGGCCGCTACGGCAGGGAGGCAGGGCCGCGACGGCTGGATGGCAGGGCCGCGACGGCAAGGCAGGGCCGCGACGGCAGGGCAGGGCCGTGACGGCAGAAGTCAGGGCCGCGACTGGAGGGCGGCGGAGCCGCGTCAGCAGGGCGGCAGGGCCGTGACGGGATCAGGCAGGGCCGCGACTGCAGGGGCCTCGACGGCAGGGGCCGCGACGGTAAGGGGCCACGACGGCAGGGGGGGCCGCGACGGCAGGGGCCGCGACAGTAGGGGCCGCGATGGCAGGGGCCGCGACTACAGGGGCCGCGTCAGCAGGGGCCGCGACGGCAGGGGCCGCGACGGTAGGGGCCGCGACGGCAGGGCCGCGACGGCTCTAGTCAGGGCCGCGACGGCAGGGCAGGCGCACGGGGCGCAGGTAAGGCAGGCGCGAGGCGCGCGACAGTTCAAGGAGCGCGCTTCGGGCAGGGCAGAAAAAAAAAATATTAAGTGGTGGGCCCTAAAAAAACGGTCCCACTAGGGAACCTGCTCTATACCATGAGAGAAATGTATGAGGAATGATGTCGACTAGAAAGGAGATGGGTACTATAAAAACCTAGAAAAGCTGTACCCCATACTGTCTACCCCACTACAGCCTACACAGGCTATACCATATATGTTTGACAGCCCCGGCCCGTCGCCCCTAGGCCCGTCGCCCCTAGGCCGGCCCGTCGCCCCTAGCCTGGCCCGTAGGCCCGTCGCCCCTAGCCCGACCCGTCGCCCCTAGGCCCGTCGCCCCGGCCCGTCGCCCCTAGGCCCGTCGCCCCTAGGCCGGCCCGTAGGCCCGTCGCCCCTACCCCGGCCCGTCGCCCCTTAGGCCCGTCGCCCCGGCCCTGTCGACCCTAGGCCCTGCCACCTGCCCCGTCGACCCTCGGCCCGCGCGCCTCGTCGACCCTAGGCCCGCGCGCGCCCCATCGACTCTAGGCCCGCTCGCGCCCCGACAACCCTAGGCCCGCGCGCCCCGTCGACCCTGCCCCCGCGACCCGCCCCGTCGACCCTCGGCCCCGGTGCCCCGTGGACCCTAGGCTCGTCGCCCTCGGTCGGCCCGTCGCCCCTAGCCCAGCCCGTAGGCCCGTCGCCCCTAGCCCGGCCCGTCGCCCCTAGGCCCGTCGCCCCGGCCCGTCGCCCTTAGGCCCGTCGCCCCTAGGCTGGCCCGTCGCCCCTAGCCCGGCCCGTAGGCTCGTCGCCCCTAGCCCGGCCTATCGCCCCTAGGCCAGGCGCTCTGGCCAGTCGCCCGACGCCCCCACGTCCGCGACCGACGCCCCTACGCCCCGGCCCGTCGCCCCTAGGCACGCGCCTGTCGCCCCTAGGCCCGCGCCAGTCGACCCCAGGCCCCACGAGCTGCCCCTTTTGGCCCGCCCCTCGACCCTGCAGCCCGCGAGCCGCCCTTGAAGCCCCGTGCGCCGCCCCTGGTGGCCCACTCGCTGCCCCTGATCCTCTGCTAGCCACCCCTTGCGGCCCTCTCACTGCCCCTTTGCTGCTGCCTGCCCTGTGCTCTGGGCTGCTCTACTTCTCCTCGCTCTGCGTGCTGCGCCACTATGGCTTCTCTCCGCGTGCTAGCGTTCGATCATGAGGGACGCCCCCTACACTTTGACACGTGGCTCGATGACCTGCAGCTATACCTACTGAGCGACTCTAGGGACATTGTTTCGTTGTTTGACCACACGTCTGGCGCCGCTCCCGCCCCTCCCGCCACAGCTGACAGTGCGACTCGCTCACAGTGGCTTACTTGCGTCGCTGCTGCCCGCTTAGCCATTCGCAACCACCTGCCGTTGACCGAATGCGCTCACTTCGGATAGCACAGGACAGCACAGGCACTGTACGACGCTGTCGTCGCTCGTTACTCCTCGCCTGCCACTGCTGCTCTAGGCCGCCTCCTACTGCCCTACCTATTCCCCGAGCTATCCGCCTTTGCCACAGTAGAGGACCTAGTTTCCCACCTTCGCACTAGCAACGCTCGCTACCGCGCTGCCCTCCCAGCAGATTTCTTTGCAAAGAACCCACCCCCGATGTACATCACTCTTTACTTCATAGTCACCCGCCTCCCTGACTCTCTTCGCGCTGTCAAAGACCACTTTCTTGCCCTTGACCCCACAGCCATCACTGTTGACCTACTCGAGCAGCACCTCCTTCCAGCTGAGACTAGTGTAGTTGCTGTAGGTGCTGCTCGTGGCACTCCGTGTACGCCCTTCTTTGATGGGTGCTCCCCCACCCCCCTTGCCCCCTCCTACGCCTCTGCTGCTGCTGCTGATGTCCCTGGTGCTGTGGACGTCAGGGCCGCTTCTGCTAGTGCGAAGCGCCGCAGCAGCAAGGGCAAGGGTGGCAGGGGTGGTGGCGGTTGCAGCGGGGGTGGTGGTGGGGGCAGCAGTGGAGGTGGTGGGGGCGGTGGAGGTGGTGGCAGCGGTAGGAGTGGTGGCGGGAGTGGGGGCTTTGGTGGCGGCGGTGGAGGCAGCGGTGGGAGTGGCAGTAGTGGCAACGGTGGGGGTGGTGGCGGTCGGACAGGAGCTCCGCGTGGAGGTTCTGGAGGAGGCCAGAGGCAGCAGCAGCAGCGTCGGAGCGAGACCCCATCGTCCCAGCAGCTTCGTGAGTGGTTTGCTCAATGTGGGGTGTCTGGGGGTAGTGTTAGCTGCCCGTATGTCATTCCCATGGGTGACCGTGCTGGTCAGACATGCGCAAAGCTTCACACTCAGCACCGCTGCTTCTCCCACCTTGACAACGCTTGGCGCGCAGAGTTTGGTGACGAGGCTTAGCGCCCCCGCTGGGCAGAGCTGCTTAGGACTGGAGTTGCTATCTTTGACCTAGACTTTAATGCTATCCTTGCTGCTATGTATGCTTTGTCTGCTAGTACTAAGGGTGACTGTTACTTGTGTGTGCCGCCTGACCCAGGTATAGAGGCTGCTGCTCTAGGTGCTAGTGAGTCTGTTCTCCCTGGTACTGCGCCTGCCGAGGCCTTGCACACCTTCACACTTGACTCAGGTGCCTCACGCTGTTTCTTTCGCGACAGCACCAACCTCACTCCTTTCTCTGCACCTGTACCGGTCAGGCTGGCTGACCCCTCTGGGGGCCTAGTCCTCGCCCGTTCCTCCACTGTGCTCCCGTGTCCGACGGTTCCGCCCGGTTCACTGTCAGGCCTTCACCTCCCCTCGTTCTCTACGAACTTGGTGAGTACCGCTGCCCTCCAGGACGCGATGGTCACTACCACCGCTCCTGGGGGTCAGCGTGTGTCGATCTGCACGTGTACACGAACGGGCCGTCACCTGGCCACGTTCACTCGTCAGCCAGGGTCGGGTCTGTACACACTGGCTACCGAGCCTCCTCAGGTAGCGGCGTCTGCTAAGGTGTCCGCGTCAGCTCAGGTAGCACCCCCTTGCTCATGTCGCCTCCTGTCGCACCAGACCCTTCTGTGGCACCACCGCCTGGGTCACCCCTCCCTGCCACGCCTTCGTGGCATGCACTCCCGCCTCCTTGTCTCTGGTCTTCCCAGGTCTCTGCCTCCCCTCCCGCCCTCGCTTGCCCCGCCCTGCCTTCCATGCGTCGAGGGGCGGCAGCGCACCGCTCCTCACTCCTCCTCGTTTCCCCCGACGACTGCTCCCCTGCAGACTCTCCACATGGACGTGTGGGGCCCAGCCCGCGTCTGTGAACAGGGCCGCGAGCGCTACTTTCTGCTGGTTGTTGACAACTTCACGCGGTACATCACGGTCTTCCCCTTGCGCAGCAAGGGTGAGGTCGTTGATGTCTTGATCCCTTGGATCCGCACTGTTCGTCTCCAGCTTCGCGAGCGGTTCCGTACGGACGTTCCTGTCCTACGTCTGCACTCTGACAGAGGTGGTGAGTTCTCCTCCGACCTCTTGCGGGAATTTTGTCGTGGGGAGGGCATTCTCCAGTTGTTCAAGCTTCCGGACTCCCCTCAACAAAATGGGATTGCTGAGCGCCGCATTGGCCTAGTCATGGAGGTCGCTCGTACCTCCATGATCCATGCGGCTGCTCCCCATTTTCTGTGGCCGTTTGCGGTCCGGTACGCTGCGCATCAGCTCAACCTCTTGCCCTGTGTCTCCTTGCCGGAGACCTCGCCTACACTGCGTTGGACGGGGAAGATTGGCGATGCGTCGGTGTTCCGGGTCTGGGGTTCTCGTGCCTTCGTTCGCGATACGTCTACGGACAATCTCTCCGCCCGCGCTATTCCTTGCGTCTTCCTAAGCTTTTCCCCTTACACACCTGGCTGGCAGTTTTACCACCCCACCTCACGCCGTGTCATCCCCTCTCAGGGGAACTAGGGGTGGGGGAGGAGCAGAGCGGTTCCCTTTTATCGTCTCTTCCCCTACCGCTCTGCTCCTCCCCCACCCCCGCCACTCTTCCTTGCTCCAAGTCCCCCTCCGGTAGAACCCCTCCCCCCCCCCAGGGTCCTGCTCCCTCAGGTGTGTCCCAGGTAGACCCTCTCCCTGATACTGCGCCTGTTGAGGTAGCTATCAGCTCAGGTGCTGATCCAGGTGCTGTGTCTGGTGGTGTTGCGTCTGGGGGTGCGGAGCCTGGGGGTGCAGAGCCTGGGGGTGCGGGGTCTGAGGGTGTCAAGTCTGGGGGTGCGGAGCCTGAGGGTGCGGAGTCTGAGGGTGCCGGGTCTAGGGGTGCTGAGCCTGGGGGTGCTGAGCCTGCGGGTGTGGAGCCTGGGGGTGCTGAGCCTGAGAGTGTGGATCCTGGGGGTATTGCGTCTGAGGGTGCGGAGTCTAGGGGTGCTGAGCAGAGGGGTACTGCTTCTTCTGGAGGTCTTGCGGGTGCTCCACCACGACTGTCTCCTCGCCCGGAGCCTCTCTCCTCGCAGCAGCTCCGCGAGTGGTTTGCTCAGCGAACCCGCCTTCGAAGTGGAGCTGCCGGAGCTGGGGTCTCTGCCGCTGGAGACACTGGAGCTGGAGGTGCTGGAGTTACTGCTGGAGCTGGTGGTACCGAAGGTGCTGCAGCGGCTGGTCCTGGAGGTGCTCGTACAGGGGGTACTGGAGCTGCCGGGACTGGTGGTGTTGGGGGAGCTGGAGCTGGAGACCCTACGGAGCCTTGAGCTGCTGGAGCTGTTGGCGCTGGTACTGGAGGCACTGGGACGAGAGGCGCTGGAGCTGGAGGAGCTGGAGCTGTTGACCTTGGAGCTGGAGGTGCTAAAGGCACTGTGCGACCGTGACCGTACTTCGTTCCCCTGCTTCAGCAGGTTCTTGGTGTCCGGTCTTCTACAAGTCTTCCTCCTCCCTTACTGTGTCCGCTGCCTGACTAGTCGCAGTCACCAGCGGTCTTACAGAGCGTCGCGAGCCTGTGTCTCGTCCTGCCTCCCCTGTTCGCACTGGTCGCCGCGTTCCTCGTTCGCGTCCCCCTCCTGTCCCCGACACACACGCTATGGCACTTCGTCCTTCCTGTGTTCCACTGCGTGTTCCTCTGCCGCCTCCTCTTGGGTCCTCTCTTCCTGCCCTCCCTGACCCTGAGTCTGACCGCACTCGTGCTGCTAGTCCCACTGTCTCTCGTCTCTTCGCCACTGTTGTCACTGACCCTTCCTTTAGGTCCACTGCTACGTCTGCTCTCGTTGTTGAGCTAGTTGACTTTGTTGCTGCCTGTCGTCTAGACTATGCCACTGCTCTTGTTGCTGAGTCTGATTCTGCCAGTCCTCCGTCCGTCGGGGGTGAGTGTGCTCTTGGCACGGACGTCCTTGAGGACAGGCAGGAGGACTTTGAGTATCTTGCAGCTGCTGTACCTCGTTTTGCTTCCATGCTGCTTGCCCCTGAGGGAGACCCGGATGCACCAGACATCCCGACCCCGTGCTCTTACGTAGAGGTGATTACAGGTCCCTACTCCTCTCAGTGGCAGGCAGCCATGGATGCCGAGATGGCATCCTGGAAGTCCACAGGCACCTACTTCGACGCAGTTCCCCCGTCTCGGGCGAACATAGTCGATGGCATGTGGATTTTCAGGGTGAAGCGGCCGCCGGGTTCTCCGCCTGCCTTCAAGGCGCGTTACGATGCTAGAGGCTTTAGTCAGCGACAGGGGGTCGACTACTTCCAGACCTTCTCCCCCACCCCGAAGATGACTACTCTTCGGGTGTTGCTGCACGTCGCTGCTCAGCGTGATTACGAGTTACACTCTCTCGACTTCAGTACAGCTTTCTTGCAGGGCAGCCTGCACGAGGAGATCTGGCTGCGCCGCCCACCTGGCTTCATTGGGTCGTTTCCTACAGGTACCCAGTGGAGCCTCTAGCAGCCAGTCTACGGTCTCCGCCAGGCGCCTCGAGAGTGGCACGACACACTGAGGACTACACTTGCGGCTCTGGGGTTTACTCCTTCTACTGCTGACCCGTCGTTGTTTCTACGCACCGACACGCCGTTGCCGCCGTTCTACGTCCTCGTGTACGTCTACGACCTGGTCTTTGCCACTGCTGACACTGAGGCACTTACCCTTGTGAAGTCGGAGCTGCAGAAGAGACACACTTGCACTGACCTGGGTGAACTGCGCAGCTATCTTGGCTTGCAGATCACCCGGGACAGAGCACGGCGCACCATCATACTGACTCAATCACACATGGTGCACCAGGTCCTTCAGCACTTCGGCTTCCAGTTCTCCTCGCCACAGCCCACTCCTCTCTCTACCGGCCACTCGCTCTCAGCTCCACCTTCGGACGAGTCCGTAGAGCCGAGTGGTCCGTACGCAGAGCTTGTGGGTTGCCTCATGTACATGATGACGTGCACACGACCTGACCTAGTGTACCCTCTCAGCCTTCTGGCTCGCTACGTGGCTCTCGGTAGGCACCGAAAGGTGCACTGGGATGCTGCGAAGAGGGTACTGCGTTATATGTGCAGTACGTCGGGCATGGGGCTCGTGCTTGGAGGACGGGGTCCAGTTGTCCTCGCTGGTCACGCAGATGCTTCTTGGGTTGACGAATCAGCTACGCAGCGGTCGTCACAGGGTTACACCTTCAGCCTCGGTTCCGGCTTTGTTTCCTGGCAGTCTACCCGCTCGTCTTCAGTTCTCAGCTCCAGTTGTGAGGGTGAGATCTACGCAGGGGCCATGGCTGCACAGGAGCTACGCTGGCTCACCTACCTGCTGACTGACTTGGTAGAGCAGCCTCGTTTGCCTCCAGTTCTGTACGTAGACAACAAGGCCATGATTGCCTTGTGTCAGGAGCACAGACTGGAGCACAGAACGAAGCACATCGCTCTGCGATACTTCCTTGCTCGAGAGTTGCACCAGCGTGGCCAGCTTCGTCTTGCGTACGTGGCCACTAGGGCCAACACTGCTGATATATTCACCAAGGCACTTCCGCCTAGTGATCATCAGCGCTTCTCTACTGTGTTAGGCCTTGTGCCTACTTTGCCTCACTTGCTCACTGCGTGACTTTGCTTGTACTGTGATCTGTATATGTATATACCTGCATGCTTACACTTGCTAGAGTATGATCACTGTATTGTTTGTGTTCTTTATATAACTCTGCATGTGAACTGGCCTTGTGGCCCTTTGCTTCTGCTCGAACTTTGTGGTGACTTTGTGATCCACCCTGAGCTTGCTTTGCTTTTCTTGACTGGTCTTGTGACCGCTTGTTCTCCCCCACTTTGCCTATGGGGGTGTGTCAGAATGTTATATTGCTTACATTGTGTAGGCTATAGTGGGGTAGCCCATAAGGGGTACAACCCAATTAGGGTTAGTACTTGTACCCAACTCTTTCATAGTTCATCCATTCTCGTTCATTCTTCTGACAGAACCATCGGACTGCGCCAAGACGGCATTTAGAACTAGGTACGCGTCATTCGGGTACACCGTGATGCCATTTGGGCTGACCAACGAAGCGGCGACATTTCAGATGACCATGAACGAGGCGTTTAGGCCGCTCTTAGATAAATGCGTGATAATTTACCTCGACGACATCCTAGTCTACAAACGTGATAAGCAGCAGCACGTAGAAGATCTGGAAGAAGTGTTTAAAGTTTTAGACGAGCACAGACTACTGACCAAGGGTTCCAAGTGCGAGTTCTTCCAGGATAGGTTAGAATTTTTGGGGCACGTTATTTCGGAGGCTGGAGTTGAGATTGACCCAAAGAAGCTGGACACGGTGAAAGCGTGGCACCCCCCGACGAACATCACGGAGCTGCAGAGTTTTTTAGGGTTCGTTAATTATGTGCGTCGGTTCGTCCCAGACATGGCACGCTTAACTGCCCCACTGACAGATTTACTGCGGAAGAATTACCCAATACGAGTCACGAAAACTGCATCCGCCTGAGAAGAATTACCCAATACACGACCGCGAAATGCTCGTGATCGTGCATGCGTTCAAAGTGTGGCGCTGTTACTTGACCGGCGCAGACATGACAGTACGGACAGACCACAAATCACTACAGTACCTACGCGCACAACCCCACCTCAACCCACGACAGATCCGCTGGCTCCATTTCCTCGAGTCAAATTTCCACTACACGGTCACCTACAAAAAAGGAGCATCGAACATTGCCGACGCACTGACCCGCCCCACTGCCCAAATCCACGCCATACTACTCGCCCAGACCAGCCCGCTACTAACAGGACTATTTACCCACGGCTATCAAACCGACCCGTTCTTCACAGGTGGAAATTTGCAGCATTTCGCAGCAGCAAAGGGGGTTTATTACGTAAAAGCTGGCACCGACCTCATCTGGATACCAGGCTACACATTACTAAGGGAGCTATTACCACAGGAGGCACACGACGGGGTTACCTCATGACATTTCGGAGTAGAGAAAACACGGCAGCAGTGTCAGAGGTCCACTTGTGATCCCCGATTGATCCTAGAGAAGGGTAACAGGCTCGTTGTCCTGGGGGGTTATGGGAGCACTGACCCGCTACTTAACAAGCCCTTTTATCCCAATGGTCTAGTGGTTGGGATTCTGACATGGTATCAGAGCAAAGGTCTCGGGCTCGAATCCCAGTGTGTGCACTTCGGGCATCCCAGTGCGGGGGGGTGTCAGAGGTCCACTGGTGATCCCCGATTGATCCTAGGGAAGGGTTGCAGGCTCGTTGTCCTGGGGGGTTATGGGCGCACTGACCCGCTACTTAAAAAGCCCTTCTATCCCAATGGTCTAGCGGTTGGGATTCTGACAAGCAACTGCAGCGGTATTAGTACTGGTCCGAAATGCTGACCGACGTGCAACGACACGTGGCATCGTGTCCCACCTGCCAACTCATGAAATCATCACGGAAACGACCGGCAGGGCAGTTGCAGCCGATACCACCCCCAGAGCGTGCTTGGCAGCAGGCGACGGTGGACTTCGTCACAGGGTTACCGGCTGGAGCAAAGTGGGAATGACGCAATCCTGGTCGTCATCGATCGGCTGACGAAAATGGCACATTTCGCAGCCTGCAAAAAATCAATCACAGCCGAAGAAACAACTCGGCTCTTCATCTCCACCGTCGTTCGACTTCACGGGATACCAGCATCGATCATCAGCGACCGCGATACGAAGTTCACCAGCAACTTCTGGCGGAACATGTGGCAGCAGTTCGGCACGCGACTACAATTTAGTTCTTCGTACCACCCCGAGACCGACGGACAGACAGAATGGACAAACCAGACCATGGAGCAACTCATCCGAGCCACGTGCGACAACCCGACCACCTGGGAACAGCAACTGCCACTCATCGAGTTTGTGTACAACAACTCGCCATTTGCCATGACCCAACAGTCACCGTTTTACCTGAACTACGGACAAGACCCCACAGTACCCATGACTCCGAATCCCGACAACCCAGTGCCACACGCGCAACAGTTCGCAGAAACTTTACAAGCAGCACGGACCCGAGCAGGAGACGCAATAAAAAAATCGAACATCATCGCTAAGCGTAACGCCGACCGCCACCGCCGACCCGTCACTTACCAGCCCGACGACCTCGTGCTACTCGATACTCAAAACCTCCGCCTGCCCATCACCCCAAAACTCCGCCCCTGATATTGCGGGCCATTTCGCATCAGCCACATGATCACACCCGTCACCGCCCACCTCCTCCTCCCTGCTGACTGGTACGTCAACCCGTCATTCCACGTCAGCCTGCTTCGCCCATACGTACCATCCACCAGCCAACTGCCTCGCAACCGCCCCGCCAGCATGACACGACCGCCGACAGAACCAATCATCACGCCCGAAAAAATACTGAGCCACCGAGTACGTGACCCACGGGGAGCCCGCAGGATCGAATTCCTGATCCGCTGGAAAGACCACACGCCCACCGAAGACAACTGGATTCCCCTGGATAGAATTGAGAATCACCCTGTCCTCACAGAGTATCTTCGCAGTCGAAATTTTCGAGATGTACACGCACTCTCGTAAGGAGGGCCTCCTTGGGGAGCGGGGTAGTGTAAGGAAAATTCCTTTTCCTTACTTCGCACCCCTGCTCACCGCGTACAAGACCATTCCCGTCATCGGCACCCAAACAGTAACGTTACCCACTCGCGACACTCGCCTCGACTACGACTCCCGCCACGGTTCACGACACGACCCAACCTCACGGTTCGGTTGGTAACCCGCGCTCCGGACCTCCGCCTCGACATATCCCAACCTCGGCGCTAGGCCCGTAGCGCACCCCAATTCCTCGCGTTACCGTTACCCCTCTAGTTCGCTATATATTCTTCACACATGCCTTCGCTCATTGTATTGTTTTGCTTCGATAGTGCAATTCTCGCTCGCTCGCTCAATTGCACTCGTAACAGAGTACATGATTTTACACAAAATCTGTCCCCCTAAATTAATTCTAACAAATTTCGCGAACACACGCATGCTGCTTTCTCCCGATTGGGTCAGTATAAAGTCCGCAGCATAAACCAATCATCTTGCAGCCTGTACCCGTGTCCCTTAATCCATTCGGCCTTTCAGTGTCCGTGTGATAACTTTGTCAAGTGTACTGCCAGGCAAGGAAACGAAAGGTATGGGCGGGGTGGGAAATATGAAGAACTGAGAGGTAGGAGGGGATGACCTAGCAACATGCACACTCGCCAGCAATCATCAAATGACATGCACAACTCACACCACACACATGGTAATCCCCATCAACTGAACATGTCTCTAACAGCTCCTGACAGTACCAGTGAAATTCTACATGCCACCAAGCCCTGTAAAACCCCATCCACTCACAAGACATGCATGCACTCACATGATATGCATTGACTCACACGACATGCATGCACTCACATGACATGCAACTGCCTCCCATCCCACCCACTCACATGACATGAACAGTAGCCCCCCATCCACTGAGCGCGTCCCTGTCCACAGCGGCCAGCAGCGCCTGCGAGATGGTTTCAAACAGCTCCTCCGGCTGCAGCCCCGGCTGCCAGTACGACTCGCACGCGCCAAACAGCGACTCGTCCGCCGTCCCCGCCACTCCAAACTCGGGACACTCCTCGCTGCGGGGTGGGGGATGGGAGGGCGGAAAGGAAGGGAAGGGGGAGGGGAGGGGAGGGAGGACTTGGTGAAGGCGACAAGGTGGGAAGGGGGGAGAAGGTGACTTGTGAGTCGGTCCGAGTTGGTCTGACAGGACCTTCCAGCCCGGCTGCCAGTATGACTCGCATCGCACGCCCCAAACAGCGACTCGTCCGCCGTCCCTGCTGACTCCAAACTCGGGACACTCCTCGCTGTGCGGTAGAAGGATGGGAGGACACAGGGGTGCGGATGAGGGGAGGGTTTGGTGATGGCCGCACGGTGGGAAAAGGGGACTTGTGAGGTGAGTGGCGCATCGGTTTGACAGGGCAACTCGCACGCCCCAAACAGCAACTAGTCTGACGTCCCCGCCACTCCACATTCCAGGCACTCCTCGCTGTGGGGTGGAGGGTGGAGGGCGGGGGTGGGGGGGGGAAGAAGGGGGGTGACGATCAAGAGGAGTGGCGAATAATGGGGTTTTCTTTAAGGGGCAATCGTTCCTGAGGGTTGGGGGGAGGAATGCAGGGTAGGGCTTGGTGAAAGAAGAGAAGTGGTGGCAGGGAAGGTGAAAAGTGGCTTGCAAGTGGTAATGATTCACAAGAAGAGCGGGGAGGCATAGTAGCAACTCAGAGAAGATACAGCGGTGACTGAAAGGAGGTAGAGAGGGAAGGAGCTCACCGAGCAACAATGACGTCAGAGGCGCGGATAAATGTAGCGGGGAGGGAAGCGGAAGCAGAAAGAATGGTACTAAAAAGAGACACAGACAGCAGCGGCACTCACTAGGCGCCGATAAGGTCAGTGGCGCAGACGAAGGGCGTGCCATCATCCTCCAAGCCTGCAATCACAGGCTCGATGAAGTACGGCCCGAACCTGAAGGGCAGGTGTGGGAGAGGTGAAGGAAACAGAGAGACAGTTAAGGGAGACAGACATGGGAGAGAGAGAGGGCAAGCGATACTCATCATGACCCATTCCCTCTAGTGATGTCTCGCTGCCCTCACACTTGCCTGCACTGCAGCTGGCAATCGCCACTGAAGCAGCTTCAAACAACAGCGACGACGCACATAATGAGCTCACCTGCGCTTGTACAGGATGGAGCTCATGAGATGGGCCAAGGTGGAGCACCCACCACAGCGCACAGCTGATGGCGCAGCTACCTCATTCCACGCTTTCGAAATTGTGTTGTGCACCTGGGCGCGTAGACGATCCTTCAAACAATGAGGGAGTAAACACGGGCTGAGACAGGTATGGAAGACGTGAGGAAACACGGGACTCACCTGCGCTCGTAGAGGATGGAGCTGACGAGGTGGGCGAAGGTGGCGGGCGGCATGACTCGGTCCTCCCTCAGGACGAACAGCTTGTGGCGAAACTCCAGACGCTGCTTGCTGTGATGGTGGGCGCATATGGGGAGAGTGGGAGGGGGGGGAGGGGCAATAAGCAGTGCAGAACAGGGGGAGAGAGGTGAGACGAGAGAAGAGCTTGTAGCGAAACTCCAGGCGCCGCTTGCTGTGATGGTTTGAACATGCCGTGAAGGGGGGAAGGGGCAATGAGAAAGTGCAGAACGGGGGGAGAGAGGTGAGACGAGAGAACAGCTTGTGGATATACTGCGGGCACTGTGTGTTGTGATGTGATGGTAGGAGCATAAGTGTACCTGGGGGAGGGGGGTGGGGGAAGAATACGGGGCAATGATAAGAAATGCAGAACTGAGGAATGGAGCTGACAAGAGAGAACAGCACGGGGGGCGCTGTGGGCGCTGCTTGCAATCCGCACCTGCCATCAGCATGTCCCCCTGCGTATCTCGCATACCCCATCCCACCCCTCTTCACCCATCCGCACCTGCCACCAGACCCATGCACAACACTCACAGCGTCTGCACCAACCATCCCAATCTCCCATCAGCATGCCCCCCTGCATCCCCCACCCCCACCTGGCCACTAGACCCATGCACAACACTCACAGCGTCTGCACCAACCATCCCAATCTCCCATCAGCATGCCCCCCTGCATCCCCCACCCCCACCTGGCCACTAGACCCATGCACAACACTCACAGCGTCTGCACCAACCATCCCAATCTCCCATCAGCATGCCCCCCTGCATCCCCCACCCCCACCTGGCCACTAGACCCATGCACAACACTCACAGCGTCTGCACCAACCATTCCAATCTCCCATCAGCATGCCCCCCTGCATCCCCCACCCCCACCTGGCCTAGACCCATGCACAACACTCACAGCGTCTTGCTGCCCAGACCAGCAAGACCGAGGAGGGGTCGAGGGTGAATCTGAAAGGGCAGTTGAAGTCCGTCGCCAGGGCCTGCCTGCAGCTGCACTGAAAGTACCCATGTCCCTCCCTTCCTCCACGTTACCCACTCGCACCTCCCAAGCGCGGTTGAATTCCGTCGCCAGGGCCTGCAGCTGCACAGCGCTCACGCTGCACGTGGCCCTCCCCACACGTTACCCATCCGCACCCCCCATCCGCACCCCCCATCCGCACTCCCCATCCGCACCTGCCCTCGCACCCCCCACCTGCACCTCCCATATGCACCTCCCATCGGCATGTCACCCTGCGCACCGCCCATACCCCATCCCCACCTCCCATCAGACCAGCACCCCCGCGCGCCACTCACAGCGTCTGCACGTCCGTGCCCAGGCCAGCGAGGCCGAGGAAGAGACGCGGGTGCATCTGAAAGACGCGGTTGAAGTCCGTCGCGAGCGTCTGCAGCTGCACGCCGAAGCGCCGGTCGCACGCAATCGCCACGCACTTGTCGCCCTTCATCGCCACCACCGCGCCGCCGTTGTACGACGTGATCTGACAACGGGACGGGTGCGACGGCGGGGGTTGAGAGGGGTGCGGAGAAAAGGGGGGTGGGTGGGAGGATGGGGAGGGGGGGGAAGGGGGGGGAAGGGGAGAGTGGGAAAGTGGGGAAGGAGGTTGTGAGGGGGATGCGGAGAGAGCGGCGTGGTGTGGGGGAAGGGAGGGAGCGACGCAAGGGGGTGTTAACGAGGCGCATAGGGGGAATTGTGAAGGCCTTTTGAAGTGAATGGCGATGGCGATCGCTTTTGAGTCAACTCAAAAGCAGACTAGATGGCGGTCGCAGCTCGGCTATCGACCGGAAAGCGCGCGAAGAGGGTGAATCTATGCGGCCGCTGCGGAGAGGGGGGCCGCTCGGCTATGCCGACCGTCTATGCGGCGGAACCTGCCGTCACTACGGGGAGTATCGTGTTTCCCTTTTCCCATGTACGACATGATCTCAAGGGGAACGCGGAAAGAGAAGGAGGAAAGTTGCGCCGCCAGGTCTACGCGAAGCGACGGCCTCTGATTGGACGCGGAGATCGAGATCGACGGCTCTGATGGGCGGCTTCTTATTGCGCTAAATTTCAACCAGCTGTCGAAATCTGGAAATCGCATCGGTTATGAGATGGGCCGGGAGGCACCAATCCGTGCCGTTGATGAGATTTATTGGACGGTGAGAGATTCACTCGGAAAGCGAACGGCAGGAATCTGGAAGGAGAATATCACTCACCGACATGGCGAATCGATCTTTCTGCTTATAGCGCGAACAGGCAAGTTGGGCTTTCAGCTTACGATGCGACCAGGCGAATTGACTTGTAGTAGCGCGCAACTAGGCGAATCAAACTTTACGCCAAGCACTGCGGGACGGGATTCCTAGATCGACGGCGGAGCGCGAAAATGAGCAGCCAAGTTCGGTCGGGAGAGGAGCAGCTTAGAATCTGAGTCAGCCTACACTGACCTGATGACCAAAAAGGTGAGTGGGAATGCTGGAGAGATCCGAGTGCTTTTATTGCGTGACCCGATTGGCGAAAGTTTGACGCTCTAAATTCCACTGAGTAGAAATTAGTGTACTTTCTCTAACAAAGTCAGAACACTGAATTGTTTTGGAGCACTGACCTGTACGCGACATAATGTGTTCCTACTATCATACGAAGCACATCACATGCTCAGCAGAACGAACGGAAGATAGCCACCAAACATGAAACTGTTAGAATTTAACCTGTCTGAATCGGATCGTAGTCTTAGGATAGTAGCTTCCTGTAGCAGTGGAAGTTTTATATGAGTGACTTGTAACAGGATCAATGTCTCTGAAATCAAGTATATATAAAATGACAGACATACAAAAATATATAGCTAGAGTAAAGTACCTGTTCGTTTAATGTACCTATTAGCCTGAAACGGTACGTGACTATTCGCGATACCTACAGCTACTGCTGACGTCATCCTATGGCGCGTAGCGCTTTGCTGACGTCAGCCTATTGGTACTTTTACTGTACTAACTACACTACACGAATTCCTTGAAGTGCACAAGTCTCGATATTATCTCAACACTCCCCTTTACTTCTAGGAGTTCGGTGTAGTCACCCTGTTGACTCGGAAATGCCACTGAGCTGGTTGCAGTGATGAAATTTCTGACGTGTCAGCTTCTTAGTAAGCGAATCAGCGGCCATGTCGCTGGTGGGGCAGTAGACAAGGCGCATTCTCCCCTTGTCGATCGCGTCTTTTACGAAGAAGTAACGCAGCGAAATGTGCTTCGTGCGATTGACGAAACCAGGCTTGTTAGCGATGGTAATTGCACTCTGGTTGTCGCACTGCAACGTGAACTGATTCGGCGTGACGGATTTTGCTTCGTCAAGCAATTCCTGCAGGTACAGACCTTCGCGAGTTGCAGCACAGGCGGCAGTGAATTCTGCTTCAGCCGATGAGAGTGACACGAGTTCTTGTTTCGAGGAATTCCAGGAGATCGGACCAATCGGCTCGAGACGAAAAATATAACCCGTGCGTGACCGTCGATCTGACGTGTCGCCAGCGTGGTCCGCGTCAACGTACCCGCTGAGGTACATTTTGTCGGTCGGCTTTCCAGCGTTGAAAATCAACCCGATTGTTGGTGTAGAGACGAAGTAGCGTAACGCACGCTGTAAGTCGAGAGAGTGTTCTTCTTTCGGGCAGCGTAGAAACTGTGCAAGGTGACTTGCGACGTAGGCAAGATCAGGGCGACAGGTGACTGCTGCGAAAAGGAGACATCCCAGCTGCTGCTGATACAGTTGAAGACCAGCTGCTGACAGATTTTTCAGGTTGGGAACGTGCCCGGTGAGTGTAGACCGATAAGGTGTAGCAACGAAATCCGTGGAGATGTTGAAACGCTTAGCGAGTGACTCCGCATACTTCGAAGCCGTGAGATGAATAGCGGAAGAAGTTCGCAAAACGTTTACCCCAGAAATTGAGTTACTTTGGTGGAAATGGTTAAGTCAAGCGATTTCTTCAGATCGGCTTCGATACGATCACTCAGCGAAGTCGATGAACTGACGTAGAGGATGTCGTCCACGTAAGTCACTAACAACGCATAGCTCCCCTTGTCGTCTAGCCGGTACATCCCGGGATCGTGCGGCAGTTGTCGAAACCCAACCTCCGTCAGCTTCCTGTTCAAATGCTGCTGCCACAGTCGCGGTGCTTGTTTGATGCCGTACAGTGATTTCTTGAGCTTGCAGACACTTGGCGGATTTGTCGGATAGATATGTGGATATTCGACGTAGATTTCGGCATCGACGTCAGCGTACAGAAAAGCGTTGGAAACATCGATTTGTCGAAGTGGAAAAATTTTCGCGGCTGCTTCGCAGAGAACGAGTCGAACACTCGTATGTCGACTGACCGGGGCAAAGGTAAGCGTGTAGTCGATCCCATGAGTCTGATCAAAACCGCGAACCACCCACCGTGCCTTGTGTTTCTCATAAGTACCATCCGCTTTCGTCTTCACCCTGAAGACCCACTTACAGGTAAGAACATTTTTGTTTACCGTTTTTTCAATAGGTATAAGTTCCCAAGTTTCCCTTTTCTCCAGGGCAGCCAGTTCGCGATCCATCGCTTCACGCCATTTTTCGCGATGAGGCCCTGAGAGAGCTTGTCGGGCAGTTTTCGGCTCCAAATTCACTGTAGAACTGTGCTGTACCGCTGCTGCGAGTCCCAGAATTTGCAGTCCGGTCTGATAATGCGGATTATCGTCGGTGCGACCTGCGAAATTGACATAATCATTCTGGTATCCACTGGCCCCCCCAATTTCGTCAGGGTTGACACGGATGCTGCTATCGGAAACCACCGGCATTGGTTGGCGCTGTTCATCCACGAGATAAGTATGATGAACATCGCGAACATCCTCAGGTGCCGCGTCAGCAAGAGGAATAAACTCCGGAATTCCGGAGGACGTGACAGGGACAGGTGGGTCGGGAACAGCTTCACGTGCACCGTCGGGGTCAGGTTCTTCGCTGGCAGCAAGTTCGGCGTCGGCGCTGGCGAACGAACGAACACCGTGGAAAAGCGTGGCAGGGTTTTGCTGCATGGCAAGATGCTGTTCGAAGACGGGCAGCGTCAGATTCTCGTAAAAAATACAGTCGCGACCAGGAACAAGGAGACGACTGTGGTAATCCATGATACGCCAGGCAAGATATTGTTTTTCAATGCCGAGATGCAGCCCCCACTTAGCACGCTGATCGAACTTCCCGAGCGGAGCGGTAGGAGGACGGTACTGAACAAAACACCCGAAAACACGAAGTAATTTAGTGGTACCCAACTTGCCCGTCCACAGCAAGTAGGGTGAGGCGTTGTTGGGCAGAGCCGAGGACGAAAGAAGATTGTGCAACACCGTTGCATGGTCCATGGCGAAAGGCCAGTAGAGTGGGCCGAGTTGAGCCTGGGCAAGAAGGGCTCGCATCTTCTCTTGCAGAGTCCTGTTGAGCCGCTCAGCTACGCCACTCTGCTGATGAGCGTGAGGCAACGAAAAAAGTCGTCTTATCCCACGTTCTTGCAGGTAGGTCGTGAACTCGGTACTACGATACTCGCCGGCGCCGTCACACTGAAACGCCTTTAGCTTAGTATCAGACTCTCGTTCGGCGAGAGGAAGCCAGGTGCGGAAAGCTGTAAACGCAAGAAAACGGTTAGTCATGTTTCCAGTCCAAACGTAACGAGTAGAAGCTTCTGTAAATGTGATAACGTAGCGCTCGCCGTTGAAACCATCCGCAGGTAAGTTGAGTATATCGCTGTAAACCTTATCCATCAGGTGATAATCTGCAGCTCCAGGGAAATGAGTCGGGAACGGCTCGTGCGGTAGGTTCGCCGCAGGGCAGATGGTGCAGGGTGCCGGGAGATTCACCGGCTTCAGTTCGAGACCGCTCGGTAAGAGTAACGAATTCTTGTCAAGCACTGCAGCCTTGATCGTGTTGTTTAGCGTAAGCTGCGACGGATGACCAAGTCGCTTATGCCATGTTTCTCCCGTGGCTTTGTGACCTTGTGCGCGCAGGTAATACTCGGCGTTAGCGAAGAACGACAACAGAAGCTGATGACCATCGGAGCGGATCTGATCGAAAGCAGGTGCGACGTAACGAGTAAGATTTCGTGGTGGAACACGAACCTCAACATCCACGTACTCGCCTGGAGCAAGTACTAACTCGCCGCTTTCTTGATCGGATGCTGCAGGTACAGGTTCAACTCCAACGAGACGACCCGAGTCAAGAATCTCCATTTCAGCGACGCGTTGCTCAGCTTCAGCGCGAAGACGATCATCGCGTTCAGCAGGCGTCTCGCCCCAAGTTGTTTCATCGCCAGGTTCCTGTGCCCCCCAAGTACCTTCACCCGTGGGCATATTCGTCGTGTCTCCCCAACCAGCAACGTGAGCAAGATAATCTCGGGAGTTCTGAACATCGTTTAAGCCTTGATCGTCGAAGGTCAACATGACGGCGGCAGCCGTGGTTGAAGACGTCGGGACAACTCCCTCACGTGGAACTGTATCGTCGGTGTAATCAATGTCGTCGCGATGCTCCCAAGGACCAAGCGATAGAATGTTATCAGAGTCGGCAGTAGTGCGCTCAGGTATGAAGTTCAAAACGAAAACACCGTTTTGCTCAACTGCCGTGCCGAGTTTCTTGTCGCCGTACTTCAGAGTGAACTTCCCAGGTTCACCGAGAAGTGTAATCCCGTTCTTCATGAGCTGTGCAGATGACATGAGGTTGAAGCCAAGCCGAGGGACCAGAAGAACTTCGTTCAGGTGAAGACTGAAGTCTTCTTCAACTGAGTCCAGAACGATACTTCCCATCCAGTGAGCTGTAAGCCGTTGGTTATTGGCGACCGTGACAACAACGGGATTCTCCAGACGGCGTTGATTCACAATGAAACGAGTCTCTGACGAACACATGTGCTGACCGTAGCAACTGTCGAGGTACCAAGTATTTGGACCTGCAATAGTATGTGCAAGATTTGCATAGACCTCAGGTGGAATCGGTGTGTTGAGTTCGTTGTTGAACTGGTTGTGAATCCGCTCTTCAGCATCAGGATCATAAACCGTTGAAACTGATGTCATGCAGGTAATAACTTGCTTTGACTGTGTCTTCGCAGGGTCCGGCTTCTCAGAATTCAGCTTCGCAGCGTCCGGCTTCTCAGCTTCCAGCTTCTCAGCTTCACTTGAAGAATCTTTGGTATGTTTTGATGCAGTCCGCTTCCAAGATGGTTTATCTTTCGACCAGCAGGTATCAATAGTATGTCCTGGTTTTCGACAAAAAGAACAAACGGGCTTGTGACGTGGATTAGAATAAAAGCTGACTGTATTGTTTACCACCTTTTTCCCTCCTCGAGCGTTGTGCAGGTCCATATCCTGCTGCTCGGCGATGAGAGCGGCACAGAGTGCCCCCTCGGACAACTGTGCTTGCATCCGAAGTATAGAGCGACACTGTCGCCATTCTGGTCCAAGACCCGCGAGTAGCACCGTGTGAAACATAGCGTCGGGGAAGTACCCTCCACACTTCTGAAGTTGATCACGCAAATTTCGAGCGCGGTTGATATACTGTGTCACCTTCTCGCCGTTTATCATCTGTATATTTGACAGCTGCGTCAAAATTTTACTCTGGTTGACAGTGTCCTTTGCCATGTGAACCCCTTGCAGGTACAACCAAGCTGCTTCAGCAGGAGCGGCACTGGTACGAAAAGAACGAATTCCGAGCTGTTCAGTCGGTGTCAAATTACGAACAAGAACTGTGTATGCAGTCAGCGACGCCGATCGAAAAGTGGCTTGTTGAAGTGGTGACCCGTGAGATGGAAAGGGCTGTGCTGTCATACAGCTGCCAGAACCCCGCGGTCTGAACAAGAAGCTCAAACTCAAAGCTCCAGGTATAAAAGTCTTGACCGTTAAAAGGCATTGTCGTTTTATTTTTTGTTGGATTTGCAGAAGCAGGAATATAATTTCCGGTACCGTCAGCTGATTGTAGCTGATAAAGTGATGGCACCTGTGACCCTTGTTGTGTTTGTTGTCCTTGTCCAGCAGGAACAAAAGAGAAGGAGTTGTTCGACCCGTCACTTCCTTGTGGCATCTGACCACGCTAATAACTGGAGCCATCAATGCTCATAGGAGTTGGAAACATCTGGTTAAGCGACAAGACGGCAGCATTAACACGTTGTTGAAGATTTGCTGGCTGGTAAGCACTTTGATATTGGTAAGGTCCAGTCGGTACGAAGTTGGACTGTTGTCCCGGTTGACTAGAAGAACCAGTGACTGCAGCTGCAGCTGTTGTGGCTGCTGATGCTGCTATTGCTGCGGCTGCTGTCGATGATGCCGCTGCTGTAGTTGCGTGTACGGGCTGATTGCTCAATGGCATGCCGTACATCGGTTGTTGTTGATATTTGTTAGAATTTGAACTGTTTGAATAGGATCGTAGTCTTAGGATAGTAGCTTCCTGTAGCAGTGGAAGTCTTTTATATGAGTGACTTGTAACAGGATCAAAGGTCTCTGAAATCAAGTATATTATAAAATGACAAGCATACAGAATATATAACTAGACTAAAGTACCTGTTCGCCTACTGTGCTGTATTTATTCGAGCTATTTCTGTTCTGAAAAGGTACGTGACTATTCGCGATACCTACAGCTACTGATGACGTCATCCTAGGGCGCGTAGCGCTTTGCTGACGTCAGTCTATCGGTACTTTTACTGTACTAACTATACGAATTCCTTGAAGTGCATAAGTCTCGACATTATCTCAACACTCCCCTTCACTTCTAGGAGTTCGGTGTAGTCACCCTGTTGACTCGGAAATGCCACTGAGCTGGTTGCAGTGATGAAATTTCTGACGTGTCAGCTTCTTTGTAAGCGAATCAGCGGCCATGTCGCTGGTGGGGCAGTAGACAAGGCGCATTCTCCCCTTGTCGATCGCGTCTTTTACGAAGAAGTAACGCAGCGAAATATGCTTCGTGCGATTGACGAAACCAGGTTTGTTGGCGATGGTAATTGCACTCTGGTTGTCGCACTGCAACGTGAACTGATTCGGCGTGACGAATTTTGCTTCGTCAAGTAACTCCTGCAGGTACAGACCTTCGCGAGTTGCAGCACAAGCGGCGATGAATTCTGCTTCAGCCGATGAAAGTGACACCAGTTCCTGTTTCGAGGAATTCCAGGAAATCGGACCAATCGGCTCGTGACGGAAAATATAACCCGTGCGTGACCGTCGATCTGACGTGTCGCCAGCGTGGTCTGCGTCAACGTACCCGCTGAGGTACATTTTGTCGGTCAGCTTCCCAGCATTGAAAATCAAGTGTTGGTGTAGAGACGAAGTAGCGTAGCGCACGCTGTAAGTCGAGAGAGTGTTCTTCTTTCGGGCAGCGTACAAACTGCGCAAGGTGACTTGCGACGTAGGCAAGATCAGGGCGACAAGTGACTGCTGCGAAAAGAAGACATCCCAGCTGCTGCTGATACAGTTGAAGACCAGCTGCTGACAAAATTTTCAGATTGGGAACGTGCCCAGTGAGTGTAGACCGATAAGGTGTAGCAACGAAATCCGTGGAAATGTTGAAACGCTTAGCGAGTGACTCCGCATACTTCGAAGCCGTGAGATGAATAGCGGAAGAAGTTCGCGAAACGTTTAACCCCAGAAATTGAGTTACTTTGGTGGAAATGGTTAAGTCAAGTGACTTCTTCAGATCGGCTTCGATACGATCTCCCAGCGAAGTAGACGAGCTGGCGTAGAGGATGTCGTCCACGTAAGCCACTAACAACGCATAGCTCCCCTTGTCGTCTAGTCGGTACATCCCGGGATCGTGCGGCAGTTGTCGAAACCCAACCTCCGTCAGCTTCCTGTTCAAATGCTGCTGCCACAGTCGCGGTGCTTGTTTGATGCCATACAGTGATTTCTTGAGCTTGGAGACACTTGGTGGATTTGTCGGATATGTGTGCGGATATTCGACGTAGATTTCGGCATCGACGTCAGCGTACAGAAAGGCGTTGGAAACATCAATTTGTCGAAGTGGAAAATTCTTCGCGGCTGCTTCGCAAAGAACAAGTCGAACACTCGTATGTCGACTGACCGGGGCGAAGGTAAGTGTGTAGTCGATCCCATGAGTCTGATCAAAACCACGAACCACCCATCGTGCCTTGTGTTTCTCGTAAGTACCATCCGCTTTAGTCTTCACCCTGAAGACCCACTTACCGGTAAGAACATTTTTGTTTACCGTTTTTTCAATGGGTATAAGATCCCAAGTTCCCCTTTTCTCCAGGGCAGCCAGTTCGCGATCCATCGCTTCACGCGATGAGGCCCTGAGAGAGCTTGTCGGACAGTTTTCGGCTCCAAATTTACTGTAGAACTGTGCTGTACCGCTGCTGCGAGTCCCAGAATTTGCAGTCCGGTCTGATAATGTGGATTATCGTCGGGACGACCTGCGAAATTGACAGAATCATTCTGGTCTCCACTTGCCCCCCCAATTTCGTCAGGGTTGACACGGATGCTGCTATCGGAAACCACCGGCATTGGTTGGCGTTGTTCATCCACGAGGTAAGTATGATGAACTTCGCGGACATCCTCAGGTGCCGCGTCAGCAAGAGGAATAAACTCCGGAATTCCAGATGACGTGACGGGGACAGGTGGGTCGGGAGCAGCTTCACGTGCACCGTCAGAGTCAGGTTCTTCGCTGGCAGCAATTTCGACATCGGCGTTAGCAAACGAACGAACACCGTGGAAAAGCGTGGCAGGGTTTTGCTGCATGGCAAGATGCTGTTCGAAGACGGGCAGCGTCAGATTCTCGTAGAAAATACAATCGCGAGCAGGAACAAGAAGACGGCTGCGGTAATCCATGATACGCCAGGCAAAATATTGTTTTTCAATGCCGAGATGTAGTCCCCACTTAGCACGCTGATCGAACTTCCCGAGCGGAGCGGTAGGAGGACGGTACTGAACAACACACCCGAAAACACGAAGTAATTTAGTGGTACCCAACTTGCCCGTCCACAGCAAGTGGGGTGATGCGTTGTTGGGCAGGGCCGAGGACGAAAGAAGATTGTGCAACAGCGTTGCATGGTCCATGGCGAAAGGCCAGTAGAGTGGGCCGAGTTGAGCCTGGGCAAGAAGGGCCCGCATCTTCTCTTGCAGAGTCCTGTTGAGCCGCTCAGCTACGCCACTCTGCTGATGAGCGTGAGGCAACGAAAAAAGTCGTCTTATCCCACGTTCTTGCAGATAGGCCGTGAACTCAGTACTGCGATACTCGCCGGCGCCGTCACACTGAAACGCCTTGAGCTTAGTATCAGACTCTCGTTCGGCGAGAGGAAGCCAGGTGCGGAAAGCTGTAAACGCAAGAAAACGGTTAGTCATGTTTCCAGTCCAAACGTAACGAGTAGAAGCGTCTGTAAATGTGATAACGTAGCGTTCGCCGTTGAAACCATCCTCAGGTAAGTTAAGTATATCGCTGTAAACCTTATCCATCAGTTGATAATCGTCAGCTCCAGGGAAATGAGTCGGGAACGGCTCGTGCGGTAGGTTTGCCGCAGGGCAGATGGTGCAGGGTGCCGGGCGATTCACCGGCTTCAGTTGGAGACCGCTCGGTAAGAGTAACGAAATTTTGTCAAGCACTGCAGCCTTGATCGTGTTGTTTAGCGTAAGCTGCGACGGATGACCAAGTCGTTTATGCCATGTTTCTCCCGTGGCTTTGTGACCTTGTGCGCGCAGATAGTACTCGGCGTTAGCGAAGAACGACAACAGAAGCTGATGACCATCGGAGCGGATCTGATCGAAAGCAGGTGCGACGTAACGAGTAAGATTTCGTGGTGGAACACGAACCTCAACATCCACGTACTCGCCTGGAGCAAGTACTAACTCGCCGCTTTCTTGATCGGATGCTGCAAGTACAGGTTCAACTCCAACGAGACGACCCGAGTCAAGAATCTCCATTTCAGCGACGCGTTGTTCAGCTTCAGCGAGAAGACGAGCATCGCGTTCAGCAGGTGTCTCGCCCCAAGTTGTTTCATCGGGTTCGTCAGCCCCCCAGATGCCGTCATCAGTCGGCATGTTCGTCGGATCACCCCAACCTTCAACTGCAGCCATGTACTCCCGAGAGTTCTCAACATCATTCAAGCCTTGATCGTCAAAGGTCAACATGACGGCGGCAGCCGTGGTTGAAGACGTCGGGACAACTCCCTCACGTGGAACTGTATCGTCGGTGTAATCAATATCATCACGATGCTCCCAAGGACCAAGCGGGAGAATGTTATCAGAGTCAGCAGTAGTACGCTCAGGTATGAAGTTCAAAACGAAAACACCGTTTTGCTCAACTGCCGTGCCAAGTTTCTTTTCACCGTATTTCAGAGTGAATTTTCCAGGTTCACCGAGAAGTATAATCCCGTTCTTCATGAGCTGTGCAGATGACATGAGGTTGAAGCCAAGCCGAGGGACCAGAAGAACTTCGTTCAGGTGAAGACTGAAGTCTTCTTCAACTGAGTCCAGAACAATACTTCCCATCCAGTGAGTTGTAAGTCGTTGGTTATTGGCGACCGTGACGACAACGGGATTCTCCAGACGGCGTTGATTCACGATGAAACGCGTCTCTGACGAACACATGTGCTGGCCGCAGCAACTGTCGAGGTACCAAGTATTGGGACCTGCAATGGTATGTGCAAGATTTGCATAGACCTCTGGTGGAATCGGTGTGTTGAGTTCGTTGTTGAACCGGTTGTGAATCCGCTCTTCAGCATCAGGATCATAAACCGTTGGCACTGATGTCATGCAATTAATAACTGCTTTTGTTTGTGTCTTGGCAGGTACAGTAGTCGGCTTCGCAGAGTTCAGCTTCGCAGTATTCTGCTTCTCAGCGTCCGGCTTCTCTGCTTCCGGCTTCTCTGCTTCACTTGAAGAATCTTTATTATGTTTCGAAGCAGACCGCTTCCAAGATGGTTTGTCTTTCGACCAGCAGGTATCAATAGTGTGTCCTGGTTTTCGACAAAAAGAACAAACGGGCTTGTGATGTGGATTAGAATAAAAACTGACTGTATTATTTACCATCTTTTTCCCTCCTCGAGCGTTGTGCAGATCCATATCCTGCTGCTCGGCGATGAGAGCGGCACAGAGTGCCCCCTCGGACAACTGTGCTTGCATCCGAGGTATAGAGCGACACTGTCGCCATTCTGGTCCAAGACCCGCAAGTAGCACCGTGTGGAACATAGCGTCGGGGAAGTACCCTCCACACTTCTGAAGTTGATCGCGTAGATTTCGAGCGCGGTTAATATACTGCGTCACCTTCTCGCCGTTTATCATCTGTATATTTGACAGCTGCGTCAAAATTTTACTCTAGTTGACAGTATCTTTTGCCATGTGAACCCCTTGCAGGTATAACCAAGCTGCTTCAGCGGGAGCGACACTGCTACGAAAAGAACGAATTCCGAGCTGTTCAGTCGGAGTCAGATTACGAACGAGAACTGTGTATGCAGTCAGCGACGCCGATCGAAAAGTGGCTTGTTGAAGTGGTGACCCGTGTGATGGAAATGGTGCTGTGCCGTCATACAGCTGCCAGAACCCCGCGGTCTGAACAAGAAGCTCAAACTCAAAGCTCCAGGTATATAAAAATCTTGACCGTTAAAAGGCATTGTCGTTTTGATTTTTGTAGGATTTGCAGAAGCAGGAATATAACTTCCGGTACCGTCAGCTGATTGTAGCTGATAGAGTGATGGCGCTTGTGACCCTTGTTGTGTTTGTTGTCCTTGTCCAGCAGGACCGAAGGAGAAAGAGTTGTTCGACCCATCACTTCCTTGTGGCATCTGACCACGCTGATAACTGGAGCCATCAATGCTCATCGGAGTTGGAAACATCTGGTTAAGCGACAAGACGGCAGCATTAACACGTTGTTGAAGATTTGCTGGTTGGTAAGCACCTTGATATTGGTAAGGTCCAGTCGGAACGAAGTTAGACTGTTGTCCCGGTTGACTTGAAGAACCAGGGACTGCAGCTGCAGCTGTTGAGGCTGCTGATGCTGCTGTCGATGATGCCGCTGCTGTAGTTGTGTGTACGGGCTGACTGCTCAATGGCATGCCGTACATCGGTTGTTGCTGATATTGTTGTTGTTGTTGTTGTTGTTGCTGCAGATGTGAATTATCAGCAGCTGGAGACGCAGTTGGGCGTGATGGGCTCGTAACAGAAGAGCCATTGTTGGACCTTGGAGATCCAGACATAGTTGTAGAATAGGCAGATGGAAGCTGTTTTAATCCTAAGTTGCTCTCATACCATGCTAGAATTTGAACTGTTTGAATAGGATCGTAGTCTTAGGATAGTAGCTTCCTGTAGCAGTGGAAGTCTTTTATATGAGTGACTTGTAACAGGATCAAAGGTCTCTGAAATCAAGTATATTATAAAATGACAAGCATACAGAATATATAACTAGACTAAAGTACCTGTTCGCCTACTGTGCTGTATTTATTCGCGCTATTCCTGTTCTGAAAAGGTACGTGACTATTCGCGATACCTACAGCTACTGATGACGTCATCCTAGGGCGCGTAGCGCTTTGCTGACGTCAGTCTATCGGTACTTTTACTGTACTAACTATACGAATTCCTTGAAGTGCATAAGTCTCGACATTATCTCAACAATATTGTTGTTGTTGTTGCTGAAGATGTGAATTATCAGCAGCTGGAGACGCTGTTGGGCGTGATGGGCTCGTAACAGAAGAGTCATTGTTGGACCTTGGAGATCCAGACATAGTTGTAGAGTAGGCAGGTGGAAGCTGTTATAATCCTAAGTGGCTCTCATACCATGTTAGAATTTAACCTGTCTGAATAGGATCGTAGTCTTAGGATAGTAGCTTCCTGTAGCAGTGGAAGTTTTATATGAGTGACTTGTAACAGGATCAATGTCTCTGAAATCAAGTATATATAAAATGACAGACATACAAAAATATATAGCTAGAGTAAAGTACCTGTTCGTTTAATGTACCTATTAGCCTGAAACGGTACGTGACTATTCGCGATACCTACAGCTACTGCTGACGTCATCCTAGGGCGCATAGCGCTTTGCTGACGTCAGCCTATCGGTACATTTACTGTACTAACTACACTACACGAATTCCTTGAAGTGCACAAGTCTCGATATTATCTCAACAGAAACTAGTAAAAGACGATGTTGCACAGTGGCACATGATGGCACGTGCGTGTGCGTGCCGTGTTGGTGTCGCGGCAACCACTAATGCACTTCGCGACCCGTCAGTGTAGTGTTGGCAGGGGGAAATGGGCCGAAAATGGAAGACAGGGAAGATGTCGCAGCAAACCCATACATAAAAGGGTAGTGAGAGGTGAGCCCCTACAATCACCGCTTCACACCCTTCTCCACCATGCGGCACAGCCCTCACCACGCTCCAGTGATCCCATTCCCCCATCTCCCCACCTCCCCATCTCCCCACCTCCCCATCTCCCCACCTCCCCATCTCCCCACCTCCCCATCTCCCCATCTCCCCATCTCCCCACCTCCCCATCTCCCCATCTCCCCACCTCCCCATCTCCCCATCTCCCCACCTCCCCATCTCCCCATCTCCCCATCTCCCCACCTCCCCATCTCTCCATCTCCCCATCTCCCCACCTCTCCATCTCCTCATCTCCCCATCTCCCCATCTCCCCATCTCCCCATCTCCCCACCTCCCCATCTCCCCATCTCCCCATCTCCTCACCTCCCCATCTCCCCATCTCCCCACCTCCTCATCTCCCCACCTCCCCACCTCACCACCTCCCTAACTCCCCACCTCCCCACCTCCCCACCTCCCCATCTCCCCATCCCCTCATCCCCATCGACTGGACCGTTGCCGCCCTCCCTCCTCCCTCCCCCTGCTCCTCTCCTCTCTCTCACCATATCTCCCCCGCTCTCTCTCCCTATCCCTCTCCCTATCTCTGTCCCTGTCCCTGTCCCTACCCCCATCCCGATCACTCTCTCTGTGTCTCTCCCGATCCCTGTCACGGTACCGATCCCCCTCCCTCTCTCTATATCTCTCCCTCTCCCTCTCACTGCCTCTATCCCTACCTCCATATCCGTCCCTCTCCCTCTCCCTTTCCCTCTCCCTCTCCCTCTCCCTGTCGCTCTCTCTGTCTCTCTCTCTATCCCTGTCCAACCCTCTCTCCTGACCTCGATCCCCCACCTCCCCAACACCATCAACTCCTCCTGCAGCACCCAAGCCTGCAACTGCCCCCGTCGCCCCTCCTCCCATTGCCATCCCTCCCGCTCCTTCCCCTCCCAGGCCTGCTGCCCCACCCACTCCCCCAGGAGCCTGCAGGCCCAGGCTGGCAGCAATGGCAGCAGCCTTGGCTGCAGCCGCTGCAATCGCAGCCGCCACCACGTCTGCCCCCATGCTGCTGCCGCCAGCAGCAGCAGCAACACCACCACCGCCGGTCGGCCCCCAAGCTGGCGCTGCGACTGCTGCTTGTGGTGCTACAAGGGCAGCAGCAGAAGGAGGTGGAGGAGCGGGCAGAGACGCGGCAGGAGCAGGTGGGGGAGGAGGGGGGGGGAGAGGGAGGTCGGGGACAGGGTCGTGGGGGTGGGGAGCTGAGGCAGCAACAAAGGAGGACTTGAACTTGGCCATCATGCCCACCCGCAGTCCATCCACTGCCCCTGCTCGCGTGCCCACCCTGCTGCCCCCACTGCTGCCACCAGTAGCACCACTACCACCGCCAGCAGCAGCAGAAGCAGCATGATCAGTGGGCGTCCCTGCAACACCCAGCGACCCCCCAGACACGAACGCATTTGCCCCACTCCCTCGCCCCCCACCTTTCGCCCTCATGCCTCTCCCCCCTCCCCCTCCCCCTCCCCCTGCCCCTGCCCCTGCCCCTGCCCCTCCCCCCTCCTGGAAGCCCAGCCCCATGCCATAGTCCACCCCCCGTGCCCCCCTCCCCCCTCCCCCTCCGCCTCTTCCCCCCTTGCCCTTGCGGAAACCTGTGAATGGTGAGGGGCAAGGGTGGCGGGCCGAGAGGGAAGAGAGGAGGAACGGTGTAGGGAGAAAGAACGGTAAGGAGGGAGGGAAGAGAGAAAAAGCTTTGAGTAACAAGCTAGTGCAACGGGTCCAAAAAAAGAACGCAGAAAAGCAGGGACGTTTCTCAAAGAAAAGTGAGGGAGGGAGGGCCGGAGGGGGGGGGGGGGGGAGGGATGGGAGAACGCGGGAGGAGTTAGGGGTAAATGGCAAGAGATGGTGGAGAGAAGAACAGAGCCCAGTGACTCACCTCCTCTGCCCTCCCTCTGCGCTCTGAACCGAGCATCCTGCGAAAGAAGCGAACAGCACACCAAGACCGGGGCGAGTTAGAGAAAGCAGAGACCCATAGAGAGACCCAGAGAGAGAGACCCAGAGAGAGAGACCCAGAGAGAGAGAGACCCAGAGAGCCTCCCATAACTCTACAGCAACCCCCACCAGCAACAGCCCACCCCTCCTTCTCATAACCTTCAAGTACACCCTCCTGCCTCCCTCCCGTATCGTGCTTCCCCTCTCTCGTCAGAGCAAGGGGCGCACCCCTCCTTACCCGAGTCATGATCTTGTCAAGATGACTAGGCGCCCCCTTCTCCTCTCACCACAAAGCCCCCCTCCCCCTCACTTCCGTCCCCCCCTCACCTTCACTGCCAGTTCCGGCAGCTCAAGAGGCACCTCCTGCCCGCCCGCCACCAGACACCCCACCAGCTCGCCCGCAAACCTTGCCTCCTTGCCCGTCACCACCGAGATCGCCACTCCATCCGTATTCCCCGCCCTGCCCGTGCATGCGCTCCACCCTCCCTCTCAACTTCAAACCTCCTCTCCCCTCACCTTCATACTTTACTCCCCCCCCCCCACCTCACCTTCATCGCCAGCTCGAGCAGTTCAGGAGGCACCTCCTGCCCGCCCGCCACGAGGCACCCCACCAGCTCGCCCGCAAACCGCGCCTCCTTCCCCGTCACCACCGAAATCGCCACTCCATCCGTATCCCCCGCCCTGCCCGTCCTTCCCACTCTATGCACGTGCGCGTCCATGTCCCTCGCACTGTCCAGATTGATCACTGTTTTAATGGACCGGATGTCCAGCCCTCTCGCCGCTACATCCGTGGCCACCACCACGTGCAGCTCCCCTTTCTTCAGCTGCCGCACCACCTCGCTGCGCCGCGATTGGTCCAAATCCCCGTGCAGCGCACCGACTTTAAACCCCGCGGCTGCGACGGCGGCGGTTACCACATCCACCTTGGCTTTCGTCCCGGCGAACACGAGCACGTCGCCCTCGTCCACGCGCGTGCCCAGCTCCCCCAGCAGCCACGGGACCTTCCCGTCGTCCCCTGCCAGCACCACCACCTGCTGCCGCACGTCCGTGTTGGCTGCGCCCACCTCCCCCACGGCGATGCGCACGGGGTGCGTAAGGATGTCCCGCGCGAGGCGCTCGATGCGGCGCGGCATGGTGGCGGAGAAGAGGAGGGTTTGCCTGTCAGGGCGGATCTGCCCCACGATGGCCCGCACCTGTGGTGGGGGTGGAAAAAAGGAGTGTAGAACACGAGGTCAGTCAAGGGCAGGTGGAACAGCATGGTGGCGGAGAAGAGCAGCGTCTGGCGGTTGGGGCGGATCTGCGCCACGATGGCTCGCACCTGCGGGAGGATGGGGTCGAGGCAAAAGAGGAGGGTGTAACAGCATGGCAGCAGTGTTCAGACATAGTTCTCAGAGAGCGGCAGAGCAGTCGTACAGTTAGGCGGCTTAAGCGAAACAACAGCAGTGGTACGATACCTGAGGCTATGCAAAACCAAGTGCCCAACAAGCTCTCACCTGCGGTTCGAAGCCCAGGTGGAACATCATGTCGGTCAACCTCGTTCAGCACGAGCGACAGTCGGGATTCTCAGAGAACAGAAGTTGCGCAGTTAGGCCTAATGAAAGAACAACAGCGGAACGATACCTGCGGTTCGAAGCCCAGGTGGAACATCATATCAGCCTCATCTAGCACCAGGAACGTGCAGCGTCGCAGCGACAGCGCATTCATCTTGAGCATGTCGATCAGCCGCCCGGGCGTCGCCACCACCACTTCCACGCCCCCTTTGAGCTCCTTGAACTGGTCGAATTTCGACATCCCGCCGAACACGCCCGCCACGCGGAGGTTTAGGGGTTTCGCGAAGCGCCGCGCCTCCGCGTGGATCTGCGCGGCCAGCTCGCGCGTCGGCGCGCATATCAGCGCGATCGGGCCCTCCCCGCGCCCCGCGCGCGGCTGGTCCGCCGCGTGGACGATCAGCGGGAGGACGAACGCGGCGGTTTTTCCGGAGCCGGTTTTCGCGACGCCGATGACGTCACGGCCGCAGAGGATGACGGGGAGCGCGGCGGACTGGATGGGGGTCGGCGCGGAGTAGCCGTGCTTGCGCACTGCGCCCATCAGCGCGGGGGGGAGCGCGGCGTGCGCGAACGCGCTGATCGGGCGCGGCACGTCGAAGCCCGACGTGCGGATCGAGAGCGCCGCGAGCCGCGCCGCCACGTCGGCTGCTGACATGGCGGTGACGTCACGATGCTCCTGGTAGAAATCCTTCTCGAACTCGTCGTACTCGATCGCGGAGTGGTCTACGTGGCCTAGCGCGTCCATCTTGCTCTTTAACGACGTTACCGAGTCGGCCACTATCGGGTTATCGTCCGAGTCGTACTCTAACGCGGACCCAGCCGCGCCGCCCGCAGCGCCGGAGGCGGCCGCGGCGGCGGCAGCGGCGTCGACGGCTTTCGCGGCGGCGTAGACCTCCTCGTCCGAGTCGTACCCGCGCCCCATCACCGCCTCCGCCGCCACCGACAGCCCCGCGCTCTTGCGCGCGCGCAGGAACGAGTCGAGCAGATCCGCCTCCTCCTCCTCCGCGCGCCAGTCCTCCCGCTCCGGCTTTGCGGCTTCCCCCAATTCTCCGCCCTTCGCGCCCGCCGCCGCCGCCGCCGCGCGCGAAGTGGCGGCGACCGCGTCCTCCTTCACCTTCTGCTCGATGCCCGACATGAACGCGTCGAGCGGATCCTCCTCCTCCTCTTCCGCCGCCGCCGCACGCCGGTTTCCCTCGTCGTCTTCTCCTTCCCCGAAACCAGTAGCCGTCGTGGCGCCCCCATCCCCGTCATCGCGGTATTCGATATCCGCTATATCGTCGTCCTCGTCGTCCGGCAGCGACCGCCGAACCGAGCCGCCGCGGTAGCCGGCGTAGCTTCCTCCGCCGCCGAAGCCGCCGTACGAGCCGGCTGGATTTACGGGCGGCGTGTACGCGCTTCCCCCCGAGCGCACGAAGCCGAATCCGCTGCTTCCGCTTCCGCTCCCGCCCGCACCACGGCCGCGCGAGGCGGAAGATTCGGCGGAAGCATCTCCGCCGGCTGCGGAGAATTTGCGCTTCCACATGCCCAGGCGAAGAACGGAAGGGGCAGAGGCAGCTGCAGACGAAACTCTCAAACACTCTATCGTGAAACCCTGAGGTACTATTCCTTTCTAGAAAATTAATAGAACACGAAAGCAGTGAGGCTGCTACTGGGCCCGGAAAAAGTAGCTACCTATCCCTCCCCGAAAATGGTGCGACTAAGAACCTAATGTTTCTGTTCAGACTACGACTAGTTTGCCTAAGGCATCGAGTGGGACGACTAGAGTCTTGATGAAGCAGCGAGTGTTGGTGAAGGGTAACTCCGCTATTGAGTGACAGGCTAGAGTTCTGGAGATATTGGAGTAAAAGAGAAACTGTTATGGGAAACTAATTCAGGATCACTTGGAAGAACCGGTCATAAACCCCTTCGCTGCAACACATATACGATACCGCAGCTGTCTCTCCGCTCCAAGCTCTCTGCCATGGCTCCTAGGAGAACTTTAACTCACACAATGTCAAGCTAATCACTATCAGTTTCAAGATCTGAATACATATTCTGGGTCTACTCATCAAGAGCTTGATTACGGCACCATTTTGTGTTCAAACAGAGAACATTGGTTTGTCGCGACTTCCTCTTGTGAAGATCTGTTTTCAGGTTTTAACTGGTTCTAAGCTCAAAGCATTAAGTTACTCCAAGGAAGTGATAATGACCAAGCTGGAACCTGGAAAGCAAGAAAGGCTTAACACACCATGAGAAGAGAAAGTACACAGCAACTGGACTGCAAAATATATTTCGTCTATCAACATTCTCTTCTATTATTCTTTAAAAGAGACGTCTCGTCAGCCGCTGACATGTTTTTTACCACCATCGAGAACTACCAAGTCTGGATCAGCGTTGGTTTCTGACAAGACGGGGTATACATCATGTTTGCAGCAGAAGCAAAGTGAAGGACATATCGAATGGCTCTCGAGAAGAAGTAAAGGTGCAAGTAAGGGTGTGAAGTACAAGGAAATTTCTGGACGGATAATTTTCAGATTATCAGCATTTTCTGCCATCCTACATCGTTCAAAAGCAGGAGCTTCACGCTTGTCATCTCAACGCATTACAAGGAATGTCTACGCGGCTGACTCAAGTCCATGTTTCAAGCAAATAAGGATTCTGACCATATCAGATCAAGAACCACCTGTTTTACAGAAAGCTTCACTATCAACTCAGGAAGACGTTTATTCTGTGTTTCTTAGCTACAACTTATGGCGGCAGGAAGGGAAGGTCAATGGTGCCATGGATACAGAGCCTAACTTGGTGGATTCTACGGCAAAAAGTTTTCAGGATAAGCTCATGTCGCTGGAGGAAACTGGACTATGGCGCTAAGCTACGACCGACGATGAGACGCGCGGGGTCTTTCAGAAGAAATCCGTTGCGGGTGCAGCAGCTCCTGATTTCTCCCCTCGGACAGTGGGGGTAGCTCCCAGCACACCGCTCACGCAACTGCCTGGCATAGGAGGCTTTGGTGTATAAGGCACAGTTGATGGGCAGCAACTTCGAACCAGGGCAAATTCTGCTCTCCCAACCCAACTCCACCACTCTCGGCGAATCGGATTTGGAGCCAAAGGACCAAGACTGAACATCCGTCACGAAGGTCCCGCTCGGCAACAATTTCGAACCAGGGTTTTCTCTGTTGGATCCCAACCTTTTTACAAGGCATGGCAAGTCAGACTCGGAGCCAATTCCTCCAAGTTGAAGTGACAGATACAGAACCTGTCAAAATGTTACATTGTTTAGGCTGTAATGGGGTAGTCCATAAGGGGTACAACCCAATTAGGGTTAGTACTTGTACCCAACTCATTCATAGTTCATTCATTCTCATTCAGTATTCTGACATGGTTTCAAAGCAGGTCCTGTTCCAGGACCGTTTTCTTTACGGCCCACCAAATAGCGCTGCTCCACTAGTCACGCTGCCTTGCCCCACCCTGCCCTGCCTGTCGCGCCGCCCTTTGCAGCCCGCGCGCCGCCATTTGCAGCCCGCGAGCCGCCCTTTGCAACCCGCGCGCCGCCCTTTTGCAGCCCGCCACGCCGCCCTTTGCAGCCCGCGCGCCGCCCCTTGCAGCCCGCGCGTCGCCCTTTGCACCCACGCGCCGCCCTGCTGCTGCGTGCAGCCCTGCTGGCCAACGCCCTGCTACCCGCACAGCCCTGCTGCGCGCCGCCCTGCTGCTTGCGCCGCCCGGCTGCTGCCCGCCCTGCTGCGCGCAACCCGCTGGCCGGCGCCCTCCTGCCCACGCCGCCCTGCTGCTGCCTGCCCTGCTGTGCACCGCCTTGCTGGCCGATGCCCTGCTACTTGCGCGCCGCCCTGTTGGCAGTCGCACCGCCCTGCCCTTCCCTGCGCGCTCCTCTTGTGCTCTAGTGCTCGCGCGCCGCCCTACCTGCGTGCCGCCCTGCTGGTCGCTCGCCACCCTGCTCTGCCCGCTATGGCTTCTCTCAGTGTACTCACCTTTGATCATGAGGGCTGTCCGATCCTGTTCGATACGTGGCTCGACGACTTACAGCTGTACCTACTGAGCGATTATAGAGACAGCGTTTTGTTGTTTGACCACACGTCTGGAGCCTCTCTCGCCCCTCCCGCCACAGCTGACAGTGCGACTCGCTCACAGTGGTTTACCCGTGATGCTGCTGCTCGCTTAGCCATTCGCAACCACCTGCCGTTAGCCGAACGCGCTCAATTTGGCCAGCACAAGACTGCCAAAGCCCGATAAGACGCTGTAGTCGCTCGTTACCGTAAGCCCCCGGATAGAAGCGCAGGCCTCGGATAAGCGCCGACGGTTGTAAATGTCAGAATGTTATATTTCTCTAGTCTGCAGTGGGGTACTCTATAGTGAGTACAGCCCTGTTAGGGTTTGCTATATGTACTCAACTGCCTGCTAGTGAAATCCCTCTTCTTCTTTCTTTCATTCCGTTCTTTACTATTCTGACATGCTATCAGAGCAGGTCGACCCTCTGGTCGACCCTGTGGATGGGCCCACCCGATGCTTCCACTTCTGTACTGCCTGTCGCGCGCCCCGGGCGCGCGACGTTTTCTGCCTGCCGCGCGCTCGTGGCGCGCGGCGGTTTTCTGCCTGTCGCACCGCCCTGCTGGCCGCGCGACGTCCTGCCCTGCCCGTCGTGCGCCCCGTGGCGCGCGACGGTGCCCTGCCCGTCGCGCACCCCGAGGCGTGCGGCGGTTTCGTCGCCCGTCGCGGCGCCCCGGGGGCCCACGCCTCACCCCTCCCGTCGCCCGTCGCGGCGCCCTGGGGGGGCCGCGCGTCGGCCCCTCCCGTCGCCCGTCGCGGCGCCCTGGGGGGGCCGCGCGTCGGCCCCTCCCGTCGCCCGTCGTGGCGCCCTCGGGGGCCCGCGCGCGGCCCCCTCCCATCGCCCGTCGCGGCGCCCTGGGGGCCAGCGCGTCGCCCCCCCCTCCCGTCGCCCGTCGCGGCGCCCTAGGGGGCCGCGCGTCACCCCTCCCGTCGCCCGTCGCGGCGCCCTGGGGGGCCGCGCGTCACCCCTCCCGTCGCCCGTCGCGGCGCCCTGGGGGGGCCGCGCGTCCCCCCCCCTCCTTTCGCTCGTCGAGGTGCCCTGGGGGCCCGCACGCCGCCCCGCTTCCGCTCACACGCCGCCCCAGCTGCTGCCCGCGTTTCTGCCCTGCTTTGGGGTATGGGGTGGCGGGTATGGGGGTGGCGCGTGTGTGCACCGTTCCCTCCTCCTCCTTCTCCGTCTCCCACTGCTGCAGCTGCCGCTGAGGGGGGTGGGTGTGTGGGAGCCGAAGGAGTGGTCCTAGGGGGGTGTCGTGGGAGTGAAGCTAGAGGTGCAACAGGGTGTGTGAAAAGGGGGTCTGCGACAGTTGGGGGAGGTTGGGCGGAGGCAGCCGTCGTGTCGCCAGCAACGCCAGTAGTCCGGAGGCTACAATCTCCGGTAGCACAGCGAGCCTGCTGCGCCAGTCGCCCGTGGGTCCGTTGCTCCTGCCGCTCGTCTTAGCCGCGGAACCAGTTACTCCTGTAGTCTGGGGCCTTTGCTCTGGTAGCCACCGTGCGCGCCGCTTCTGTTGCCCGTGTATCTGCGGCTTCACCCGTCGCCTCCTATCTCCACTCCTCTCATAGTCCCTCCTCCTCATTTACCGTCTGTGACTGCCTCTAGCTTTGCTTATATTTGTGAACTATAAACTGCTGCTTGTTGTGCTGATCATACCCCACTTTGACTATGGGGGTGTGTTAGAATGTTATATTTCTCTAGTCTGCAGTGGGGTACTCTATAGTGAGTACAGCCTTGTTAGGGTTTGCTATATGTACTCAACTGCCTGCTAGTGAAATCCCTCTTCTTCTTTCTTTCATTCCGTTCTTTACTATTCTGACAGTAAAAGGGTGATGGCGCTTATATATGGTCCTCGATTATAAGCGCACCCCTGGAGGCTTACGGATTATAAGCGCACCCATGTATTATGACACATTATAAGCGCCTCCGTTTTTTATTTTGACTATTATTATCTTATCTTTTACAGGCTATTTTCACTACAACATAATATTTTTCCAATTCTATGTGGTACTAAATCCTACTGATAGTTTACCGCAACATTGACTGACCTTCTCTAGCATCCTATGCATTCTTTTCTTCCTAGCATCCTATGCATCACCATCAACAGTGGCGGAGCCATCTTGGTCGGCCTCCCCATCCGACTCTGGCTCCTCTACGTTGTTGCAGCAGAATCCATCTGCTGCAATCTCGTCGTCAAGTTCTACTTCACCCTTGACGGCGTCCCGCCGGTGCTGCATGCAGAGATTGTCCTGGGACCCATCCAGGGCGTTGCTGATGCCACAGGTGAGAAACGAGCGCTGAATCAACTCCTCGGGCACGGCCTTCCAGGCCTTGGAGATCCACTTGAGCGTCAGCTCTGGAGGTGGCTTGCGAATGTTGCCTGCCACACATGGAAACACTACAGCAATCAGAACAGGGTGGAAAAAGTCAAGAGTAGACACATCGTACACGTAGGGATTGAGCTCACCTCTTTCGGTCAGGCAGTCGACCCCCTCGCTCTCGAACCACTCCTGGTACAGTTGGCGGACTACTGCTTTGAATGAGCGGTTCACCGCGATGTCAAGAGGCTGGATCTCAGAGGTGCAGCCAGCTGGTATGACGGCGGGGACGATGTTCAGCTCCCCGAATTTCGCCTTCACAGCATCAGTGAGGTGCCCACGGTAGGAGTCAAGAACCAACATCACTTTCCTGCTGCGTACTCCGAACCTGGGGTTGACATACGGGTTCACCGTCCCGTCGAGCCACGCGAGGACACCGTCAGCGTCCATCCAACCGTTGGGATGTGCGGCGACCACAACATCTGCACATCCGTACAAGGCGTACGGACAGATTAGCAGACATAAAAAAAATCATCACATGCAAATGACATCGTCACTGCACAATCTGCTCGGCTTACAGGAGGGGAAATTCCCCTTAGGAATTGTCTTGCGCTTAAAGAAGACCCAAGGCTTGAGCTTCTCGCCGCTGGCGGTGCAGGCGAGCATCACCGTCACGCGCTCTTTTTGATAGCTGCCACTGCAGATGGGCATGGAGCAGATCCCCACCTCTTCGACCGTGCGTTCAGCTGGCATCTCGAGCCAGAGTGGCGTTTGATCAGCATTAATAATCCAGCGGTTGTCGATGCCGTACTGTCGGCGGGAGTGTCACACGAACTTCCAGAAGTTCTGCACCTGTGTCTCACACTCTGCAAGGGAAGGGTGGGAGAGACAAACAAAAGAAGAAAATTAGAATCTCGAAGGTCGTAAGCAGCCATAAATGAGAGCGACAGCACAAACACCGACTCACCAGACGACAGCTTCTGGCCGATTCTGGTCTTCGCTCGGGTAGTGAGGTTCTAGCGCCGTCGAAAACGCTCAGTCCACCTCTGAGATCCAGCCCACTTTACCTCAGGATGCAGGATCTTCATCACATCATGTGACCACTTCAGCAATCGACCGATAGACACGGCGAGACACTTTTTCCGGTGGGCAAGAACACGTGAGTACACCTCGATCTCCATGTCGCGGTACCACGACGCCCGACCACGCCCGTGAAGGCGCTTGTGAGCCCCATGCGCACCTTCCAGCTCACCCTTCCGCGACTTCCACTCTGACAGGGACTTTCGGGAGATACCAGTGTCGCGGGACATTCTCCGCACACTCACAGCTCCGGACTCCAACTTTGAAATCCACAGCAGCTTCTCCTGGGAAGTGTAGGAGTTGCGCTTGTGCTTTGAAGGCTTGCTCCTGGGGGACGGGGGGTGGGCATCATTGTCAGAACATTATAGCTTTTACATTTGTGTAGGCTATAGTGGGGTAGCCCATAAGGGGTACAACCCAATTAGGGTTCATACTTGTACCCAACTGTTTGCTAGTTCATTCATTCTCGTTCGTTACTTTGACAATCACGATTCTGTTTGGAGGGGTGGGGCCGTTTCTTATTCGGCGGGGGGAAACTAGGGACAAGCAGGTCCTTGGGAAGACCGTCGGCCGCCCACCACTCAACATCGTCTTCAGCACCAGTGGCGGATTCGTCGTACAGGCAGTCTTCCGCGTCTCCCCAGCGTGGCGACAGACTGGGGCCGGGTTCATCGTCGCCGCTGCGCTCGGGCTCGGAGATGTACGCGTCGAAAGCTGAGTAACCGCGAGGGAGGAGCTGCAGAACGGGCTGACCGTTGATGACGACGATAGGCGGAGCGGGAGGAGCAGGAGGTGCTGGAGGAGCAGGAGGCGCAGGAGGAGCAGGAGGAGCAGGAGGCACTGGAGGAGCAGGAGGCGCTGGGCGACTCTGCCACTGAGAGTAATCGCGAGTGTTGCCAACAGCAGGTCGACGTGAGTGCTTGGAAGGCCCGCCATGGCCTAGGCAGGCCGAGGGAAAACAAGAAAACTGAAGAAAACGAAGAGAATGAGCCTCGTTTGAAACCCTCGCCCGAGACCCCTCCAACTTCGCGGCCCGGGTTCCTCTGCAGGGAAAGGGGGAAAACTGTCAAGATCCCCGAGGAGCTGAGGTGGTGAGGTCAATGCCTCGGTGGAGTGGAATCTTGCCCCTTCTGCCAATTGCGTGGTTGTACAGAGTCGTGCCTGGCACGGCATGCGACCCTGATTGGGCAGTCGCACCCTAAACTACGTGTGCGCTAGCATGGGCCAGATTCATGTTCGATGAATCTGGCCAGGCCAGCAAGGCGTGATGGGCGTGATTCCACGCCTTGTTGGCTATTTCACGCACTTTTCATGCACGGATACGAACGTTCTAGATGTGGATTGAATCCCCTTATGAAAAAGCTTCAATTTCATGTTAAAAGAATACATTTCATTTTTGCCATTTTATAAACGCCGGCGCTTATAAATTTCCTCGATTATAAACGCACCCCCTAAAAAACTGTGTTTTTTTATACCCCCAGGGGCGCTACTATCCGGGGGCTTACGGTACTCTTCCCCTGCCACTGCTGCTCTCGGCCGCCTTATACTGCCCTACCTGTTTCCCGAGCTGTCAGCCTTTGCCACAGTCGAGGACCTCGTTACCCACCTTTGCACTAGTGACACTCGCTACCGCACTGCCTTCCCAGCCGAGTTCCTAGACAGGAACCCCCCCCCCCCCCCCCCCCCCCCCCCCCCGATGTACATCACTCTCTACTTCATAGTCACCCGCCTCCCTGACTCTCTTCGCGCAGGCAGGGACCACTTTCTCGCACTTGACCCCACAGAACTCACTGTCGACCTGCTCAAGAAGCACCTCTTTGCAGCTCAGACAAGCGTAGTCGCTGTAGGTGCTGCTCGTGGCACTCCTCGCACACCCTTCTTTGAGGGGTGTTCCCCCTCCCCCCTTGCCCCCCCACCTACGCTTCTGCTGCTGCTGTTGACATCCTTGGTACTGAGGATGTCGGGAGTGCTTCTGCTTGTCAAACATTATATATGTTGTATTTGTGTAGGCTACAGTGGGTTAGCCTTTAGGGGGTACACAATTCTAGGGTTAGGTACTTGTACTCCCTTTCCTTTCCAGTCAAACACTTCTTCTTTCTAACATGGTATTAAGAGCGTAGGTTTAGACCTAGGATCGCTCCTTAGGGCCCACCGTTCCGTTCGAAGCGCCCTCGAGCGCCTTTCTCCTAGTGCGCCCTCGTGCGCCTCGCTGTCTCCTACTGCCCGTGCGCAGCTCAGTAGAGCCGCACGCGGCCCTTTTTTTTTTTCTCGCGTGCGTCGCCCCCTAGCAGCCCGCGCGCGGTGTTTTATGCGAGCGCGCCGCCCGTTAGCCGCCCACGCTGCCACGCGCCGCCCGCTAGCAGTCCGTCGACGGGCCCTCCTGGCCGCGTGTAGCCCGCTAACGACCGGCAGCCCCGCCCGTAGGCCGCGCCGCCGCCCTCTAGGCCGCCCACGTGCTAGTCAGGCCCACGCAAGGCCACGGCCTGCCCGCTACAGCCGCCCGTGTGCACGCCCCCCCCCCCCCCCGTCGCGCACTGCCCCGTAGCCCGGCCCGAGCCGAACCGCGCCGCCCGAACCGAGCCGCGCCGCCCGAACCGAGCCGCGCCGCCTAGGCAGAGCCGTGCCGCCCTACTGTTCCTACTACTGCAGTTCCTACTACTACTGCCACTGCAACTATGGCTAGTCCTTCTGTGCTAGCTTTCGATGCTGAGGGCCGCCCACTGAAGTTTGAGATCTGGCTCGATGACTTACACCTATTCCTCCAGCTCACTGCCAAGGAGGATATCTCACTGTACGATCACGCGCTAGGCCATGCTACTGCCCCTGCTGCTACAGCTGACAGTACTGCCCGCTCACAGTGGCAGACTCGTGACGCTCACACTCGCTTCGCTATTCGCAACTCCCTGCCGGTAGATGAGCGCGAGCACTTTGGCAAGCACAAAACTGCGCAGGCACTGTACACTGCTGTAGTTGCACGCTACTCCTCACCTGCCTCTGCTGCGCTAGGCCGTCTCTCGCTCCCCTACCTGTTCCCAGACCTGTCAGCTTTCTCCACAGTCTCTGACCTCATCACGCACCTCCGCACTAGTGAGGCCCGCTTCCGTGCTGCTATGCCCGCTGAGTTTCTTGACAAGAACCCCCCCCCGCTCTGGCTCACTCTCTACCACCTAGTCACTCGCCTCCCTGACACTCTGCGTTCAGTCAGGGACCACTTCCTAGCTCGCTGCCCCACTGAGCTCACCATTGACCTCCTCGAGAAGGAACTGCTTGCAGCCGAGGCTAGCATAATCGCTGTAGGTGCCTCTCGTGGCGACCCCCGCACCCCTTTCTTCGAGGGGTGTTCCCCTTCCCCCCTTCTCCCCTCTGTCGCCTCTGCTGCTGCTGTCGACCTAGTTGGTACTGAGCAAGTCGGAACTGCGTCCGCTCCGAGCTGGCGCCGCAGCGGCAAGGGCAAAGGGGGCAAGGGAGGTGGAGGTGACGGCGGGGGAGGCGGTGGTGGGGGTGGTGGCGGCGGTGGGGGTGGTGGCGGGGCTGGAGGGGCTAGTGGCGGCGGTGGGGGTGGTGGCGGCAGCGGCGGGGGAGGTGGCAGGGGCGGGGGCGGTGGTGGTGGCGGCGGTGGACGCGGAGGCGGCAGGGGCGGTGGTGGACGGGGTGGCAGCGGCGGAGGTGGTGGTCGTGGAGGCGCTGGCGGTGGCCACAGCCAGCAGCCGACTCCGTCGCCCCAGGAGCTTCGTGAGTGGTACTCTCAGCACGGGGGGGGGGGTGGACTTAGCTGCACGTACGTCATCCGCACAGGTGACCGCACTGGTCAGACGTGTGGGAGGGCGCACACCACGCAGCGCTGCTTCTCCCGCCTCGACGACGCTTGGTGTACTCAGTTCCCTGCTGCCACTGAGCTGCCCCGCTGGGCTGATCTGATGAAGAAAAACATTGATATCTATGCTCTAGACTTTGATGCTATTCTCACTACCATGTATGTGTTGTCTACTAGTGGAGAGGGTGCTCAGTACCTGCGTGTTCCGCCCGACCCGGGCATTCGGACCAGTGAGGCTGCCGCTCTAGGTGCTAGTGCGTCTGTTGCCCTAGGTGCTGGTGAGGCTGCCGCTCCAGGTACTCCCATGTCTCCTGCCCCAGGTACTGGTGAGGCTACTGCTCTAGGTGCTCGTGAGTCTGCGCCCCCTGGTACTGAGTCTACTGAGGCACTGCACACCTTCACACTGGACTCAGGTGCTTCTCGCTGTTTCTTTCGTGACCGCACTGCCCTTGAGCAGCTTGCTCGGCCAGTTGCTGTCTCCCTTGCTGACCCCTCTGGGGGTCCGGTCATTGCGACCTCCTCCACTGTCCTTCCTTGTCCTGCGGTTCCGTCGGGCACACTGTCAGGTCTCCACCTCCCCTCGTTCTCTACGAACTTGGTGGCGGGTTGTGCACTCCAGGACGGGGGTGTCCACCAGTTCACCCCTGCCTACGAGCGCGTGACACACTGCACGTGTGCTCGGACGGGCCGTCACCTGGCTACCTTCACTCGGCAGCCGGGGTCGGACCTGTACACACTGACCACTGAGTCCCCTCAGGTAGCTGCGTCTGCGTCTACTTCAGGTCAGCTGCCTGCCCCCTGCTCGTGTCGCTCTCTAGCACACGAGACCGTCCTCTGGCACCACCGCCTTGGTCACTCGTCAGTGCAGCGCCTTCGTGCCATGCACAAACGGTACCTTGTCTCTGGTCTTCCCAGGGTTCTCCCTCCCCTCCCACCCTCGCCTTCTCCTCCCTGTCTTCCCTGTGTCGAGGGGCGGCAGCGCGCCGCTCCTCACTCCTCCTCGTTTCCCCCGACGACTGCTCCCTTGCAGACGCTCCACATGGACGTGTGGGGCCCAGCCCGCGTCCGTGGACAGGGTCAGGAGAGGTACTTCCTGATCGTTGTTGACGACTACTCGCGCTACACCACGGTCTTCCCCTTGCGCACCAAGGGTGAGGTCCCTGATGTCTTGATCCCTTGGATCCGCGCTTCTCGTCTCCAGCTCAGTGAGCGTTTCCACTCGGACTTTCCTGTCCTGCGTTTGCACTCTGACAGAGGTGGTGAGTTCTCCTCCGACCTCTTGGCAGCCTACTGTGCGGAGCACGGCATCCGCCAGTCGTTCACGCTTCCGGCCTCTCCACAGCAGAATGGGGTTGCTGAGCACCGCATTGGCTTGGTCATGGAGGTCGCTCGTACCTCCTTGATCCATGCGGCTGCCCCCCACTTTCTGTGGCCGTTTGCGGTCCGATACGCTGCGCATCAGCTCAACCTCTGGCCCCGTGTCTCCTTGCCAGAGACTTCCCCGACACTGCGTTGGACGGGAGAGGTTGGCGATGCGTCGCGTTTTCGGGTCTGGGGTTCTCGAGCTTTTGTTCGCGATACGTCTGCGGACAAGCTCTCCTCCCGCGCTGTTCCTTGTGTCTTCCTTGGCTTTGTCCCGGACGCGTCTGGTTGGCAGTTTTACCACGCCACCTCGCGCCGTGTCCTGCCCTCTCAGGACGTCACTTTTGACGAGTCCGTGCCCTACTACCGCCTCTTCCCCTACCGCACTGCCCCGCTCCCCCCCCCGCCTCTCTTCCTCGCGCCAGGTGCTGCTGTGGTAGACCCCCTCCCCCCTCAGGGTGCCGCTCCCTCAGGTGTGTCCCAGGTAGACCCGGTTGAGCCTGTCGAGGTAGCTGTCGACTCTCGTCCTGCTAGGGGTGCTGAGCCTGAGCGAGCGGAGCCTGAGCGTGCGGAGCCTGGGGGTGCGGAGCCTGGGGGTGTGGAGCCTGGGGGTGCTGAGCCTGGGGGTACGGAGCCTGGGGGTGCGGAGTCTGGGGGTGCTGAGCCTGGGGGTGCGGAGCCTGCGGGTGCTGAGTCTGGGGGTGCTGAGCCTGGGTGTGCTACGTCTGAGGGTGCTGAGACTGAGCGTGCTTCACCTGGAGGAGCTCTCTCCTCACAGCAGCTACGAGAGTGGTACTTACAGTACTGCAGCCTCAGGAGGGGTGCTTCTGGAGCTAGGAGTGCTGCTGGAGCTGGTGCTAGTGCTTCCCCTCCTAGGCGGGAGCTGCCCTCTCCCCAGCGGCTCCGAGAGTGGTACACTCGGCGCTGCAGTCTCCGGAGTGGCGCTCCTAGTGCCGCGGACCCTGGGGCTGGAGGTGCTGCTGCTGCTGGCGGTGCTGCTGGTGCTGGAGCTGCTGGAGGTGCTGCTGCTGGCGGTGCTGCTGGCGCTGCTGGAGGTGCTGCTGGTGCTGGTGCTGCTGGAGCTGCTGGAGGTGCTGCTGCTGCTGGCGGTGCTGCTGGCGCTGCTGGAGGTGCTGCTGGTGCTGGTGCTGCTGGAGCTGCTGGAGCCGCTGGTCCTGGGGGTGCTCGTACTGGAGGTACTGGAGCTGCTGGGACTGGGCCTGCTGAGGGGGTTGTCGCTGGAGGTGCTGAGCGGCCGCGGCCGTACTACGTTCCACTCCTTCAGCAGGTTCTTAGTCTCCCGCCCTCTACTGGTCCTTCTCCTCCCCTACTGAGTCCACCGCCTGTCCAGTCGCAGTCACAGTTACAGCCAGCCTCTCCACTGCCTGGTCCTTCTCCTTACGTTGAGCCGACGGGAGGTCTTAGCGTCGTGAGCCTGAGTCTCGTCCTCCGTCGCCTGAGTCTCGTCCAGCGTCGCCTGAGTCGCGTCCAGAGTCACCTATCCGTGCTGTCCGCGCTGGTCGTCGTGCTCCGCGTGAGCGACCTCCTCCTGTCCATGGCACTCACTATATGACTCTGCGTCTTTCCACTGCTCCACAGCGTGTCCCTCTGCCGTCTCCTCCTGCGTCCTCTCTTCCTGCTCTTGCTGACCCGGAGTCTGACTCTCTTCGTGCTGCCAGTCTACTGTCACGCGTCTCCTTGCCACTGTTGTCACTGACCCTTCCTTCGAGTCCTCTGCTGCGTCTGCTCTAGTCGCTGAGCTTGTTGACTTTGCTGCCGCCTGTCGTCTAGACTACGCCGCTAGCCTTGTTGCTGAGTCTGAGTCTGTCTGTCCTCCGTCCGTCGGGGGTGAGTGTGCTCTTGGCACAGACGTCCTTGAGGACAGACAGGAGGAGTTTGAGTGCTTTGCCGCTGCTTTGCCTCATCTCGTGTCCATGCTAGTTGCCCCTGAGGGAGACCCGGATGCACCAGACATCCCGACCCCACGCTCCTACGCAGAGGCCATGGAGGGTCTCTACTCCTCTCAGTGGCAGACAGCCATGGACGCAGAGATGGCTTCCTGGAAATCCACAGGCACCTACGTCGACGAGGTTCCCCCACCTGGGGCGAACATCGTCAGTGGCATGTGGATTTTCAGGGTGAAGCGGCCGCCGGGTTCTCCGCCTGTCTTCAAGGCGCGTTACGTTGCACGAGGCTTCAGTCAGCGAGAGGGAGTTGACTTCTTCCAGACCTTCTCCCCGACCCCGAAGATGACCACTCTTCGGGTTCTGCTGCACGTCGCCGCTCAGCGTGACTAGGAGCTCCACTCTCTTGACTTCAGCACTGCGTTCCTACAGGGCAGCCTGCACGAGGAGATCTGGCTGCGCCGCCCACCTGGCTTCACTGGGTCGTTCCCTCCTGGTACCCAGTGGAGCCTCCGGCGGCCAGTCTACGGTCTCCGCCAGGCACCCCGTGAGTGGCACGACACACTGAGGACTACGCTTGCGGCTCTTGGGTTTGCTCCTTCTACTGCTGACCCGTCGCTGTTTCTACGCACCGACACCACTCTGCCGCCGTTCTACGTTCTCGTGTACGTCGACGACTTGGTCTTTGCTACTGCTGACACTGAGGCACTCGCCCACGTGAAGTCGGAGCTGCAGAAGAGACACACGTGCACAGACCTGGGTGAGCTGACAAGCTATCTTGGCTTGCGGATCACCCGGGACAGAGCACAGCGCACCATCACCTTGACTCAGTCACACATGGTGCAGCAGGTCCTTCAGCGCTTCGGCTTCACGTACTCCTCGCCTCAGCCCACTCCTCTGCCTACCGGTCACTCGCTCTCAGCTCTGCCTTTGGATGAGTCCGTAGAGCCGAGTGGCCCGTATCCAGAGCTTGTGGGCTGCCTCATGTACCTGATGACCTCCACTCGACCTGACCTTGCATACCCTCTTAGCATCCTAGCACGCTATGTCACTCCTGGCCGTCACCGGAAGGAGCACATGGATGCCGCTAAGAGGGTGTTGCGTTACCTGTGCAGTACGTCGGGCATGGGGCTTGTGCTTGGAGGTCGGCGCGACGTTGTCCTCACTGGACACTCAGACGCTTCTTGGGCTGACGACCAGGCTACGCAGCGGTCGTCTCAGGGTTACACCTTCAGCCTTGGCTCCGGCTCTGTTTCCTGGCGTTCTACACGCTCTTCTTCTGTTCTCAGCTCCAGTTGTGAGGCTGAGATCTACGCCACAGCCATGGCGGCCCAGGAGCTACGCTGGCTCACCTACCTGCTGACCGACCTCGGAGAGCGGCCTCGTTCTCCTCCAGTGTTGTACGTCGACAACAAGGCAGCCATTGCCTTGTACTCCCTTTCCTTTCCAGTCAAACACTTCTTCTTTCTAACACTGCTCTCAGTGGGAAGCGCCGCAGCAGCAAGGGCAAGGGTGGCAAGAGTGGTGGCGGTAGCAGCGGGGGTGGAGGTGGTGGAGGCAGTAGAGGCGGTGGAGGTGGCGGAGGTGGTGGCAGCGGTGGGAGTGGTGGGGGTGGGGGTGGTGGTGGTGGTTGCAGTGGGAGTGGTGGAGGCGGCAATGGTGGCGGTCGGGGTGGAGCTGCTCAGAGGGGAGGTTCTGGCGATGGCCAGAGGCAGCAGTAGCAGCGTCGGGGCGAGACCCCTACGCCCCAGCAGCTTCGTGAGTGGTTTGCTCAGCGTGGGGTGTCTAGGGGTAGTGTTCGCCCCATGCCGCCCGACCCATGTATAGAGGCTGCTGCTCTAGGTGCTAGTGAGTCTGCTCTCCCTGGTATTGTGCCTGCTGAGGCCTTGCACACCTTTACACTTGACTCAGGTGCTTCCCGCTGTTTCTTTTGCGACAGTACCACCCTCACTCGACTCCCTACACCTGTTCCAGTCAGACTGGCTGACCCCTCAGGGGGCCCAGTTCTTGCCCGTTCCTCCACTGTTCTCCCGTGTCCGGCGGTTCTGTCTGGCTCACTCTCACGTCTTCACCTCCCCTCGTTCTCTACAAACTTGGTGAGTACCGCTGCCCTCCAGGATGCGATGGTCACTACCACCACTCCTGGGGGTCAGCGTGTGTCGATCTGCACGTGTACACGGACGGGCCGTCACCTGGCAACGTTCACTCATCGGCCTGGGTCGAGTCTGTACACACTGACTACCGAGCCTCCTCAGGTAGCTGCGTCTGCTCAGGTGTCTGCGCCAGGTCCAGTAGCAGCCCCCTGCTCGTGTCGCCTCCTGTCGCACCAGACTCTCCTGTGGCACCACCGCCTTGGTCACCCCTCCCTGCCACGCCTTTGTGGCATGCACTCCCGCCTCCTTGTTTCTGGTCTTCCCTAATCTCTGCCTCCCCTCCCGCCCTCGCCTGCCCCGCCCTGCCTTCCTTGCATCGAGTGGCGGCAGCGCGCCACTCCTCACTCCTCGTTTCCCCTGACGAATGCTCCCCTACAGACTCTCCACATGGATGTGTGGGGCCGAGCCCGCGTCAGTGGACAGGATCGCGAGCGCTACTTCTTGCTGGTTATTGACGACTACATGCATTACACCACGGTCTTCCCCTTGCACAGCAAGGGTGAGGTCCCTAATGTGTTGATCCCTTAGATCCGCGCAGTCCGTCTCCAGCTCTGCGAGCGGTTCCGCGAGGACCTTCCGGTCCTGCTTCTGCACTCTGACAGAGGTGGTGAGTTCTCCTCCGACTTCTTGCGGGACTTTTGTCGTGGGGAGTGCATTCTCCAGTCCTTCACGCTTCCGGCATCCCCACAGTAAAATGGGGTTGCTAAGCACCACATTGGCTTAGTCATGGAGGTGGCTCATACCTCCATGATCCATGCGGCTGCTCCCCATTTTCTGTGGTCGTTTGCGGTCCGGTACGCTGCGCATCAGCTCAACCTCTGGCCCCGTGTCTCCTTGCCGGAGACTTCGCCTACACTGCGTTAGATGGTGAATGTTGGCGATGCGTGGGTGTTCCGGGTCTGGGGCTCTCGTGCCTTTGTCCTCGATACTTTCGCGGACAAGCTCTCCTCCCGCGCTATTCCTTACGTCTTCCTTGGCTTTCCCCCTGACACGCATGGCTGGCAGTTTTACCACCCCACCTTGCGCCGTGTCCTCCCCTCTCAGGACGTCACGTTTGACGAGTCGGTTCCCTTTTACCGTCTCTTCCCCTATTGCACTGCCCCTCTCCCCCCCCCCGCCGCTCTTCCTCGCTCTAGGTCCCCCTCCGCTAGACCCCCTCCCCCCTCAGGGTCCTGCTCCCTCAGGTGTGTCTCAGGTAGACCCACTCCCCTTGGCTGTGCCTGTCGAGGTCGCTGTTGACTCAGGTGCTGCTAGAGGTGCCGCGTCTAGGGGTGTTGCGTCTGGGGGTGCTGAGCATGCGAGTGCGGAGCCTGGGGGTGCTGAGCCTGAGGGTGCGGAGCTCGGGGGTGCTGAGTCCAAGGGTGCGGTGTCTGGGGTTGCTGAGCCAAAGGGTGTGGAGCATGGGGGTACTGAGCCTGAGGGTGCGGCGCCAGGGGGTGCTGAGCGTAGGGGCACTGCGTCTGCCGGAGGTCCTGCGGGTGCCTCGCCACGACAGTCTCACTGGCGGAAGCCTCTCTCACCGCAGCAGCTGCGCGAGTGGTTTGCTCAGCGCACACGCATTAAGATTGGCGTTGCAAGAGCTGGAGGCCTTGCCGCCGGAGGCACTGGAGCTGGAGGTGCTGGAGCTGCTGGTCCTGGAGGTGCTCATACTTGTGGTACTGGAGCTGCCGAGGCTGGTGGTGTTGGAGGCGCTGGAGCTGGAGACCTTGGCGCTGGAGGCACTGGAGCTGGAGACCCTGGAGCTGGAGGCACTAGCGCTAGAGGCGCTGGAGCTGGAGGCACTGGAGCTGAAGGTGCTGGAGTTACTGTTGGAGCTGGAGGTACCGGAGGTGCTGGAGCTGCTGGTCCTGGAGGTGCTCGTAGTGGAGGTACTGGAGCTACCGGAGCTGGTGGTGTTGGAGGTGCTGGTGTAAGAATCTAGGCTAGGTGACTAGAGTAGAGAGAAGAGGTTGTCGATTAGGTTGAGTGAGGGGTACAAGTACAATGTCGAGACATATTGTGTACCCCCTAAGACTAAACCCACTAGAGTCTAGTTAATGATAAACATATGATGTTTGACACACCCCCATAGGCGAAGTGGGGGATAGCCAGAGCAAGAAATGGTCACAAGACCAGTCAAGAGAAAAAGCAAAGCGAAGCAAAGCTCAGGGTGGATCTCAAGATCACCACGCATTCTGAGCACAAGTAAGTGGCCACAAGGCCACTTCACATGCAGAGTTTATAATAGCAAGAGCGGTACACTGATCACAACCTAGCAAGTGTAACCATGCAAGGATGCTCATATATATCAGTGTACAACAAGAGCAAGATCAAGAGACAAGTAAGTGAGGCAGGGTGGGCACAAGCCCAAGTGCAGTGCAGAAACGTTGATGATCACAAGACCCAAGGGCCTTGGTGAAGACATCAGCAGTGTTGGCCCGCGAGGCCATGTAGGAAAGGCGAAGGTGACGACTCTGCTGCAGCTCACGCGCAAGAAAGTAGCGAAGAGCAATGTGCTTCGTTCTGTGCTCCAGTCTCTGCTCGTGACACAAGGCCAGCATTGCCTTGTTGTCAACGTACAGAACTGGAGGAGAACAAGGCCGCTCCCCCAAGTCGGTCAGCAGGTAGGTCAGCCAGCATAGCTCCTGTGCAGCCATGGCTCCAGCGTAGATCTCGGCCTCACAGCTGGAGCTAAGCACAGAAGAAGAACGAGTGGACCTCCATGAGACAGAACCAGAGCCAAGACTGAAGGTGTAACCCTGTGACGAACGCTGAGTTGCTTGGTCGTCGGCCCAAGAAGCGTCGGAGTGTCCCGTGAGGACCAATGAACTCTGTCCTTCAAGCACAAGCCCCATGCCCGATGTACTGCACAAGTAACGCAGTACCCTCTTCGCAGCATCCCAGTGCACCTTTCGGTGTCGACCGGGAGCCACGTAGCGAGCTAGAAGACTGAGAGGGTACGCGAGGTCAGGTCGCGTGCAAGTTATCAGGTACATGAGGCAACCCACAAGCTCTGGGTACGTACCACTCGGCTTTACGGACTCGTCCGAAGGTGGAGCTGAGAGCGAGTGGCCAGTAGACAGAGGAGTGGGCTGTCGCGAGGAGTACTGGAAACCGAAGCGCTGAAGGACCTGGTGCACCATGTGTGACTAAGTCAGGGTGATGGTGCGCCGTGCTCTGCACCGGGTGATCTGCAGGCCAAGATAGCTCCGCAGCTCACCCAGGTCAGTGCAGGTGTGTCTCTCCTGCAGCTCCGCCTTCACTAGGGCCAGTGCCTCCGTGTCAGCAGTAGCAAAAACCAAGTCGTCGACGTACACGAGAACGTAGAACGGCAGCAGGGTAGTGTCGGTGCGCAAAAACAGCGACGGGTCAGCAGTGGAAGGAGCAAACCCAAGAGCCGCAAGTGTCGTCCTTAGTGTGTCGTGCCACTCGCAAGGGGCTTGACGCAGGCCGTAAACTGGTCGCCGTAGGCTCCACTCGGTACCCTCAGGAAACGACCCACTAAAGCCAGATGGACGGCGCAGCCAGATGGCCTCGTGAAGGCTACCCTGCAATAAAGCTGTGGAGAAGTCAAGAGTGTGCAGCTCGTAGTCACACTGAGCTGCAACGTGTAGCAACACCCGAAGAGTGGTCATCTTTGGGGTAGGGGAGAAGGTCTGGAAGAAGTCGACCCCCTCACGCTGACTGAAGCCTCGAGCAACGTAACGCACCTTGAAGGCAGGCGGAGAACCCGGCGGCCGCTTCACCCTGAAAATCCACATGCCACTGACGATGTTCGCCCCAGGTGGGGGAACCTCGTTGACGTAGGTGCCTGTGGACTTCCAGGAAGCCATCGCTGCGTCCATGGCTGTCTGCCACTGAGAGGAGTACTCACCCGAGATCGCCTCTCTGTAAGAGCGCGGGGTAGGGATGTCAAGTGCATCCGGGTCTCCCTCAGGGGCAAGCAGCATAGTCGCGAGATGAGGAGAAGCGGCCGCAAGACACTCCAGCTCCTCCTGCCTGTCCTCAAGAATGTCACAGCCAAGGGCAACCTCACCCCCGACGGACGGAGGACAGGCAGGGGCAGGGTCAGAAACAAGACGCGCAAGGTAGTCTAGGCGGTACACAGCAGCAAAGTCAACAAGCTCAGCGACTAAGGCAAACGCAGCAGGAGACGAGAGCGTAGGGTCTGTCACAACCATAGCAAGAAAGTGAGTAACAGTCGGACGAGAGGCACGAGCAAGGTCAGACGGAGGGTCAGCAACAGCAGGAAGAGAAGACGCAGGAGGTAACGGCAGGACAACGCGCTGTGGAACAGAGGAAGGACGGAGTGTCATATCGTGAGTGCCCGGGACAGCCGGAGCACGAGAACGACGAACACGAGGAACACGAGCACGAACAGAAGCTCTAGTCTTAGGCCCTCGACGCTCAGGAGTGGAAGCACGAGTGTCAGGCTCTCGACGCTCAGTCAGGGACTCTGGGACAGCAGTGTAAGGAGCTGGAGCAGGTAGTGGGGAGTGAGGCAGGAGCTATGGGAACAGTAACAGAGGAGCTATGGGAAGATCGAGAAGGTGGCGAAGCTCACCAGCAGGTCCAGTACCTCCAGTACCAGCAGGACCTACAGTACCTCCAGCAGAGGTAGCTCCAGCACGTCCAGCACCAGCAGCACCTCCAGCACCTCCTGCACCTCCAACACCAGCACCTCCAGCACCTCCAGCACCAGCAGCACCTCCAGCACCTCCAGCACCAGCAGCCCCAGCACCTCCAGTACCAGCAGAACCTCCAGCACCTCCAGCACCTCCAGCCCCAACAGCTCCAGCACCTACAGCACCAGCAGCTCCAGTACGCCCAGCACCAGCAGCACCTCCAGCACCTCCAGCACCTCCACCACTAGCAGGACCTCCAGGTTCAGCACCTCCAGCACCTCCAGCACCAGCAGCTCCAGTACCTCCAGGACTAGTAGCTCCAGTACCTCTAGCACCAGCAGGACTGGATCCTCCACCGCCACCAGGACTCGCAGCACCCCCAGAGTCAGCACCCCCAGTCTCAGCACCCCCAGAACCAGCACCCCCAGTCGCAGCACCCCCAGAACCCCCACCCTCTGCCTCAGCGCCCCCAGGCTCAGCACCAGCAGTCTCAGCTCCAGAGTCCACAGCAGCAGGCTGCGGAGGTGGCGAAGACAGCCTAGGGGGAAAACCAGGGGGGGTCTCCAAGCATGGAGAGCGGCGAGTGGGCGCCGTGTCGGCAGCGACGAGGTCACCCCCCTCAGCTTGGCCAGAGGAGTCAGAAGAGATCTCGAAAGGCTCAACCAAGGGGGGTGGGTCTACCTGAGACACACCTGAGGGAGCAAGACCCTGTGGGGGGAGGGGGTCGATCGGGGGGGGGACTGGTACCAGGAAGAGAGGTGCGAGGGGGACAGGGTGGGACGCGTGCGGGTGAAGCCTGTAGTAACAGACAGACTCGTCAAAGGTGACGTCCTGGGAGGAGAAGACTCGACAAGAGCGCGGGTGGTAGAACTGCCACGGCGGGGCGTCGGTGGGGAAGCCAAGGAAAACGCAGCGAAGAGTGCGAGGGGAGAGCTTGCTCGCACTGGTATCGCGAACAAGAGAGAGCGCGCCCCAGACCCAAAACACCGACGCATCGCCAACCTGTCCCGTCCAACGGAGTGTGGGCGAGGTCTCTGGCAAAGAGATACGGGACCAATGGTTGAGCTGATGCGCAGCGTATCGGACCGCAAACGGCCACAGAAAATGGGGAGCAGCCGCATGGATCATGGAGGTACGAGCAACCTCCATGATCAAGCCAATGCGACGCTCAGCAATCCCATTTTGCTGAGGAGAGGCCGGAAGCGTGAACGACTGGCGGATGCCCTCGTCTCGACAGAACTCCGCAAGGAGGTCAGAAGAGAACTCACCGCCCCTATCAGAGTGCAGACGCAGGACTGGCAAGTCCCGACGAGTAGCACGGATCCAGGGGATCAAAACACCGCTGACGTCCGCCTTGCGATGCAAGGGGAAGACAGTGGTGTAGCGTGTGTAGTCGTCAACAACCAGTAGGAAGTAGCGCTCCTGGTCCGTTCCACCGACGGAGGCAGGGCCCCAAACGTCCATGTGGAGAGTCTGCAGAGGAGTAGTTGTCGGGGAAAACTCGGAGGAGTGAGGAGCGGCACACTACTGCCCCTCGACGCAGAGAAGGTAGGGCGGTGCAGGCGAGCGCGGGAGGGAGGGCAGGGACCTGGGAAGACCAGAGACAAGGAGACGGGAGTGCATGCTGCGGAGACGCGGCAGTGAAGGGTGACCGAGGCGGTGGTGCCAGAGGAGAGTCTGGTGGGAGAGTACCCGACACGAGCAAGACACTGCAAGCTGACCAGACGCAGACACCTGACTCGACGCAGTCACCTGACCTGACTCAGCCAACTGTGCAGACGCAGTGGTTAGTGTGTACAAACTAGACCCAGGCCGTCGAGTGAACGTAGCCAGGTGACGGCCAGTCCGGGAGCACGTACAGATCGCCACACACTGCCCTCCTGGAGTAAAGGTGTCGACCCAGACATCCTGAAGAGCGGCGTTGCTCACCATTTTCGTGGAGAACGTGGGGAGGTGGAGACCTGATAGGGAACCGGAGGGGACTGCTGGACACGGAAGGACAGTGGAGGCTCGTGCGACTACTGGGCCCCCATTGGGGTCGGCCAGTGAGACTGGTACCGGTGCAGCTAGTGGTGTGAGTGTGGTGCAGTCACGAAAGAAACAACGAGACGCGCCTGAGTCAAGTGCGAAAGTGTGAAGGGCCTCAGCGGAGGCAACAGACTCACTAGCACCCGCGACCGAAGACTCACTAGTACCTAGTGCTGCAGCAGACTCAATAGTACTTAGAGCAGCAGCAGCGACACCAGCATCACCAGGTACACACGAGTAACACGCACCCTCATCACTAAGTTCAGTTACATACATAGCATAGATAGCCTTGTTGATTTGAACAAAGTCAAGAGCATACACATCGACTCCCATCCCCTGCAGTTTCAGCCAGTTGGGGACAATCGCCTCATCCCCGTACTCATCCACCCAGGCATCCTCAAGATTGCCGAAGTAGCGGTACTCGGTGTGCAGCTTCCCGCAGGGCTGCCTCTTCAGCTTCCCAGTGCGCGTGACGTACGTGCAGCGACCGGAGCCCCCAGAGGAAACACGCTGGACAACCCACTCACGAAGCTGCTGAGGGGTGGGGTTGTTCGGGAGGCGCGGCAGCTGCTGCACATGGCCACCAACGCCACGAGCTGATCCGCCACGGCCTCCACCCTTGCCAGCTCCACCCCGACCGCCTCCACCACCCCCGCCGCCTCCACCACCCTCGCCGCCTCCACCACCCCGTCCGCCTCCGCCGCCGCCACCCCCAGAGCCACCCCCACCGCCTCCACCCCCGCCACCTCCACCGCTGGTGCTACCCCCACCCCCCTTGCCCCCTTTGCCCCTACTGCTGTTGCGCCTTCCACCTGGAGTAGACGCAGCGCTAACCTCCTCAGCACCAAGGAGGTCGACAGTAGCAGCAGTAGCAACTGAGGGGAGGAGAGGGGAGGGAGTACACCCTTCAAAGAAGGGGGAGCGGGGGGTGCCACGAGAGGCAGCGACAGCGACAGTGCTCTTCTCAGCCTCGAGAAGGGACTTCTCGAGCGAGTCAAGTGTGATCTCTGTGGGGTCAAGGGCTAGGAACTGGTCCCTGACAGTGCGAAGGGAGTCGGGGAGGCGAGTGACAAGGAAGTACAGTGTCATATACAGCGGGGGGGGGGGGTTCGCAGCGAGGAAGGCCGGCTTGAGAGCGGCGCGGTAGCGAGCCTCACTAGAGCGGAGGTGGGTAAAGAGGTCAGAGACAGTGTGGAACTTAGCTAGCTCGGGATGGAGGTACGGCAACATGAGATGGCCTAGGGCAGCACTAGCTGGGGAGGAGTAGCGAGCTACTACAGCGTCATAGAGGGTCTTGGCTGTTTTCTGCTGGCTAAAGTGCGCACACTCAGCGACGGGCAGATGGTTGCGGACAGTAAGGCGGGCAGTGGCGTCATGCATGAGCCACTTCGAATGATCCTCTACCGTTGTAGCAGCTGGAGCTGGGAGCGTTCCTTCGGTATGCACGAACATTGAAATTCCGTCCCTAGCCTCGCTCTGCAAGTATAGTTGGAGGTCATCGAGCCAAACATCAAAGCTAATCGCGCGACCCTCAGCGTCAAACGTAAGAACTGAGAAGTTGGCCATAGCTGCAGTAGCCGTCGCAGCAGCAACAGCAAGAGGAGTTGCAGCAGCAGTGGCAGTAGGGAGCAGCAGCAGTAAGGAGCAGCAGCAGCAAGGAGCGACAGCTGCAGCAAGTAGCAGCAGCAGCAAGGAGCAGCAGCCGCAGTAAGTAGCAGCAGCAGCAGCACATAGGAGAAGGCGCACAGCAGCAGCAGCAGCAGCAGAGCGCGGGCTGGGTGTGTGCAGGCAGCGTGGGCAGCAGCAGCAGCTCAGGCGCAGCAGCAGGACCACTGGCAGCAGCAGCAAGAGGAGTTGCAGCAGCAGTGGCAGCAAGGAGGAGCAGCAGCAGCAAGGAGCGACAGCTGCAGCAAGTAGCAGCAGCAGCAAGGAGCAGCAGCTGCAGTAAGTAGCAGCAGCAGCAGCACGTAGGAGAAGGCGCACAGCAGCAGCAGCAGCAGCAGAGCGCGGGATGGGTGCGTGCAGGCAGCGTGGGCAGCAGCAGTAGCTCAAGCGCAGCAGCAGGACCACTGGCAGCAACAGCAAGAGGAGTTGCAGCAGCAGTGGCAGTAGGGAGCAGCAGCAGCAAGGAGCAGCAGCTGCAGTAAGTAGTAGCAGCAGCAGCACGTAGGAGAAGACGCACAGCAGCAGCAGCAGCACCAGCAGCAGAGCGCGGGCTGGGTGCGTGCAGGCAGCGTGGGCAGCAGCAGTAGCCGTGCACAGCAGGGCGCAGGCTGCTGGCGGGCAATACGCTAGGCAGGGCAGCGAGATTGCGGGTGGGGCAGGCAGCAGCAGCAGTTACTAGCAGCAGCAGCAGCTCTGGGCAGCAGTGCGCTTAGCAGTTCGCTGAGCAGCAGCAGCAGCGCTTAGCAGCAGCATCAGTGCATGCAGCAGTAGAAACTGCAGAAGTAACAGCAGCAGCAGCGCGTTCAGCAGCAGCAGTCGCGCTCAGCAGCAGCAGTAGCTCTTAGCAGCAGCACCGCATGCAGCAATAGCACGGGTGCTTGCGCACAGCAGCAGCACCGCATGCAGCAGTAGCACGGGTGCTTGCGCACAGCAGCAGCGCAGCAAGAGCGGCAGCGCGCAGGGGCCGGGTGTGTATTCGTGTAAAGGCAGCAGCCCGCTTAGCAGCGGGCAATACGCAGGGGCGTGCGGGGCAGCACGCAGTGCGCACTGCAGGCGGGGTGCGCGAAGGCCGCGAAGGCTGCAGAAGCAGCGCATGTAGCAGTAGCAGCCACGTAAGTGACAGCAGTGCGAACGAGCAGGGCGCAGGCAGGTCACGTACGGGTCGCGCCTAGGTCAGACCCCGAAATCGCGCTAGGCAGAACGGCACTAGCTAACAAACGGTCGCGATTTCGTGGGGGCGGGGCAGATCGAACGGGTAGGAGACAAGCTAACGGTGGGCCCGAAAAAAAAAGAAAAAAAAAAAAAAAAAAAAAAAAAGGTCCTATGGGACCTGCTCATAATACCATGTAAGAATCTACCCTAGGCTAGGTGACTAGAGTAGAGAGAAGAGGTTGTCGATTAGGTTGAGGGAGGGGTACAAGTACAATGTCGAGAGATATTGTGTACCCCCTAAGGCTAAACCCACTAGAGCCTAGAGAAAGATAAACATATGATGTTTGACAGCTGTAGCTGGAGACCCTAGGGCTGGAGGCACTGGAGCTGGGGACCCTAGAGCTGGAGGAGCTGGAGCTGGAGATGCTGGAGCTGGAGACCCTGGAGCTGGAGGCACTGGCGATGGAGGCGCCGGAGCTGGAGGCACTGGAGCTGGAGGCGCTGGCGCTGGAGGTAATGGAGCTGGAGACCCTGGAGCTGGAGGTGCTAGCGCTGGGGGTATTGGAGCTGGCGGTACTGGTGCTGGAGGCACTGTGCAGCGGCGACCGTTCTTCTTTCCGCCGCAGCCGTCGTCTCTGCCGCCACCTGACTCGGTCCATCGCCAGGATCTTAGTCTCCCGTCTTCTACTGGCCTTACTCCTAGCTTTCTGTGTCCACCGCCTCACCAGTCGCAGCCAAAATTACAGCCGGACTCCCCACTGCCTGCTCCTTCTCCTTACGCTGAGCAGACAGACTCTCTTACAGAGCGTCGTGAGCGTGAGTCTCGTCCTGCCTCGCCTGTTCGCGCTGTTCGCACTGGTCGTTGTGTTCCTCGCCCGCGTCCTCCTCCTGTCCCTGGCACTCACATTATGGTACTTCGTCCTTCCTCTGTTCCACTGCGAGTTCCCCTGCCGTCTCCTCCTACGTCCTCTCTTCCTGACGTTCCTAGCCCTAAGTCTGACTTAGCTCGTGCTGCCAGTCCTACTGTCCCTCGTCTTCTAGCCATTGTTGTCACTAACCCTTAGTTTGAGTCCGCTCCTGCGTTTGCCCTAGTTGTTGAGTTTGTTGCCTTTGCTGCCACCTGTCGTCTCGACTACGCCACTAATCTTGTTGCTGAGTCTGAGTCTGTCTGTCCTCCGTCCGTCGGGGGTGAGTGTGCTCTTGGCACGGACATCATTGAGGATAGGCAGGAGGACTTTAAGTGTTTTGCAGCTGCTGTACCTCATCTCGTGTCCATGCTTCTTGAACCTGAGGGAGACCCGGATGCACCAGACATCCCGACCCCGCGCTGTTACGCAGAGGCGATTACGGGTCCCTACTCCTCTCAGTGGCAGATAGCCATGGATGCAGAGATGGCATCCTAGAAGTCCAAAGGCACCTACATCGACGCAGTTCCCCCTTCTAAGGCGAACATAGTCGATGGCATGTGGATTTTCAGGGTGAAGCGGCCACAGGGTTCTCCACCTGTCTTCAAGGCTCGTTACGTTGCACAAGGCTTCAGTCAGCGACAGGGGAGTTGACTTCTTCCAGACCATCTCCCCTACTCCGAAGATGACCACTCTTTGGGTTTTGCTGCACGTCGCCGGTCAGCGTGACTACGAGCTGCACTCTCTTGACTTCAGCACAACTTTCTAAGCCTGCACGAGGAGATTTAGCTGCGCCGCCCACCTGGCACTGGGTCGTTTCCTGCAGGTACCCAGTGGAGCCTCCGGCAGCCAGACTACGGTCTCCGCCAGGCGCCTCGCGAGTGGCAGGACACACTGAGGACGACGCTTGCGGCTCTTGGGTTTGCTCCTTCTACTGCTGACCCGTCGCTGTTTCTACGCACCGACACTTCGCTGCGTTCTACGTCCTCTTGTACGTCGACGACTTGGTCTTTGCCACTGCTGACACTGAGGCACTGGCCTTTGTGAAAACGGAGCTGCAGAAGAGACACACATGCACTGACCTGGGTGAGCTGCGCAGCTATCTTAGTTTGCAGATCACCCGGGACAGAGCACGGCGCACCTTCACCCTGACTCAGTCACACATGGTGCACCAGGTCCTTCAGCGCTTCGGCTTCCGGTACTCCTCGCCACAGTCCACTCCTCTGCCTACTGGTCACTCTCTCTCAGCTCCACCTTCGGACGAGTCCGTAGAGCCGAGTGGCTCGTATCCAGAGCTTATGGGCTGCCTCGTGTACCGGATGACCTGCACTCAAACTAGCCTTGCCTACCCTCTTAGCATCCTGGCACGCTACGTTGCGCCCGGGAGACACCGACCAGAGCACTCGGAGGTCGCTAAGAGGGTGTTGCGCTATTTGTGCAGTACATCGGGCATGGGGCTCGTGCTTGGAGGACGGGGTCCAGTTGTCCTCACTAGACAGACACGCAGACGCGTCTTGTGTTGACGACTTGGCTATGCAGCGGTCGTCATTGGGTTACACTTTCAGCCTTGGCTCCGGCTATGTTTCTTGGCGATCTACCCGCTCGTCTTCTGTTCTCAGTTCCAGTTGTGAGGCTGAGATCTACGCAGGGGCCATGGCTGCACAGGAGTTACGCTGGCTCACCTACCTGCTGACCGACTTGGGAGAGCGGCCTCGTTCTTCTCCAGCTGTGTACATAGACAACAAGGCCATGATTGCCTTGTGCCAGGAACTTAGACTGGAGCATAGAACGAAGCACATCGCTCTGCGTTACTTCCTTGCTCGAGAGTTGCAGCATCGTGGTCAGATTCGTCTTGCTTACGTGGCCACTCGGGCCAACACTGCTGATATATTCACTGCTGTGCTACGAGGGACAGAATGTGTTTATTTGTTAAAATACTTGTCCCTTAAAAATACGACGAATGTTAACTAACTTTCTAGGGTTTCAACGCTCTTTCCTTCCGTCACTCCCACTCGCCAGTGCAGCCTAAATCTACACTACTACTCACGCTCCTCACGCTGCATCTACTACTACTAGTGAAAGGTGAGAAGACCTGTAGCTATTAACTAGAGCCTAAGTTAAACGATTACAAGCTAGACTAAGATCTTTGACTTCCGCATTTGGTCGTTTTCATTGAATGAAAGCCGTTGAAGCCTAGGTTCCAGGCCTTTGTAAAGGCGTCGATTTTCCTTCTATGTTTTAGGCCGTTAATAAGGCTGCATCTTTTCTTTCGTTCCCTATCGCGCTCTCTCGCCTTACCATGAATCTTTTTCTCTATTTATATGCTCTCCGGTTGTTGTTTTTCCCTCTTATTTCCTTCCAGTTCCATGTTCATTCCTTACTGATCTCGTTCATTATGTTTCTTGAGATTTTATCCAATTGTTCATTCCGTTAAATCTATTCCTGATTTTTGGATAGTTATTAACGACGTGATCAACTAGCATTAGGGTACAATATGTTTGCGACGAAACTGAAACTACTTTAGGGTTTGTTCTCTCTCTCTCTCTCTCTCTCTCTCTCTCTCTCTCTCTCTCTCTCTCTCTCTCTCTCTCTCTCTCTCTCTCTCTCTCGTTCTCTTTCTCTCGTTCTCTCTCTCTCGTTCTCTTTCTCTCGTTTGTCCTCTCTCTCCCTCGTTCTCTCTCTCTCTCTCTCTCTCTCTCTCTCTCTCTCTCTCTCTCTCTCTCTCTCTCTCTCTCTCTCTCTCTCTCTCTCTTTCTCTCTCTCTCTCTGTCTCTGTCTCTCTCTCTCTCTCTTGTTCTCGTTCTATCTCTCTCGTTCTATCTCTCTCGTTCTCTCTATCTCGTTCTGCTGGTTGTTGACGACTAGATGCGTTACACCACGGTCTTCCCCTTGCGCAGCAAGGGTGAGGTCCCTGATGTCTAGATCCATTGGATCCACACAGTCCGTCTCTAGCTCCGCGAGCGGTTCCGCGAGGACCTTCCTGTCATGCGTCTGCACTCTAACCGAGGTGGTGAGTTCTCGTCCGACCTCTTGCGAGACTTTTGTTGTGGGGAGGGCATTCTCCACTCGTTCACGCTTCCGGCCTCCCCGCAGCAAAATGGGATTGCTGAGCGCCGCATTGGCTTAGTCATGGAGGTCGCTCGTACATCCATGATCCATGCAGCTGCCCCCTATTTTCTATGGCCGTTTGCGGTCCGGTACGCTGCGCATCAGCTCAACCTCTGGCCCCGTGTCTCCTTGTCGGAGACCTCGCCTACACTGCGTTGGACGGGGAAGGTTGGCGATGCGACGGTGTTCCGGGTCTTGGGTTCTCGTGCCTTTGTTCGCGATACGTCAGCGGACAAGCTCTCCGCCCACGCTATTCCCTGCGTCTTCCTTGGCTTTCCCCCTAACGCGCCTGGCTGGCAGTTTTACCACCCCACCTCGTGCCGTGTCCTCCCCTCTCAGGACATCACATTTGACGAGTCAGTTCCCTTTTACCATCTCTTCCCCTACCGCTCTGCCCCTCTCCCACCCTCGCCGCTCTTCCTTTCTCCAGGTCCCCCTCCAGTAGACCCCCTCCCCCCTCAGGGTCCTGCTCCCTCAGGTGTGTCTCAGGTAGACCCACTCCCTGGTACTGTGCCGGTTGAGGTCGCTGTAGACTCAGGTGCTGCTGGAGGTTCTACGTCTGGGGGTGCTGCGTCTGCGGGTGCTGAGCCTGCGGGTGCGGAGCCTGGGGGTGTTGAGTGTGAGGGTGCGGGGTCTGGGGGTGTTGAGCCTGGGGATGCGGAGCCTGGGGGTGCTGAGTCTGAGGGTGTGGAGTCTGGGGGTGCTGAGCCTAGCGGTACTGCTTCTGGGGGTGCTGAGCTTGCTCGTGCGGAGCCTGGGAGTGCTGAGCTTGCGGGTGCGGAGCCTGGGGGTGCTGAGTATGAGGGTGTGGGTTCTGGGGGTGCTGAGCCTGGGGGTGCGGAGCCTGGGGGTACTGAGCCTGCGGGTGCGGAGCCTAGGTGTGCTGAGTCTGAGGGTGCAGAGCCTGGGGGTGCTGAGTCTGAGGGTGTGGAGTCTGGGGGTGCTGAGCCTAGGGGTACTGCTTCTGGGGGTGCTGAGCCTGCGCATGCGGAGCCTGGGAGCGCTGAGCCTGCGGGTGCGGGGCCTGGGGGTGCTGAGTATGAGGGTGCGGGGTCTGAGGGTGCTGAGCCTGGGGGTGCGGAGCCTGGGGGTGCTAAGCCTGAGGGTGCGGAGCCTAGGGGTGCTGAGTCTGAGGGTGCGGAGTCTGGGGGTGGTGAGCCTAGAGGTCCTGCTTCTTCTGGTGGTCCTGCGGGTTCCTTGCCACGACTGTCTCCCCGGCCGGTGCCTCTATCCCCGCGGCAGCTGCGCGAGTGGTTTTCTCGGCGCACACTCCTTCGGAGTGGAGCTGCCGGAACTGGAGACTCTGCCACTGGAGCCACTGGAGCTGGAGGTGCTGGAGCTACTAGTCTTGGAGGTGCTGGAGTTCCTGCTGGAGCTGGAGGTCCCGGGGGTGCTGGAACTGCTGGTCCTGGAGGTGCTTGTCCTAGAGGTACTGGAGTTGCTGGGGCTGGTGGAGCTGGAGGAGCTGGAGCTGGAGACCCTGGCGCTGGTGGCGTTGGAGCTGGAGGCACTGGAGCTTCTGGTCCTGGAGGTACAAGAGCTGCTGGAGTTGGAGCTGGAGGCGCTGGAGCTGGAGCTGTCAGAGGTCCACTGGTGATCCCCGATTGATCATAGGGAAGGGTTACAGGCTCGTTGTCCTGGGGGGTTATGGGCGCACTGACCCGCTACTTAACAAGCCATTTTATCCCAATGGTCTAGTGGTTGGGATTCTGACAGGAGCTGCTGGAGGTACTGGAGCCGCTGGTCCTGGAGGTGCTCGTACTGGAGGTACCGGAGCTGCTGGAGCTGGTGGTGTTGCAGGAGTTGGAGCTAGAGGCACTGGAGATGGAGCTGTTGGAGGTCCTGGAGCTGCTGGTGTTGCAAGCGTTGGAGCTGGAGACACCGGAGCTGGAGGCGCTGGCCCTGGGGTTGCTGGTGCTGGAGGTGCTGGTTCTGGAGACACTGGACGGCCACGACCGTACTTCGTTCCCCTGCTTCAGCAGGTTCTTGGTCTCCCGTCTTCTCCTGGCCTTACTCCTCCCTTACTGTGTCCACCGCCTAACCAGTCGTAGCCGCCGCTACAGCCAGCCTCCCCACTACCTGCTCCTTCTCATTACACAGAGAAGACCGGAGGTCTTATAGAGCATCGTGAGCCTGTGTCTCGTCCTGCCTCGCCTGTTCACGCTGTTCGCACTGGTCGTCGTGTTCCTCGTCCGCGTCCTCCTCCTGTCCCCGGCACGCACCATATGGCACTTCGTCCTTCCTCTGTTCCACTGCGTGTCCCCCTGCCGTCTCCTCCTGCGTCCTCTCTTGCAGACGATCCGGACCCTCAGTCTGACTTAGTTCGTGCTGCCAGTCCTATTGTCTCACGTCTTCTAGCCACTGTTAACATTGATCCTTCGTTTGAGTCCACTGCTGCGTCTGCTCTAGTTACTGAGCTTGTCGACTTTGCTGCCGCCTGTCGTCTAGACTACGCCGCTAGTTTTGTTGCTGAGTCTGAGTCTGCGTCTATCTGTCCTCCGTCCGTCGGGGGTGAGGGTGCTCTTGGCACGGATGTCATTGAGGACAGACAGGAAGACTTTGAGTGTTTTGTAGCTGCTGTACCTCATCTCGTGTCCATGCTGCTTGCACCTGAGGGAGACCCGGATGCGCCAGACATCCCGACCCCGCGCTCTTACGTAGAGGCGATTACGGGTCCCTAATCCTCTCAGTGGCAGACAGCCATGGACGCAGAGATGGCATCCTGGAAGTCCAAATACACTTACGTCGACGCAGTTCCCCCTTGTGGGGCGAACATAGTTGATGGCATGTGGATTTTCAAGGTGAAGCGGCCACCAGGTTCTCCACCTGCCTTCAAGGCTCGTTACGTTGCACGAGGCTTCAGTCAGCGACAGGGAGTTGACTTCTTCTAGACCTTCTCCCCTACCCGAAAGATGACTACTCTTCGGGTACTGCTGCACGTCGCCACTCAGCGTGACTACGAGCTTCACTCTCTTGACTTCAGCACAGCTTTCTTACAGGGCAGCCTGCACGAGGAGATCTGGCTGCGCCGCCCACCTGGCTTCACTGGGTCGTTTCCTGCAGATACCCAGTGGAGCCTCTGGCGGCCAGTCTACGGTCTCTGCCAGGCGCCTTGGGAGTGGCACGACACACTGAGGACGGCGCTTGCGGCTCTTGGGTTGCTCCTTCTATTGCTGACCCATCACTGTTTCTACACACCGACACATCGTTTCCGCCGTTCTACGTCCTCATGTACGTCGATGACTTGGTCTTTGCCACTGCTGACACTGAGGCACTGGCCATTGTGAATTCAAAACTGCAGAAGAGACACACCTGCACCGACCTAGGTGAGCTTCGCAGCTATCTTGGCTTGCAGATCACCCGGGACAGAGCACGGCGCACCACCACCCTGACTCAATCACACATGGTGCACCAGGTCCTTCAGCGCTTTGGCTTCCGGTACTCCTCGCCACAGTTCACTCCTCTTCCTACCGGTCACTCGCTCTCAGCTCCACCTTCGGACGAGTCCGTAGAGCCGAGTGGCCCGTATCCAGAGCTTGTGGGCTGCCTCGTGTACCTGACCTTACCTACCCTCTTAGCATCCTGGCACGCTACGTTGCGCCCGGGAGACACCGATCAGAGCACTAGGAGGCCGCTAAGAGGGTGTTGCACTACTTGTGCAGTACGTCGGGCATGGGGCTCGTGATTGGAGGACGGGATCCAGTTGTCCTCACTGGTCACGCAGACGCTTCTTGGGTTGACGACTTGGCTACTCAGCAGTCGTCACAGGGTTACACCTTCAGCCTTGGCTCCGGCTCTGTTTCTTGGCGTTTCTTGTCGACCCCTAGCCCGCACGCCCCGGCCCGTCTAGCCCTAGCCCGTGCGCCCGGCCCGTCGACCCCTAGCCCGCACGCCCAGCCCTGTCGACCCCTAGCCCGCGCGCCCAGCCCCGTCGACCGCTAGCCCGCGCGCCCTGGCCTGTCGACCCCTCGCCCGTGCGCCCGGCCCGTCGACCCCTAGCTCGCACGCCCGGCCCTGTTGACCCCTAGCTCGCGCGCCTGGCCCCGTCGACCCCTAGCCCGCGCGCCCTGGCCCGTTGACCCCTAGCCCACGCGCCCCGGCCCCGTCGACCCTAGCCCCTACGCACTGTCCCCGTCAACCCTAGCCCGAGCACCCCAACCCCGTCGACCCTAGCCCGAGCGCCTTGGCCCCGACGCCCCTAGCCCTAGCGGCACGCCCCCCTTAGGCCTCCGGCCCGTTGCCCCTAGGCCCCGCGGCCCATTGCCCCTAGGCCTGTCGGCGCTAGGCTCCCGACCCGTCGCCCCTAGGCCCCGGCCCGTCGACCCCAGTCCCCGCACGCCGCTTCTTGCGTGCTACTGCTGCTACTGCTGCTACTGCTACTGCTGCTACTGGTACTGCTGCTACTGCTGCTGCTAGTGCCGCCCCTCTCAGCTGCTCTTAAGTGCTGCGCTGCTATGGCTTCTCTCCGCGTGCAAGCGTTCGATCATGAGGGACGCCCCCTACAGTTTGACACGTGGCTCGACGACCTGCAGCTGTACCTGTTGAGTGACTCTAGGGACAGTGTTTCGTTGTTTGACCACACGTCAAGCGCCGCTCCCGCCCCTCCCGCCACAGCTGACAGTGCGACTCGTTCATAGTGGCTGACTCGCGACGCTGCTGCCCGCTTAGCCATTCGCAACCACCTCTCGTTGGCCGAATGCGCTCACTTCGGACAGCACAGGACATCGCAGACGCTGTACGTCGCTGTAGTCGCTCGCTACTCCTCGCCTGCCACTGCTGCTCTAGGCCGCCTCCTCCTGCCCTACCTGTTCCCTGAGCTGTCTGCCTTTGCCACAGTCGAGGACCTGGTTTCCCACCTTCGCGCTAACGACGCTCGCTACCGCGCTGCCCTCCCAGCAGAGCTCCTTGACAGGAACCCGCCCCCGATGTACATCCCTCTCTACTTTATAGTCACCCGCCTCCCTGACTCTCTGCGCTCTGTCAAGGACCTACTCGAGCAGCACCTCCTTGCAGGTGAGACTAGTGCAGTAGCTGTAGGTGCTGCTTGTGGCACTCCGCGCACGCCCTTCTTTAAGGGGTGCTCCCCCTCCCCCCTTGTCCCCTCCTACGCCTCTTCTGCTGCTGTAGACGTCCTTAGTACTGAGGATGTCGGGGCTGCTTCTGCTAGTGCGAAGCGCCGGAACAACAAGGGCAAGGGTGGCAGGGTCGGTGGAGGGGGCAGCGGGAGTGGTGGTGGGGGCAGCAGTGGAGGCAGTGGCGGCAGTGGAGGTGGTGGCAAAGGTGGGAGTGGTGGAGGGGGTGGGGGCGTTGGTGGCGGCGGTGGAGGCAGCGGTGGGAGTGGCGGTAGTGGCAGGGGTGGGAGTGGTGGCGGTAGGAATGGAGCTCCACGTGGAGGTTCAGGAGGAGGCCAGAGGCAGCAACAGCAGCGTCGGAGCGAGACCCCTTCGCCCGAGTAGCTTCGTGAGTGGTTGTTTCAGCGTGGGGCGTCTGGGGTTAGTGTGAGCTGCCCGTATGTCATTCGCACAGGTGATCGTGCTGGTCAGACATGCAGGAAGGCGCACACGCAGCACCGCTGCTTCTCCTGTCTCGACGACGCTTGGCGTGCTGGGTTTGGTGACAAGTCAAGCGCCCCTACTGGGCAGAGCTGCTTAGGTCTGGTGTTGCGATCTTTTACCTAGACTATGATGCTATTCTTTCCGCTATGTATGCTTTGTCTGTTAGTGCTGAGGGTGACTGTTACCGGTGTGTGCCGCCTGACCCAGGTATAGACGCTGCTGCTCTAGGTGCTAGTGAGTCTGTTCTCCCTGGTACTGCGCCTGCTAAGGCCTTGCACACCTTCACGCTGGACTCAGGTGCCTCACGCTGTTTCTTTCATGACAGCACCACCCTCACTCCTCTCCCCGCACCTGTCCCGGCCCGACTGGCTGACACCTCCGGGGGCCCGGTCGTTGCCCGTTCCTCCACTGTACTCCCGTGTCCGGCGGTTCCGTCCAGCTCACTGTCAGGTCTTCACCTTCCCTCGTTCTCTATGAACTTGGTGAGTACCGCTGCCCTCCAGGATGCGATGGTCACCACCACTTCTCCTGGGGGTCAGTGTGTGTCGATCTGCACGTGTACACGGACGGGTCGTCACCTGGCCACGTTCACTCGTCCGCCTGGGTCGAGTTTGTACACACTGGATACCGAGCCTCCTCAGGTAGCTGCGTCTGCTCAGGTGTCCGCTTCAAGTCCGGTAGCACCCCCTTGCTCGTGTCGCCTCCTGTCACGCCAAACTATTCTGTGGCACCACCGCCTGGGTCACCCCTCCCACCCACGCCTTCGTGGCATGCACTCCCGCCTCCTTGTCTCTGGTCTTCCCAGGTCTCTGCCTCCCCTGCCGCCCTCGCCTGCCCCGCCGTACATTCCTCTGTGAGGGGCGGCAGCGCGCCGCTCCTCACTCCTCCTCGTTTCCCCCGACGACTGCTCCCCTGCAGACTCTCCACATGGACGTGTGGGGCCCAGCCCGCATCAGTGCATAGGGCCGCAAGCGCTACTTTCTGCTGGTAGTTGACGACTACACGCGGTACACCACGGTCTTCCCCTTGCGCAGCAAGGGTCAGGTCGTTGATGTCTTGATCCCTTAGATCCGCGCAGTCGGTCTCCAGCTCCGCGAGCGGTTCCGTGCGGACCTTCCTGTCCTGCTTCTGCACTCTGACAGAGGTGGTGAGTTCTCCTCCGACCTCTTGCGGGACTTTTGTCGTGGGGAGGGCATTCTCTAGTCGTTCACGCTTCCGGACTACCCTCAGCAAAATGGGATTGCTTAGTCATGGAGGTCGCTCGTACCTCCATGATCCATGCGGCTGCTCCCCATTTTCTGTGGCCGTTTGCGGTCCGGTACGCTGCGCATCAGCTCAACCTCTGGTCCTGTGTCTCCTTGCCGGAGACCTCGCCTACACTGCGTTGGACGGGGAAGGTTGGCGATGCGTCGATGTTCCGGGTCTGAGGTTGTCGTGCCTTTGTTCGCGATACGTCCGCAGACAAGCTCTCCGCACGCGCTATTCCCTGCGTCTTCCTTGGCTTTCCCCCTGACGCGCCTGGCTGGCAGTTTTACCACCCCACCTCGCGCCGTGTCTTCCCCTCTTAGGACGTCACGTTTAACGAGTCAGTTCCCTTTTACCGTCTCTTCCCATACTGCTCTGCCCCTCCCCCTCCCCCGCCCCCGCCGCTCTTCCTTGCTCCGGGTCCCCCTCCTGTAGACCCCCTCCCCCCCAGGGTCCTGCTCCCTCAGGTGTGTCTCAGGTAGACCCTCTCCCTGGTACTGCGCCTGTTGAGGTAGCTATCGGCTCAGGTGCTGCTCGAGGTGCTGTGTCTGGGGGTGCGGAGCCGGGTGTTGCGGACTCTGAGGGTGCTGGGTCTAGGGGTTGTTATAGTCACAGTAGGCTTCAATGTGCCTAAAACGAAAGATAGAGTGCACAGTCGGATTTCTGCACAGCGGCTTTAAACGTTCATAGCGTTCTGGTCACAGCTTCAAATGACCTGATTTAACTTGGATCTGGAGCGTCGTAACGTCGCCTACAATAGGCAATTTAGATCGCACGATTTCACCAAGTATTGACGACACAGCATCGGTTTGAACGAACGGCACTATAGCAGCCACTATATTCTTAGAACACACAATAGGAAGAGTTAGGAAGAGTTAGGAGTTGGGAATGACTCCCAGCTCCTACAAACCCCAAGAGCCGAGGTACAGTGATGTGGAACAGTGCCACACTGTCCCCAACCAAGAAGGGTCTCGAAACTACCCTCCACAAGGGTCTACACCAACATAAGTGTTACACTACACATTGTAATGTAACTATCTTCAACATCTTGAAGTGTACCCTTTTTGGCGAGCTTCGAAATCACTTGAGGCTTGACACCAAGGCTCTGGTTCTTCACCACAAACTCATCCTTGAGTTCTTCATGGGTCTGCTGCACACACCTGCGACACGCCGAACGTTGGACACAGGACAAAATAGGAACCGCGCGAGACACACAAGCGACAAGATAGAAACCGCGCGGGACACGAATAGCGATAACTCGCTATTGACTTGACACGCACACATTCGACATCATGACTCAACATTCACACACTATTATAAGCATGAAATATATATTATCTCATGCCCTCATACCATTCCATGCACACACGCATGCACGCACACGGACAACAAGCCGAGTGCAAACCGTAGGTTGCACCAACAGGGGTGCTGAGTCTGGGGGTGAGGAGTCTGGGGATGCTGAGCCTGCAGGTGTGGAGCATGGGGGTGTTTAGCCAAGGGGTGCTAAGTCGGAGGGTGCGGAGTTTGGGGGTGCTGAGCGTCAGGGTGCTGCTTCGTCTGGAGGTCCTGCTGGTGCTTCGCCAAGCCTGTCTCCGTAGCAGCTGCGTGAGTGGCTTGTTCGGCAGGCACGCCTTCGGAGTGGAGCTACCGGAGGTGGAGGCGCTGGAGCCGCTGGAGCTGGAGGTGCTGAAGTTACTGCTAGTGCTGGTGGTGCTGGAGGTACTGCGGCTACTGGTCCTGGAGGTGCTCGTACCAGGGGTACTGGAGCTGCCGGGACTGGTGGTGTTGGGGACAATGGAGCTGGAGACCCTACGAAGCCTGGAGCTGCTGGAGCTGGACGCCCTGGCGCTGGTGGCGCTAGAGCTTGTGGAGCTGGAGTTGGTAGCACTGGCGCGGAAGGCGCTGGAGCTGGTGGCACTGATGCTGGAGGCGCAGGAGGCGTTGGCGTTGGAGGCATTGGCGCGGAAGGCGCTAGAGCTGGAGGAGCTGGAGCTGTCGACCCTGGAGGCACTCTGCGGCCACGACCATACTTCGTTCCTCTGCTTCAGCAGGTTCATTGTGTCCCGTCTTCTACTAGCCTTACTCCTCCCCTCCTGTGTCCACCGCATGACCAGTCGCAGCTGCCGTTACAGCCGGCCTCCCCACTGCCTGGTCCTTCTCCTTACACTGAGCAGTCCGGCGGTCTTACAGAGTGTCGTGAGCCTGTGTCTCGTCCTGTCTTGCTTGTTCGCACTACTCGTTGCGTTCCTGGTTCGCGTCCTCCTCCTGTCCCCGGCACGCACGCTATGGCACTCCGTCCTTCCTTTGTTCCACTGCGTATTCCTCTGCCTGCTCCTCCTGATTCCTCTCTTCCTGAGGTCCCTGACCCTGAGTCTGACCGCGCTCGTGCTGCCAGTCCCACTGTCTCTCGTCTCCTCGCCACTGCTGTCACTGACCCTTCCTTTGAATCCACTTCTGCGTCTGCCCTCGTTGCTGAGCTGCTTGACTTTGCTGCTACCTGTCCTCTAGACTACGCCAATGCTCTTGTTGCTGAGTCTGCGTCTGCGAGTCCTCTGTCCGTCGGGGGTGAGGGTGCTCTTGGCACGGACGTCCTTGAGGACAGGCAGGAGGACTTTGAGTGTCTTGCAGCTGCTGTACCTCGTTTCGCTTCCATGCTGCTTGCCCCTGAGGGAGACCCAGATGCTCCAGACATCCCGACCCCGCGCTCTTACGCAGAGGCGATTACGGGTCCTTACTCCTCTCATTGGCAAGCAGCCATGGATGCCGAGATGGCATCCTGGAAGTCCACAGGCACCTACGTCGACGAGGTTCCCCCACCAGGGGCGAACATAGTCGATGGCATGTGGATTTTCAGGGTGAAGCAGCCGCCGGGTTCTCCGCCTGCCTTCAAGGCGCTTTACGTTGCTCGAGGCTTCGGTCAGTGACAGGGAGTTGACTACTTCTAGACCTTCTCCCCCACCCCAAAGATGACTACTCTTCGGGTGTTGCTGCACGTCGCTGCTCAGCGTGACTACGAGTTGCACTCTCTAGACTTCAGCACAGCTTTTTTGCAAGGCAGCCTGCACGAGGAGATCTGGCTGCGCCGCCCACCTGGCTTCACTGGGTCATTTCCTGCAGGTACCCAGTGGAGCCTCCGGCGGCCACTCTACGGTCTCCGCTAGGCGCCTCGCGAGTGGCACGACACACTGAGGACTACACTTGCGGCTCTTGGGTTTGCTCCTTCTACTGCTAACCCGTCGCTGTTTCTACGCACCGACATCTCGGTGTCGCCGTTCTACGTCCTTGTGTATGTCAAAGACCTTGTCTTTGCCACTGCTGACACTGAGGCACTGACCCTTGTGAAGTCGGAGCTGCAGAAGAGACACACCTGCACTGACCTGGGTGAACTGCGCAGCTATCTTGGCTTGCAGATCACCCGGGATAGAGCACAGCGCACCATCACCCTGACTCAGTCACACATGGTGCACCAGGTCCTTCAGCACTTCTGCTTCCAGTTCTCCTCGCCACAGCCCACTCCTCTGTCTACAGGCCACTCGCTCTCAGCTACACCTTTGGACAAGTCCATAAAGTCGAGTGGTCTGTACCCAGAGCTTGTGGGTTGCCTTGTGTACCTGATGACCTGCACACGACCTGACATCGCGTACCCTCTCAGCCTTCTGGCTCGCTCTGTGGCTCCAGATAGGCACCGAAAGGTGCACTGGGATGCTGCAAAGAGGGTACTGCGTTACTTGTGCAGTACGCCAGGCATGGGGCTCTTGCTTGGAGGACGGGGTCCAGTTTTCCTCACTGGTCAGGCAGACGCTTCTTGGGTTGACGACTCAGCTACGCAGCGGTCGTCACAGGGTTACACCTTCAGCCTTGGTTCCGGCTCTGTTTCTTCGCAGTCTACCCGCTCGTTTCCGGTTCTTAGCTCCAGTTGTGAGGCTGAGATCTACGCAGGGGCCATGGCTGCACAGGAGCTACGCTAGCTCACCTACTTGCTGAGTGACTTGGGAGAGCAGCCTCGTTCGCCTCCAGTTCTGTACGTGCACAAAAAGGCCATGGTTGCCTTGTGTCAGGAGCACAGAACGAAGCACATCGCTCTGCGATACTTCCTTGCTCGAGAGTTGCAGCAGCGTGGCCAGCTTCATCTTGCGTACGTGGCCAATAGGGCCAACACTGCTGATATATTCACCAAGGCACTTCCGCCTGGTGATCATCAGCGCTTTGTTACTGTGTTAGGCCTTGTGCCTACTTTTCCTCACTTGCTCACTGCTTGACTCTGCTTGTACTGTGATCTATATATATACCTGCATGCTTACACTTGCTAGGGTATGATCACTGTATTGTTTGTTCTCTTTTATATAACTCTCCATGTGAACTGGCCTTGTGGTCCTTTGCTTGTGCTCGGACTGTGTGGTGACTTTGTGATCCACCCTGAGCTTGCTTTGCTTTTCTTGACTGGTCTTGTTACCACTTGTTCTCCCCCACTTTGCCTATGGGGGTGTGTAAAAATGTTGTGTAGCTTATATTGTGTAGGCTATAGTGGGGTAGCCCATAAGGGGTACAACCCAATAAGGGTTAGAACTTGTACCTAACTCTTTGCTAGTTCATTCATTCTCGTTCATTCTCTTGACACTGTGATCTATATATATACCTGCATGCTTACACTTCCTAGGCTATAATCACCGTAGTGTTTGTCCTCTTTTATATAACTCTGTATGTGAACTGGCCTTGTGGCCATTTGCTTGTGCTCGGAATGTGTGGTGACTTTGTGATCCATCCTGAGCTTGCTTTGTTTGTCTTGACTGGTCTTGTGACCACTTGTTCTCCCCCACTTTGCCTATGGGGGTGTGTCAAAATGTTATATTGCTGACTTTGTTTAGGCTATAGTGGGGTAGCCCATAAGGGTATCTGAATAACGAACGAGAATGAATGAACTAGCAAACAGTTGGGTACAAGTACTAACCCTATTGGGGTTGTACCCCTTATGGGCTACCCCACTGCAGCCTACAAAAATGTTAGGCTATAATGTTCTGACACACCCCCAGGGACAAAGTAGGGGAGAACAAGTGGTCACAAGACCTGTCAAGAAAAGCAAAGCAAGCTCAGGGTGGATCACAAAGTCACCACACAGTCCGAGCACAAGCAGAGGGCCACAAGGCCAGATCACATGCAGAGTTATACAAAGAGAACAAACAAAACAGTTATCATACCATAGCAAGTGCAAGCATGCAGGTATATATATAGATCACAGTACAAAGAGAGTCAAGCAGTAAGCAAGTGAGGCAAAGTAGGCACAAGGCCTAACACAGTAACAAAGCGCTCATGATCACCAGGAGGAAGTGCCTTGGTGAAGACATCAGCAGTGTTGGCCCGAGTGGCCACGTACGCAAGACGAAGCTGGCCACGCTGCTGCAACTCTCGAGCAAGGAAGTATCGTAGAGCGATGTGCTTCGTTCTGTGCACGAGTCTATGCTCCTGACACAAGGCAATCATGGCCTTGTCTACGTACAGAAATGGAGGCGAACGAGGCTGCTCTCCCAAGTCGGTCAGCAGGTAGGTGAGCCAGCGTAGCTCCTGTGCAGCCAAAGCCCCGGCGTAGATCTCAGCCTCACAACTAAGGCTGAGAACCGAAGACGAGCGGGTAGACCGCCAAGAAACAGAGCCGGAACCAAGGCTGAAGGTGTAACCCTGTGATGACCGCTGCATAGCTGAGTCGTCAACCCAGGAGGCGTCTGCGTGACCGGTGAGGACAACTGGACCCCGTCCTCCAAGCACGAGCCCCATGCCCGACGTACTGCACAAGTAACGCAATACCCTCTTCGCAGCATCCCAGTGCACCTTTCGGTGCCTGCCGGGAGCCACGTAGCGAGCCAAGAGGCTGAGAGGGTTTGGGAGGTCGGGTCGAGTGCACGTCATCAGGTACATGAGGCAACCCACAAGCTCTGGGTACGGACCAGTCGGCTCCACTGACTCGTCCGAAGGTGGAGCTGAGAGCAAGTGGCTGGTAGACAGAGGAGTGGGCTATGGTGAGGAGAACTGGAAGCCGAAGCGCTGAAGGACCTGGTGCACCATGTGTGACTGAGTCAGTGTTATGGTGTGTCGTGCTCTGTCCCGGGTAATCTGCAAGCCAAGATAGCTGCGCAGTTCACCCAGGTCAGTGCATGTGTGTCTCTTCTGCAGCTCGGACTTCACAAGAGTCAGTGCGTCAGTGTGAGCAGTGGCAAAGACGAGGTCGTCGACGTAGACAAGGATGTAGAACAGCGGTAGCGAGGTGTCGGTGCGTAGAAACAGCGACGGGTCAGCAGTAGAAGGAGCAAACCCAAGAGCCGCAAGTGTAGTCCTCAGTGTGTCGTGCCACTCACAAGGCGCCTGGCGGAGACCGTAGACTGGCTGTCGAAGACTCCACTAAGTACCTGCAGGAAAAGACTCAGCAAAACCAGGTGGGCGGCGCAACCAGATCTCCTCGTGCAGGCTGCCCTGCAGGAACGCTGTGCTGAAGTCTAGAGAATGCAACTCGTAGTCACGCTGAGCAGTGACGTGCAGCAACACCCGAAGAGCAGTCATCTTTGGGGTGGGGGAGAAGGTGTGGAAGTAGTCAACTCCCTGTCGCTGACTGAAGCCTCTAGCAACGTAACGCGCCTTGAAGGCAGGCGGAGAACCTGGCGGCCGATTCACCCTGAAGATCCATATGCCATCGATTATGTTCGCCCCTGGTGGGGGAACCTCGTCGACGTAGGTGCCTGTGGACTTCCAGGATGCCATCTCGGCATCCATGGCTGCCTGCCACTGAGAGGAGTAAGGACCCGTAATCGCCTTTGCGTAAGAGCGCGGGGTCAGGATGTCTGGAGCATCCGGGTCTCCCTCAGGGGCAAGCAGCATGGAAGCGAAACGGGGTACAGCAGCTGCAAGACACTCAAAGTCCTCCTGCCTATCCTCAAGGACGTCCGAGCTAAGAGCACACTCACCCCCGACGGACGGAGGACTGGAAGGCACAGACTCAGCAACTAGAGCAGAGGTGTAGTCGAGACGGCAGGCAGCAGCAAGGTCAAGCAACTCAGCAACGAGAGCAGACGCAGCAGCAGACTCAAAAGAGGGGTCCGTGACAGCAGTGGCGAGGAGACGAGAGACAGTGGGACTGGCAGCACGAGCGCGGTCAGACTCAGGGTCATGGACCTTAGGAAGAGAGGACCCCGGAGGAGCTGGCAGAGGAACACGTAGAGGAACAGAGGAAAGACGAGACGCAGGCTCACGACGCTGTGTAAGACCGCCGGACTGCTCGATGTAAGGAGAAGGAGCAGGCAGTGGAGAAGCCGACTGTAACGGCGGTTGCGACTGTTCAGGCAGGGGACACAGGAGGGGAGGAGTAAGGGCAGCAGAATGTGGGGTACCAACAACCTGCTGGAGCAGGGGAACGAAGTACGGTCGCGGCCGCACAGTGCCACCAGGGTCAACAGCTCCAGCTCCTCCAGCTCCAGCACCTCCAACACCAGGGCCTCCAACTCCAGCGCCTCCAGCGCCAGGGCCACCAACTCCAGCTCCTGCAGCTCCAGCGCCACCAGCGCCAGGAGTACCAGACTCCGTAAGGTCTCCAGCTCCAGCACCCTCAACACCAGCAGTCCCGGCAGCTCCAGTATCCCAAGTACGAGCACCTCCAGGACCAGTGGTCGCAGTACCTCCAGTAACACCAGCTCCAGCAGCAACCCCAGGACCTCCAGCTCTAGCAGCGCCAGCACCTCCACCTCCAGAAGCTCCACTCCGAAGGCGCGTACGCCGGACAAACCACTCACGCAACTGTTGCGGAGACAGTCTCGGCGAAGCACCAGCAGAACCTCCAGACGAAGCAGCACCCTGAGGCTCCGCACCAGCAGACTCCGCACCCTCCGAAGCAGCACCCCCAGGCTCAACACCCTCAGGCTTAGCACTCCCAGGCTCACCACCCCCAGTCGCAACACCCCTAGGCTCAGCACCCCCAGTCTCAAAACCCCCAGGCTCAGCACCCCCAGTCTCAAAACCCCCAGGCTCAGCACCCCCAGTCTCAGCACCCTCAAACTCTGCACCCCCAGGCCCCGCACCCCCAGACCAGCACCTCAAGCAGCACCTGAGTCAACAGCTACCTGAACAGGCGCAAGACCAGGGAGAGGGTCTACCTGAGACACACCTGAGGGAGCAGGACCCTGGGGCGGGAGGGGGTCTACCGGAGGGGGACCGGGGGCAAAGAAGAGCGGCGGGGGCGGGGGAGGGGCAGAGCGGTAGAGGAAGAGGCGGTAAAAGGGAACCGACTCGTCAAACGTGACGTCCTGAGAAGGGAAGACACGGCGCGAGGTGGGGTGGTAAAACTGCCAGCCGGGCGCGTCAGGGACAAAGCCAAGGAAGACGCAGGGGATAGCACGGGGGGAGAGCTTGTCCACTGACGTATCGCGAACAAAGGCACGAGATCCCCAGACCCGGAACACCGACGCATCGCCAACCTCCCCCGTCCACCGCAGTGTGGGCGAGGTCTCCGGCAAGGAGACACGGGGCCAGAGGTTGAGCTGATGCGCAGCGTACCAGACCGCAAACGGCCACAGAAAATGGGGAGCGGCCGCATGGATCATGGAGGTACGAGCGACCTCCATGACTAAGCCAATGCGGAGCTCAGCAATCCCATTTTGCTGAGGGGAGTCCGGAAGCGTGAACGATTGGAGAATGCCCTCCCCACTACAAAAGTCCCGCAAGAGGTTGGAGGAGAACTCACCACCTCTGTCAAAGTGCAGACGCAGGACAGGAAGGTCCTGGCCAAACCGCTCGCGGAGCTGGAGACGGACTGTGCGGATCCAAGGGATCAAGACATCAACGACCTGTCCCTTGCTGCGCAAGGGGAAGACCGTGGTGTACCGCGTGTAGTCGTCAACTACCCGCAGAAAGTAGTGCTCGCGGCTCTGTCCACTGACGCGGGCTGGGCCTCACACGTCCTTGTGGAGAGTCTGCAGGGGAGCAGTCGTCGGGGGAAATGAGGAGGAGTGAGGAGCGGCGTGCTGCCGCCCATCGACGCAAGGGAGGCAGGGCGGGGCAGGCGAGGGCGGCAGGGGAGGCAGAGACGTGGGGAGGCCAGAGACAAGAAGACGAGAGTGCATGCCACGAAGGCGAGGCAGGGAGGGGTGACCCATACGGTGGTGCCACTGAAGAGTCTGGTGCGACAGGAGGCGACACGAGCAAGAGGCGGCTACCTGACCTGACGCAGACACCTGAGCAGACGCAGCTACCTCAGAAGGCTCGGTAGTGAGTGTTTACAGACTCGACCCTGGCCGACGAGTGAACGTGGCCAGGTGACGCCCCGCCCGTGTGCACGTGCAGATCGACACACGCTGACCCGCAGGAGTGGTGGTAGTGACCATCACATTCTGGAGGGCAGCGGTACTCACCAAGTTCGTAGAGAACGAGGGGAGGTGAAGACCTGACATTGAGCCGGACGGAACCGCCGGACACGGGAGGACAGTGGAGGAACGGGCCACGACCGGTCCCCCAGAGGGGTCAGCCAGTCTAACCGGGACAGGTGCAGGAAGAGGAGTGAGGGTGGTGATGTCACGAAAGAAACAGCGCGAGGCACCAGAGTCCAACGTGAAAGTGTGCAAGGCCTCAGCAGGCGCAGTACCAGGGAGAGTACCAGACTCACTAGCACCTAGAGCAGCAGCGGCTATACCTCGGTCAGGCGGCACACACCGGTAACAGTCACCCTCAGCACTAACAGACAAAGCATACATAGCAGAAAGAATAGCATCA